>JAJTUV010001793.1:0-420034 GCA_021653895.1 Mastomys natalensis
TAGTTAGGGTTTTATTGCTGTGAGGAGGCACCATGACCACTCTTACAAAGGAAAACAGTTAATTGGAGCTGGCTTAGAGTTTTCAGAGGTTTGGTCCATTATCATCATGGTAGAAAACATGGCAGTGTGCAGGCAGACATGATACTAGAGGATCCAAGAGTTCTACATCTTGATCTGGAGGTAGCCGAGAGACTGCTGATAAGGCTGGTCTTATGAGGGCCAATGTGAGTAGCTAGAGTTGATGTGAGTTGATGATTGTAACAGCTGTATTATTTTGTAGCCTTGTACCTTATTTCTGGCTCCTATATACTCTAACTGTAACCCCAACCCCAACCCCAACCCCAACCCTATATCCTTCTGAGATGTTCCTTGAGCCTTTGAGAGGGGCTGGTCTAAGTGACCTGTTCAGGACTGGGCTCATACCCTTCCCTTATTTTCTGCATCTTGGATAGCCATGAATCTCTGCATTTACTATTGTTATTGCAAGAAGAGGTTTCTCTGATTAAGTGTGGAAACCACTTTTATCTCTGAATCTAAGCAGAGGCAGTTAGAAGGCAGTTTGCTGCTAAGTAAGTTTAGCTAACTATCAGAAACATGTTCCCTGAATGGACCTACTAGTGTCCCATGCATGGGTTGTTAGCCAGGCTTAAATGACCTGTTTCCTCTGAGCCCTGGTACAGTAAGTCTTTAGTCTGTTCAGAGAACAGTGTTACCTCCGTGACAGTCCATCTGCTTTTGCATAGGTACATCTTGCTTTCCACGTGGTTTTTCCTACTCCTTTATCCCATCGACTCCTCCCTCATCCCTACGCTCTTATCTCCCTAGTCCCCCACCTCTCTCCCTGTCCAAATCCTTCCACCCACAGTATTTCTCCTCCGTCTTTCTTTAATCTGTTGTTCTGTCTCTTTTTCCTTAAGGCAAACCTCTCCCATGTTTATAGCCCACAGGCTGTGGCATTTGGTCTCATTCCATTATTTCATGTAAATTTTCAATATACATTCAGTTCACCTGAGAAGGGTCTTGTATCTGTTTCTTAGTTAGGGTTTTACTGCTGAGAACAGATACCATGACTAAGGTAACTCTTATAAGGACAACATTTAATCGAGGCTGGCTTACAGGTTCAGAGGTTCAGTCCATTTTCATCATGGTGGAAATATGGCGTCGTCCAGACAGGCATGGTGCAGGAGGAGCTGAGAGTTCTACATCTTCATCTGAAGGCTGCTAGCAGAATACTCAGTTTTAGGCAGCTAGGAGTAGGGTCTTAAAGCCACACCCACAGTGACACACCTACTCCAACAGGGTCTCAACTTCTAATATGCTACTCCCTGGGCCAAGCATATACAAACCATCACAATCTGCCTATATAATTTCCAAACTTTCTCTATGATTTTTAATTTCATCTCACAGTGATCAGGAAAGATACAGGATCTGATGATATGATTTCATTTCTTTATATTATAACGACATTTGTAGCTTCATGTTTTCTTTTTTTAAAAAATTTTACTTATTCACGTTACAACCCAATATCTCTTCTCCCAGTACCCCCTCAAGCAAGTCCTCCCCTCATTCCACCTTTCCCTTCTCTTTTGAGAAGGGGAAGCCCCCTCTGGGTGTCACAGCCCCCCCCAACACAACCCCCACTCTGGCACATCCAGGTTTAGGTGCTGGTGGAAGGAATATGCCCTTTATAGCTGCTGGATTGTTCTGAAAATGTTTGTTAAATCTACTTGATCTGTAGTGTGGGTTTTGCTCATTTGTTTGTCTTTGACAGGCTCTCACTGTGAATCCTAGCCTAGCCTCAGACTCACAGATCCTCTGGCTCTGCCTTTTATGTGCTGGGTTCATAGGTCTGTGACACTGTACTGGCTTAAACACTGTGTGGTTTAACTTGGATGTTACCAGTTTCTCTTTTGATTCTAAATGGTAGTTTTGCTGAGTATAGCCATAGTTGGTTGGCATTTATTTTCTTTCAGGACTTGAAATGCATCCTTTGCATAGGACTTACGAAATCTGCTATTACCTTAATGGGGCTGCTTTTAAGTGACTTGGCATTTGCATCTCCCAGTATTTTTAAATGCTCTGTCCTGTACTTCTGACTGTGTGACTATCTGTCAGGGTGAGGATGTTTTCTGGTGGTGTCTACTTGAGCTTTTACAGGCCTCCTGTACAGAGAAGTCCATGTCGTTCCCAAGAAGAGGGCCATTTCCGTTTCCTGCTAGAGTTCATTGGATGGGTTTTCCATGTTCCTCCCCTTTTGACCTGTCATCTGTTTATGCAAGACCGGCCTCTTAGCAGCAGTTTGTGTGCCCTCTTCTCTCTTGTTCCCATCATTTGTGTGCTATTTGAAAAGCCGATTTTCAAGTTGAGACTCTTCTGTTTGATCTAGTCTGCTGTCCATTCTTTCAACTAATTTTTATACGATGCACAGAATTCTCTAGTTTTGACATTTTTTTTTTACTGCAAACTTTTATCAAAATCTTCATTTCCTGCTATATTCTTACTCATGGCCTGCTTTGCTTTCAGTTTAACTGTTTATATTTTATTGCTCTCACTGGACTTTAAAAAAAAAAATCATACTTTTGGATCCTTTATCAGACATTTGGGTGTCACTGTAGGGTGATGATTTAGCAGGTGTTATATTAGTGTGGCTTTTATTCTTTATTTTGAGTGTGTCTTAATTTAAGGTTTATACATCTGGTAAAATGAATATCTCTTCTGCTCTTATTGTGGATTTATCCTAAATAAGTGGATTTATCTAAAAGCTATGTCTTAGGGCATCAGTTTGTCCTACAGTGTCGTGCTTATTTACAACATCCCGGCATAATGCTCCCTTGGTTGTGACCAGTGAGTTGGGGCACAGATTGTTATCATATCGGAGTTGGACAGTGTGCTAGGGTTTTGTCCCTCTGACAAAATACCTGAGTGAGACCACTGAGGGGAGAGTGGAGTTATTTGTATGCGTTCCAGCGCTTTCAGTTCACTGTCTGCAGAGTCCTTAAGCCCATGTGAGACAAAGCATCATGGCAGAAGGGTATGGGGCAGAGGTGGTTCCCCATGACAGCTAAGAAACAGGCATAACAGGAAGGGGCCGGGGCCCGATAGAAATGTCGAGAGACATTTCCCCTGTGCTAGTCACCTGGGAAGAGGGACCCTCCACCAAGGAGTCGCTTATGTTGTATTGGTTTACAGGCAAATCTATGGAGCATGCTCTCAATTGATGATTCATGTGGGGGCCCAGTTCTCTGTGAGCAGTGCCACCCCTGGGGATGCAGTTCTGGGCTGTATAAGAGAGTGAGGTGAACACACCATAGGCAGCATTCTTCCATGGTCTTTGCGTCAGGTCCTGCCTCGGGCTCTCTTGATGATGATGAACATGAAAAGCCAGGCTAACTCTTTGCCCCTCCTGGTAGCTTTTGGTCAAGGTTTCATCATAGCAATGGAAACCTAATAGGACACCTCAATGACCCACTTCTCCAAGTATACCTCACCCTCCACAGTCTTATCACTTCCTGTACGCTATTCAGATTCTGAACCCTAGAATGGATTAAACATTTGGTCAGGTCAAACACACCCAGAGGTGGGCTGTACTAATCTTCTAGGCATATCTCTATCTAATCAAGTTAACAAGTAGGATTAACCATCACAGGGAAACCACAGAGACCAGGAGTTGATTGTTATGAGTGTAGATACTCTAAATGGTTGTGTTGGTATTGGTACCACTATGGTGTGTGCCTTGTGGCTCTTCTATGTGGTAGTCTGTATCAAGTAGTGTGGGCTTCCTCAGATACTGCTACTTGAATGAATCATGGTATTGTTGCCATCAGTCTTAAGGGCTCTAATGTTTGTCCTCTGACGCTGATGTGGAACCAGGCACTTCATGAGAAGCAGTGTCAAGAATCATTGTACCTGCCCTGAAACATTCATGGGGGTTTGCCAGCACCACACGACCAGGTAAGGTGCCAGTGATCAATGCAGGTGACATGCAGACGTGCAGATACAGGGTAGCATGTGCATTCTACTACTGTTGTGGGTGTTCGCGCTCAGACGCAGGGCTTCCCCCACAGCTGTTCATGCCTGTGGGTAGGGTGATGGGCAGGGTCTTCTGCTAGGTATTTTTAGTTTTCATGCTCACCAGATCAAGCAGAAGTGGGTCACAGCTGGAGTCAGGCAAAACCGCTCTTAGCTGAGGTGCTCCAAGGAGCTATAGAGTAGGATGATGATGGCATCAGGAATTTTCTAGCTGTACCTTAGAGATGGGGACAGAGGCAGGCCATTGGCTGTAGGAAAAGCTCCAGGATCTTACTGTTTTTTTTTTTTTTTTTTTCTATTTTGACAGGCATGGTTCTGGGGAGGAATGGCACCTAAACAAAACCACATGTGATGGCCACACACTCATCTCAACAGGCTCCTGAACCCCCAGTTCTTATGAATGGCACCATCAGTTCCTTTCTGTGTCCCCACACATTCCCCAGTGGGTATGTTGCTCTCTCATGACAGTGACAGTATAGCTTGTTAGCATTCCTTCTAGGCTCCGCCCCACAGTTACCTGGCAATAGCCAGGTGTGCCTGACTTACTATAAAAGGAGCTGCTTGCCCCCTCCCACTCTCTTACCCTCTCTGTGTTTCTTCTTCTTCCCCTCTTCCTTGTGATCAGGTCTTCTCTTACACTCTGTCTCCTCTCCCCATTCTCTGCCAATCCTCAACTCCCCTGCCCTGCCCCTAATAACTCTATTTTAAATAGGGGTGGATACCTCACAAGGCCTACGTACCTTCCCCCACCCACTGTGCCTCTCCTAACACTTTTACCCTTCTTGCTTTCTCCTCTCTCTCTCTTCTCTCTTACCCTTTCCCCGCTTCTCTCCTTCTCTTCCTCTTCCTTCCTTTCCTTCCTCCCTCCTCCCTCCTCCTCCCTCCCCCTCCCTCCTCCTCTTTCTCTTTTTCTGTTAAATAAAACACAACACAGCTAACATTTTCAAGGCAGGACACATTTCAAATGGTGCAGGCCACGGCCATTTGTGTGGGATTGTGGTAAGGCATGATCATGATGTCGGAGGCATGTGGTACAGAAGGCCGAGTGAAGGGTCAAAGGTCTGGGGACCAGGTATAAGGGTATGCCCCTAGGGACCTACTATTTCCAGTGACGTCCTACCTCCTACATTTTCCAGTCTCCCCAAATAGTGCCACTAGCTGGTGACCAAGCATGCAATAAATAACGCCGTAGGGGACATTTGATATTCACACTGTAATAGTTGGTCTGTGACTGTCGCTCCCAGTCAAGTCTGGCTCACGGGGCTCATGAGCTGAGCCAGGGTGGTAGAGTATCTGTGGAGTCCCAGAGATGGGGATAAGCAGAGGCTTGACTCCTAAGTCTGTCTAAATTTGGCTATTGTCTCCTTTCAAGATAGGTCGAGGCTGTGGTATGCTGAAAATGCATGTTTGTTTCCAAAGGTTTTGAACGCCTTCCTTCTACTCTCCCCATCCCTCTCCCTCCTCTCCCTTTTTCCTTGTTTAAGTAGGTTATTTCAAGAACTTGGCTTTTGGTTCAGATATTCTTTCTCCCTGTTGATCTAGTTTGTTGTTGAGGCTTTGTGTGTGTGTGTGTGTGTGTGTGTGTGTGTGTTTGTGAATCTGACTTACTGAGCTATTAATTCATAGGTCTCCTCACCCTGGTCTGAAACCAGGGTGATACCATGAGAAGGGTCCACACTTCTCAACCCTTAAGAGTCCAGTCACCCTGTCTCTTTGGCTCTTCTGTGAAGAAAAAAAAAATGAGTGCTGGGTACCATCTATTTGGCCACCTTGTCTTCTAAAGATCATTTTTAAAACATTTACATCTTCACATGCAAAAGCCTCTTAAATCATGTTGGAGAATTTCTGAGGAGCTCCCGTTAAGAAGTGGGTGCTTTCTGCTGGAAGCAGACTTGCAGCTAACCCTTTGCTGTACTTACAATGCTTAGCAGAGAACGTTCCTTATTAGTACTGTTCTAAAATGCATTCAAGAGCCAGGTGTGTGGCTCACTTGTAGTCTCAGATCTCAAGAGGCGGCTAGCCTGAGCTACACAATGAGACCTATCTCCAAACGAAACAACCCAAAGAGGGTTAGTGATAAAGGGGTGTCACCTCACCGGTGACTCTAGGGTGCCTGGGCTGACCTGGATTTATAGGCTCAGTTAATTTACAGCATCTACCCTGGCCAAAAGTCCATGTAACCACAGGCTATGAAAAATGTTATTTTAGATTTACTTTATACAGAAGTGATCATTCGTCATCTAAGTGATTCTTAACCAGTTAGTGGCAAATCTCAGAAACCTGTTCCTTTTAAAACATTACAAAGACAATTATTAAACCTAGTTAGACCACAGTATTGTTTGTAAAACTGAATTTATTAAAATGCTCATTAATTAAAAAATATTAAAATGCATAGAAATTAACAAACATCAGTTACAAACAGTACACCGGGGATACAGTATATGGAAAGCATCGTGAATCTCTGTCCCTTTTTAGCTGATCTGTGCATTGTCTCCACTTTTCAAACACAACAGGAACGAACACAGGGAGCACAGAAGTGTGAATCCAACACACCCCGTTCTTCCCCCATCCCAAACAAATGTCCTACGAAACTCAAGACCCATGTGCCCTGCAAAGGGGAAACCTTGACAAAGTCACTACCAGATGGCCTCGTTTAATTTCAAGACAAAGTGTGGCCTTCTACTTCTAATGGAATACCTAAAACATTCGAGGAACATTTAAAGAAAAATCCCCTGAGTATTGGGTCTACTGCTTTAATCCATTCAAATGAAAAGGCATTACAAAAGGAGAGAATTTCTCTAGTGGTTCATGCTAGACAGGTGGGTGGCCAGAGCCTTCCTTCACTGGCCACAGTCATGCCTTGGTTTTTCTAGGGCTGGGGGCTACCTCACTGCCACTGCAGGTGTCCCCTGCTCCTTTCCATCATCAACTTGGCACAGGGTTCGTAGGAATGATACTGATGCCATTGGGACCCTACTGCTCACAGCAACTTTGCCGTTCAGCATTCGGGTAGCATCAGACGCCATGAGTGCTCCTTTCAGGAAAGCAGGTTTTTTTTTTTTTTCTTCTTCTTCTTCTGTCCACAGTGGTACTTTCTACATCTTGAAGGGAGTTCTTGGCTGAGGGATATAGATGAGTATGCACTTTTTATTTGACGTTTTCTTTGTGTATACAAGGAAAGGAAGAGTTATTCGAGGAAAGATTTCCTTCTCTATGATGTGAAGCGCAAGTACTTTCTTGTCCTTAGGAAATGGGCACAGGTTCTGGAGAAGAGGTAACAGAGGGAGCAAGGACTCCAGGCAGTCTGGGTGGGGACAGGGAGTGGCACTGGCTTTAGCTGTGGAGTGAGAACACCCGTCAGGGGCAAAGGCAGTCATTTCTGTCTCAGGACAGTTAGACACTGTATGGCGGGCCCTGGACTCCCAGTACAAGGGAGGAGGGGAAGTGTTCCCACTGACCCACTGGGCTACTCAAAAGCCCAGAACACTGCTTTGATTAATCATGTTGATTCTCTAGTAAATCATTCCTGGTGGGCATTTAAGCCACAGCCTGGAGTGAAAGCTGCTTCAGCTCAGCATTGAGAAGAGACTTAAAACCATCCGCTTTCCTTGGCTTGGCTCCTAGGCATCCAGGTATTTCACACCGATCCCAAACAGTGTGAGGCAGGTCCTCCCTTCTTCACTCAGCACTGACAAGGGTGCTCCGTTATCAGTCAAAGGTGCGAGGTATAGCCATGTCTCCTCCAGATGTACCAGAGGAAAAGCTGAGCGTGTATAGGCTGCGGAGAAACTGCTCAGCCAAGCAACAGGGAGGGCAAGGCACCAGGAAGCCTAGGCTTAGCGACAAGCCACCAGCAGACGAACCAGCCTTTCCCGGAACTCCCTCATGGCCTGAGAGGAGGCTTGGGCTCAAATCAAATCTAGGGTTTCCCTCCTCAAAGGGAACAATCCGGATAGACATGTCTCCAGCACAGCTGTGATTACAAATGAGTTAGCAGGCCTAGGAAATGAACGGAGCCAGCAAGGAGGCTGGTCACTGTAGTAAACAGGGAAGTCAGTAGGATTCTCAGCGAGTGACACGGACCACAGAAGGATCACAGGATATGGCTAGTGATTGGGTTGCTGGCTGTTGCTCTGACTATGCCCATTGTCGTCAGGCCACCAGCCTTTCAAGCGAGGCGGGCAGAAGGCGCTTGGTGATTGGTGGTGCCTTCTTTCTGCATCTGCTAAGTCAGCTTGCAAGAAGTTGATGGGCTACGTAGCCCACTCTGTTGATGACGATACAATTATAATCATTTGATTATCATCCAACCAAAAAACTTACATATCAAGAAGAGGTAAATTAACCGTTCAGATCAATAAGAGCTATTACCTTTTCATCTTACTCCCTTAAGATCTGAAAGCCAGTCAACACTGGTCAGGCCCAGAGCATGCTGGGAGTGCTGCTAGAAAGCAGGCGTCACCGTGGAGTAACAGGGACGGGCTTCATTTGATACCCTCCATCTTCATGCCAATCTAAGACATATATTTCTTGGAGGTGGAAATACAGGCTGAAATGATACAGAAGCCGTTTCATACGCAGCGGAGTCTCCCTCATGGGGTATAGTAAGACACTGAAATACTGTGAAGTCTTGAGTCTACCTGGCACCTAACACAGCATCCAAACTCGATCCTGAGCTGGCTATTGTTGATTAAGGCTGAGGTCTGCCTGGTCTTTGGTGACGGTGCTGTTTGGACGAAACAGGTCTGGGATAGATTTGGCAAAATGCAAAATTAAGCATAGAAAAGGAGCTCTGTACTTGAGGTCAGAAAAGCAAAGCCCTGGGGAGGACTTGGGCACACCTCGAGGCTTTCTTTTCTGTTACTAAAATCCCAATTCATCAAAAGAGGGAACATATTCAGGTCTTCCAGGTAGGTGGTTTTATGCCCTTCCCAATCAAAGTTTTCTGCTCTGCAGTTCCCGCACTGCTAGCTGAGACTGGAAAAGCGATACAGGCAGAAATGGGCACGGTGAAGACTCTGTCTGCCTAGGAAGTCGAACGCCATCTTCTCTAGTGATTCACAACACGTCTGACAGCTAATTACTTTTAAAGTGCTTCTCAGGACATAAAGCTCTCGCTCATTCGAGTTTTGGCCGCACGCTGTTGTCAACCACTCCTCCCATCCTCTCGGCGATGAGCCCCATGTTTTTGGTCAGGTCTTTGAGGTGACTCTCATGAAGCAGCTTCTGCGTGAGGTACTTCTCCCTCTTGATCTTGCTTTTGTGATTTTTGACACATCCGGAATTGCATACGAGATGAAGAACTTCACAGAGTAGATGACATGCTACGGGAAAGAGAGGAGACAATGTCAGAGGGGCACGGAGCCCCCGAGGTTTATTCTTGCTTGTCATTACGATGGTGAGTCTGGGCAGGGCGGACACTGAGGCCATTCAGTCTCAAAGCAACGGGATATGAAGGAGTGACCTAGTGTTCAGCGGTACCGTGTTACTTTAGCATGAACAAAGAGTCCACCCAACTGTGTGTATTCTCATCCACATACATACTACCACTCCAGCACACGGGAGACCAAGCATGATGTCAGTCTAGGAGATATAAGTCAACAAATAATGGAGGATTTAGGGCGTTCATTTTATTAAGTTAAAAACCCAGACCACTGACAGTGCTACTTACTGTATTTCCTAATTATCTGTTCCTTTCTCCAAGGTAAATACTATCCTATGTGTGATGTTACTATAAAGGATAAATTAATCTTACTTGATTTGAGCTTTATAAAAATAGTACTCAATAGTCTTTCAAAACAGACTTACTTTCTATGTGTTTCCCCTGTATGTGTGTGTGCACCATGTGTACACATCACCCATGGAGGCTAGCAAGGGGTATCAGAGCCTCTGGAACTGGAGCTACAGATGGCTGGGAGCTGCCATCTGGGTGCTGGGAACTTTTCCAGGTCTTCTGCAAGAAGAGGAAGTATTCTCGACTGCCAGGCCATCTCTCCCGCCCCTCTAGATAGCCTCCCACTCCTCTAGATAGCTTCTTTCCTGCCCCTCTAGATAGCCTCTCTCCCGCCCCTTTAGATAGTCTTTGGGAAAAATACCTTTTTAAAATTCAAAAGCAGTTTCTAAAATTCTTCATGCCATTTCCATAGCTGGTTCCCTATGGTTACTTTCACTGTTGTATAACGCTCCCAGTGAGTGTGCTGGAACACATACTGTTCCCCTACTGTTAAGCATTGGGGTGGTTTTCAGTTTTCGTATTAGCGGTGCTGTTGTGAATACGAATACATTCTCTGTAGGTTTCTAAAGAGCAGGAACCTATAGGGGGCGCTGCTGAGACACTTGGCCAATTGAATGTCCAGTTTTACAGGATGACCAAGTCCTTTTTGGAGTGGTGGCATCTGCTTAGCTCACTCCAGCAGTGGGACAGTTCCAGCTGTGCTCTGGCCCCCTTCTCAGCGCTTGGTGAGATCCCACTTTTCTCTTTTACCAATTTTCTGATTTTCAAATGGTCCCTGACTCTGGTCTCACTTAAGCATTTCATTTGTTAGTCACTATCCAAGTCCAAAGTCCCTTTGGCTAGGTATGTTTCATGTATATAAGAGATATAATGGATTATACCTAGTGCCAAGCACTTCTTAGAGCTTTGGGAGAACCTAGAACAGTGCAGCCCCCATGGAATGTGACAGGATGCTGAACGCAGCACAGACACTTTATGCAGAGTAGTCTGCACACACATAAACCAGCCAAGGGTTTAAGGGGTGAGGGAATGAGCCATGGAGGTATCAGGAGGGCAGAGTGGGGGCAGGGGAAGCTTCCAGAACATGCTCGGACTCTATCCCTCACTGGCTGCCATGAAGGCAGATGCTTCTTCTCCACAGCACTCTCCTGGCTTGGGATGCTACCTGAGTACAGGCCCAAAGCAAGAGGGGACCATGGATGGAGACGATCAGCCAGAGCAAACCTGTCAGCCATGAATCCAAAGCTAGCCAACACATGGTGGAAGCAGGCAAGACTGTAAGAAGGGGTTAGTGGTCTACTGTTGAGGGAAAAGCCAACAGGCTTGAATGTGGGGGTGAGAGAAAAGGGGTGGGAAGGGCTCTGAGAACTCTGTCCTGTGAGACTGGCTTGACGAAGATGTCATAGAACAGAGGAGGAGACTGTAGAACAGAGAGGCTGGGGCAGCCTGGAGTGCGTATGGGGACACACGGCAGTAAGGGGACCAACAAGCAGAAAGCTTTGGTGGCACTGGGCTCCGGCTGAGAAGGGACACTCGTTTTTCTCATCCTTGGGGCTGTTTGGGTTTTTCCTGCCAAACTGATGTGACCACAGATAAAAAAAAAAACATGCTCCAATACCGCCTTCATTGTATTCCAAATGTTTTGGCATGTTTATCTCCACTGTCATTTGTTTAAAAGTTAAAAAAAAAAAAATCCTCTCTTAATATCTCTACCTATTTGCTGGTTGCTTCAGAAGACGCCCTTTAATTTCTGTGCACATGTGTGCTTCCCGAAATTTCTCCGATTAATTTCTCATTTAATTGCACTGTACGCAGGAAAGCCACTTGATAGGATTTTAATTTTTAATTTTTAAGCATGTGCTGAGACTTGTTTTGCAGCTTCCCATGTGACGGGCCCAGCAGGGCGCTGCTTTGTCTTGTGTGTGTTACCTCAGGCGCACGCAATGTTCTGTGGGTGTCAATGACGCCCACCTCGCCTAGAGTGGAACTCAGTTCTGCAGTTCCTTATTTATTTTGGGTAGAGATGACCTGTCCACAGCGGAAGATGAGCTGATAAACTCCTCTGTCACTGACCGACACCCGCCTCTTCCTTTAAGCACACCGATCGATCGTCTTTTGATACTACATGACCCTCTCTCTATCGGCGATGTACTGTCTATAATTGTTACTTCCTTTTGATGAATGGACCCCTTTTTTTGTTCTAACTTCCTTAGCCTTGTTCCTGTTTTATAACACAAAAATAAGTGTTTTCCTGAATCCAGGGGGGCAGGCTTCATGGAAGAATGAGAGGTGGCCATGTTGGTGCTCACTGCTGGGTAACACGTGGGCAGAGAGGAATTTGACACAGGACAGACATTATGGTCACCATAGCCAGAGCAGGATAGTGACTTAGGAGGTGAAGAATGGCCGGAGAGGAGGGAGGAGTGGAGGGAGGAGCGGGAAGCAAACACTTCCATGCCTTTGAGGACCCTGATCTCACTTGAAGAAGACCAACAGAGGAGCTGGTGAACCCAGCAGATGTGGCGAAGGAGAAGATTCATCTTCTCCAAGTTCTTCTCTACAGAGGTTGGTAACACTCACAGGTAGCCGGTGTCATTTCTGGGTTAAAGCCAGTAGGGCATGATGCTGTCTTTTAAAACTACCCTGCAGGTTCAGTTCCTACATTTGATGAGGACCTCTGTGAGCCAGTAACAATGACCTTAGTTTTTCCCTTCTTTTCTTTTTAGAGGTTTGGATTTTCTGTTTTGGTTTTTGAGATAAGGTCTTACAGTGTAGTTCTGGTTGGCCTGAAGCTCACAGGGGTCAAGCACCTCTGTCTCCTCAGTGCTGGGATAAAGACACACCTCTGTGTCAGACAGTTTTCTTCTCTGTGCCTGTGATTGTTTGTGAGTTTAGGATCTAGGCCAGTGGGTCATGACCATTGGAAAACACATTATTTCCCATGGTCTTAGGACAACTCCCCCACCCTCCGCCCCTCCAGCCAACCACAGATTTTGCTGCTACTTTCTAAGTGTCATTTTACTATGACTGGTACTTAGTTCTGAGGTTGAGGACCACTGATCTAGGCTATTCCAGCCTCATGGGAGTTCAGGAAGGGCTCCGCCTCTGTGGTCTCTCAGTTTGTTATTGCTCTCTGTAAGGGCCTGTGGCTCACCCGTGTTTTATTGTGGGGAAAAGAATTCTCAGTTATTCCCTTTTGCCGCCTCTCTAGGTTAGTGGCTGACGTTCTAGAACTGTCATTTCTGGCTCCCTCTGTTGCTGTGGAGAACCGTCCCTCATTCTAATCCTAGTTTTCTTTATTTGCCTCTGCCCTCTGGCTCCTGTCTTTGGTGAGCTGCATCTTCCTTTATGATGTGTGTTGTACGTTCTGTTCCATGGCCAACGCCTCTTGTCTTTTATGGAAAGTGTTCCTCTCCTCCAACCCCCCCATTGTTTTAGTCTTTTATTTTATTTTTTTTATTAAATCAGATTGCAAAGCCTCAGAATTTTGCTCGACTGGTGTTTGTTTACACATGACAGAAGACATACCTAGGGTAGCTTAGACAAGTGAGGGTTGATGTCTGTCTTTGTACAACAAATAGGCTCCCTAATCTGTTACTAAGACACTGGCTAGATCAACTGGCCATCTACAGCCGTGTCATTTTCTCAGCGCTAACTTCAGAGAGAGAAGCACAGTGGGGAATTGGTGTGCTCCATGCAGCAGCTGCATGAAACACAGATGCATCACAGCCCCAGGGGCAGAGAGAGGCCTTTCACAATCCAACATGCCACTCAGTGTGCCCCAAAGCACAAAAGGGACCCAGTGAATACTGTATCAAGTGGGAATGAATCTCCCTTGACAGGGAATGCGTTTTAACATTTAAAGCAGACAGCTATTTCATTCAGTGTTATGGACTATCTATTCTCAGGCCAAACCTGACTAGTTCATGTCCTAATATACATCGAATAAAGTTGGCAATACTTAAAGGGAAAGAGATGGCCTACAAATATGCATGACCATAGGCTGTCTCAGAGACCACTTCTCTTACCTCCATGACAATGATAAAGGCCAGCTTGGCGGCAATCACGTGCCAATAGTAGATGTTTGTGTTTATACTCTTGTGGGTGCCCGGGTGGGTTTCGGAAGTCACGGTACCTGGAAACACAACCAGGCACATTAGGAGACAAATCTTTTTGGTTAATATTATAAACAAGGGACAGACTTAAAACCAAAGTCATCTTCTACTCAATAATTTTTAAAGTGGACATCACATCCGTTTCACCTTACGTTCAGTTTGGTATCAAATACTGGAAGAAAATTATTCAGAAGTATCTTATTGAGCATGGAACCAGAAAATGATGGATTCCAGCTGTGTAAAACAGGATACTTCTTTACAAAAGTTTTTATATTTTCCCCAAGGCTTCATCCCTGCTTTTTGAGAAGATGCAAAACAATTTGGCTAGCTTGGGGAGCTGACTGAGCCATACCACCTAGTATGTGTTTAACTTAGTATGTGTTTAACAGTAGTGTTTAACTTAGGGTTTTTACCCAGCCCGCTTCTACTTCCCTGGCAGTGAAGTATTAAACATACAAGATTGTAATTGCTGAGATCAGCATTCTGCACAGTCAGAACAAGCTGACCACTTGGAAACTGTTGTCTTGGCCTTGTCTGACTTCTTGGCTGTGATACTGGAAATCTGAATCAGAATGGCTCTGAGCAGTTGGAGTAAGTGAATTTTGGGCTTAAGAAACTGTAACAGAGAAACTAAATTTGCATGACCTAGGTGGTCAACAAACTACCAACTGGTAAGTGAGCTGGTGGGCTCTACGCATCGTTGACCTTCCCAGCCACTTGACACCTCTTACCGCAGCCACCTTTACGCCTTTGCTGACTGAGGTGCCTGCCAGTGTGTCACCATTGGCTTTAGGTTGCCCTTGAACAACAAAGTTGTCTTATTTCTCTTTCATTGCACTGTTGGGGATGAAACCCAGGGCCATGCTCAAGGACGCTGGTGTTCTCTCCTGCTGGGCAACGGCCTGCCTGGCTCTCTCTTTCTTCTTCTCTTTTTATTTTACTGAAATAGAGTTTTGCTATGTCTCCAGGCTGGCCTTGAACTTATTATGTATCAGGTTAGCCTCCACTGGAAACAATTTACCCGCTTCGTGCTGGGTGATGGGCATGCCATCTGGTTTTATGCTTTGTGCATCCTTGGTAAGAACTAGCAACTGAGTTGCATTCTCCACCGTCACAAGTCAGTCTTAGAACCAAAGGATCTGAATTGTAAGACTCTCAGCTAGCTATCTCCACGTCTGAGACTTGCTAGGCTTTCCTCCTCTGTTGCTATGATGTGCCCATTTGAACACCTTTCAAATTTGGTTTACAGATTCTACCATTGCTCTTCGGTTAGCTTTAATCTTTTGAGTATTACTAAAAAAGAGAAAGCATTGTGAAAACCGTCTCTTTAACACAGACTTAAACAATACCAGTTGGAATCTTATCACACATAAGATGAAGTACATTTTTAAAACAGGTGACTCAAAACTTGCCTGCACAAGGTATAGTTACCAAGCCCAATGTATGGGTTTTCTTTGTCTGTATTCTTGAAGTCGGTGATGTTGAAGACGGAGAGAGTGTTGTTAATGTAGCCGTCCATGGTGTAGTACGTGTGGTCCCCATAGGGAGGATGGAGAAGGACCAATAATACACCAGGCGGGGGATCATGTCTGATGTGAAGGCAATGATCATAGCCTACATTGGGGAAAACAAGAAAGGAATATTAGGGTGGCAGCCATGGTTCAGTGGATGGCAGAATCTTGGTTTCCACCAAGTTGTATCTCTTGGTCTAAGTCATACATAATTCAAGTAGAAGGCACTTGGGAGGTCTTCCATTCTAAGGGAAGACTGAAAGGACCAAGGGTTGCTTGCTGAGCTTCTGAAGTACATGAAACGATTTGAGGAGAATGACTATCCTGGGCACCATGAAGAGCGGGCCTGGCTTGCGTATCCTGTGCGTGCATCAGAGCTGCTCAAAGTTACAACATCCACTTAATCTCAGAGCACTTCTTCATAGAACCAGGAGTCTGTCACAGTTTGAGTTAGAACACTTTGTAATATAACACTAAGATCAATAAAAATGACTTTTTTAAAAAATCACTTGTTTCTCACAAAGAAGATTGAAAACTGACTAAAACACCTCTCCTGTTCCGTGGTTATACAATGGCTACTAAACTCACATTCCCTCTGCCTTGTTTCCTGAGACTTACTTAGACAATCCATGGCCTGATAAACTACCTTGGGTTTGTTCCATTCACTCAGTCAGGAAACAATGCTAACTTTATAACACCTAGTATCTGAGCATCCAAACTTCCAGAAGATTAACGGGATAAAGTTCGGAAACCATAAATTATCATTTAACACAGCTTAGTATGTTCCTGCATAGAAGGAATAGATGGGTCAGTTATGAGCCTGTGTCTACGCCAGGTGAAGTGTACTGGGACAAAAGCCTATTTAGAACTACATGCACCTTCCCCAGTGAGCTTTCATTTCAGGCTTAAACTCTGGAATATGAAATGGCTTGCAGGAAGGACAAAGGGGAAATTGTATCCATGGTAGGCCAATCATCAACTGAAGCCCAAGCACAGACATGGTTTTTTGACTCAAAGTGATTTTTAATAGTATTTATCTGGACATACTGTTTAGTTGCAGTGAGACTACTAACTAACAAATGAGATTTGGGCAAAGCAAGGCAACAGTTAAGGGGCTTTTCCCCTACTTGAGCCAGCTCCCTTGCTTTCTGCGATGTGAAGAATCTGTGTGTGTGTGTGTGTGTGTGTGTACATGCACACACATCTGCCTGTCAGCAGTGAGGTAAGACAGGAAGATTTGGTCTTGTGACAGATTTCAATAGATGAAGTTTTCCTGGTATCATTTAGCTCAATGTTATCTTTTAACAGAGTCACCCGAGATATACTTCAGGGAGGAACAAAAAAACTCTAACAATGAGGAGAAATCTTTGTTTTTCTGACAAGGTACCTTTCCCCCTGAATTGAGCTGCTCTGAGCTATGCCACAAGAATACACAGAACGTAGCTTGCCTCATCTCTCATGCTGTTCTGCACACAAGTTCCATTTATATCAAAATAAATTAAAATTGCTCTTCAATAGCAGCTGCTCTGGCATGGCACAACAATGTCAGCTGTGCTTATTTATGGAACCGTCAGCTTTTAACTCAAGTGACTTCACAGCGCACTCCTGCTTGGTGTCTCCTGCCTGGGTGGCCTCTCTTCTTTCTTTTGTATACGTTTAGACTATGGACATTATGTATATTACTTCGGGGGAGGGTTACAGAAGCAGGGTAACAGACATGTTTCTTGTAAGTGTAACAAATGTTAACAATATGGCTGAAAGGTTGTCAATAGTTTAATCAATGATACAATCTAGTGAGGGGCTTTGCTAGGACATATTATAATAAAAAAGTAACCAGTAACCCCAGTTAGACAGTGGGTGTGTGTCTGCGTGAATACACACACAGAGGCACACACACATACAGAGAGGCATGCACACACACACACACACACACACACACACACACACACACAATTTTGGAAACCCAGCCAATCCTCCATCTGTGCTTGTGGAGTACAGCCATGGCATGGGTAAAGAGAGAAGGTGCCTAACAGAATCACTCCAAAATGCTTGAGGAGTCAGGAGTTTGAACCAGATCAATTTTCTGTTTCTGAAGGTCAAACAAAAAAAACCCTTTTAGTTTCAGACCTCCATGCCTAAAGTCCTCCTAAAGCACATGGGTCCGTGTTCCTGGCCTGCCTAATGTTCTGTGGCATATTGGATATGACAGATTCCTGTTTTCGTGACTGTGGGACTTGAAAGGCCTTGCTGTCATGGCTCTCAACATCAGTCTTCATTTTCAAACACAGTGGGCATTGAAGGTAGGGGCTGTTTGTGGAGAGAGGAGACTGATTTAACCTATCAGTTTCTTGAAGCTAGAGGTTGCCTGCAATTCAGAAAAGTGGGGGGGAGGGGTGACAGCTAACTTGTTTTAGTGTAACCAGTCAAGGGGGTGATTGATTTTTGAGGTGCCTGTCAGAGTCCTCAGGGAACCACAGTTAATGATGTCAGGTAATGAAGTCAAACAGCGGCAACTATGTGAACCAGGATCTGGCTCTGTGTGTCCGCTGCAACTCGGTGACTTCCCAAGCCATGCTGAGTACAGAGCCATTCATCTAACACATAGAAAATGGGGCTCGGCAGTGGGCGGAGCCAAGATCACACAGCTCAAGCTGTGGTGCTGGGAAGTGGAACTCAGATCAGCCTGACTTCACAGCACACTTCCCTCTCTCGGCCTGAACCAGACAACGGACACTTTCTCTTCTGCTTTTGCAGGAGCTCCTGGAGACTCAGCAAATTGTGGCTTAGGAAGCTAAAATTGAAAAATCATTTTGTTTGGGAAGCTGGGCCTGGCGAGATGAGTAGGGCAGAAATAACCCTGTTTTTGAGCATTTGTAGGCAAGAGATCCTCTGATGGACTGGTGTTAAACTGCTCTGCCTAAGAGCTGCCACTTGGCCTCTGTCCAAGCAAACAACCTATACAGGTTATACTTGCCTTCTCTCATAGCTGGGACTGCCCCGCCTCTCATAGGAGCTTGTTTCCCTGGAAACAAGAGGGTAACTAACATCTAGTTAGGATGGGCAATTTTCCCTTCATCACAGTGAATATTTTAAGATGTGATGTACATATACATTGGGAGATATGGTGAAATGCTTTTTGGATGCTCTCTCTGTGTCTGCCTGTGTTTAAAAGCACTCTTTGCTGATGTTTTTAATGCCACAGATGAGCGAAAGTTCCCGTCCTTATTACTCTTATGGTTTTTTTTTAGATAAAGATATCAGCAGAGGAGCAACAGCAATCCCTCTGCAGGATGTCCTGGTGGGGTGAATCAATAACAACAACAACAACAACAATAATAATAATAATGATAATAATAATAAATCAATTAAAATGTATCTGAAGACAGTTGCATAGCAATTAAATACTATATTGGGTCTAGAAAAAATAGCTCAGTGGTGAAGAACACTCACTGCTCTTGCAGAAGACCTGGGTTCTGTTCCCAGCACCCACATGGCAGTTCACAACCATCTGATACTTCAGTTTCAGGGGTTGGGGGAAGGGTTTCTACTCTCTCCTGGCTTCACCAAGCACACATGTGTTCCACATACACGCAGGCAAAACACCCACACCTGTAAAGATAATACTGAGCGGTCTACCCGTGAATCCCGGGCTACTCACGTTGGTCACCACGGCCAGGATGGCTATTCCTTGCATGATGGGCTGCCACGCGCCGATATCCTGGGCTTTTTCGGGTACCATGCGTCTAAACTGAGTTGTGAGCTTCCACGCGTCCACTCTTATTTCCAAAATATTGTTCACCAGAGCCAGCAGGGGAGCCAGTGGAAAAGAGGCCACAAATAAAGTGACGAACCCAAACTGAATAACTGTCAACGGAATGGACACACATCACGGTGTGGAGGACAGATGGGAGGACAACGTAATCTCCCCTACTCTTGTAATGAAATTTAAAAGGCCAACAAATGACCCACCCCAGCGAGGAGACAGAGACACAGCCAATCACAACACAGTGCTCACGGCAGGATGAATACGAAACATAAATGTGAAATCTAAAGAAAGGTGACTAAGTACAGCCTATTTCCCACACATGTACTCAAAAGAAACAACATGTTGGAAACTCTTTAAGTTAAGCACAGTTACGTGCTGGTCATAACGTTGGAGGGAACCTAGGCGTATTGCTCACTCTTCCTGTTAGATAATATGAGAAGCAGATCCAGGGCTTGGGATTTAAAAATGAACAAAGTAGAAGTCTCTAGTAAGCAAAGAGAAATGTAAGCAAAGAGAAACAGAAATGTGTGGATAAATTAATGATAAATGTTAAGACAAATGATTAATTGTAGAAAAGAATGAATGAATGAATGACAGGGTGTGTATATTCCTAATCAGCTAGACTCAATTTGGGGACATACAAATCTAGCTAGTAAATTCCTTATGGTTATTTTAGACACTTAAATTTTAAGAGACATCAACAAACAAACAGTTAAAGTAACATTGACAATTAATGTAGGTCATTCTGATAAAGAATCAGAGGAGAATGGTCAGGTCACTGTGACACTGGGTTCTAGTACATGCAGACACGGTACTGGTTAAGCAGAAGGTTTTAATGACGAAATACAAATATTCATGGGATCTTACTGTATACTAACCTGGGGGTTCTCATACAGCTGGCTAAACCACTGCAAAAGCTAGGGGCCTTCATTATTACTTTTACCCCCAGAAGGATTAAGATTATTTTTTTAATATTAAAAATAGTGAGAACTTTATAAGCACCCTTTGAAATGAAGAATAAGAGAAGATGTTAGCAAGGTAGAAAACACTCGTTGTGAAGACCCCCCCCCCCATTGTTCTCTAACATTCCTCAGGGCAGCACCACACTTCTCTGCCAGCCACCCCAATCCTCTAAGCTCTGTGCCCCACAAGCCCTCATGGTTGCACGGAAGCTATCCTGCAGCTCCCCACCCCCAACCCGAATGTGGCCTCACATGCCAAAGCCCAGGAGTGCTCTTGCCCCTGCTCATTTAAACAGATAGTTTCTGACAGGGCCAGGCATCTCCCTCTCCACGGGATGGTTTTTGATTTGTTTTTACTTAACTCAAAAAGGCAAGTTATGTATTAAAGACGAGCCTCTAAAACACTCTTACCCGTAGGGCTCCATCTGCTTCCTATGGCTCTAGCATCTATGGGGTTTTAGCTTTGACTTTCTATCCTGTCTTATGCACCTGTCTGTCATGTTTCATTCTTCCCTGAATAACCCTGGAACCCTCAAAAGTCTTCTCTGCAGAAAGAACCCTGCTGGAGTTTCCCACCTGCTTCCCTCCTCTGCCTGGAGCTCATGAGCACTCTGGCAGTCTCTCAACTCCTGCAAGGCATGTCCGATCCACCCCCATGGCCTCACTACGGCTCCTCAGTGCCTGACCTGTGCACCCACTTTCCTCAGAAACAGTGCCATCCTGATGTCCTACAGACACAGAGCATCTCCACACCAGACTTCACTGTGTTACTGACTACATAGTAACAGATTGTCTGTGCTCAGAAACTCAGGATGCTTTCTAAGTCATTGGGAATTGCTGGGATGGCTATAAAACATTGTAGAAAATCTCAAAGTCTATTATGACAGAATATATCATACGTATTATTGTAGGGTAGGATGAGACCAAGTAATTAGTTTATTAACAACTTAATAGACCTAGGAAATTCTAAAGTCTGATTTTCTTCCCCAAAGCATGGCTATGTAGCTTTTCCCTTAATGTCATACATTTAACTAATTAATTGGGGGAAAACAACTTCTCATCAAGTCTTTTTTCACTGGGGAGAGGCTCAAATAGATAACATTCTATTGCAGTGTGCTATTATTAATGCTGACAATGGCCCTGGCAAGAGATAGTTAGTTAGGACATACAATTGTCTCACAATTCACTCACACTGATGCTGTGCCCTTAATAAAATCGGATCTTGATAAAAAGCAAAAAACGAATTCCAAATCTGACCCCAAGCTGATAACAGACAAACAGATATTCCCATGTATTATGCATATTTTTGAAAAGATATTTTATATATAGAATGCGATTTAATAACCCACCCACTATCTGCAGGAAACACTGTCCTGGAAAAGACACAAACTCCTATCCATAAATGTAAGGCCGTCAGATTTTATTGCCTGTTTTTCTGTTCTCACTACCTTAAAAAAAATCGTGACTCATTGTAAAGTTTAGGTGAAAGGGCAGAGATACAGAATATGCAAATGGTTAGCCATGTTTTAGAGTTAGCATGCCATTCACAATAGAAAGGTTGGTGTTTCCGAAGGAAATCTGTCTGAGATGCATCTACTGAAGGCAACAGAGCTCAAAGCCACACCAACCAATGACGAAAAAGAGCCCAAGCAAACAATCCACAAATGAACAAGACATTCAGGAAGGCAGGGCAGGACCTGTGCCAAGTCCTAACTCCAGGCCAGTACACTGGTTCCTTGCTCATGGCACCACATACAAACCTTGTGCGAGGAAACAAGAGGCCCTCTTGGGCAGAGGAGCAAGATATGAAAGGCAAAAGAGATCCCTACCGCCATGAGGGAGCATATTCTTACAGGCTTGCTCTGTGATTCTGTCCCAGCCAATCACAGAGTCTGCATGGACTGGAGCCCAGGCTGACTGAGTCGTAACAGCGATAGGGTTTATTCAGACAACACAGCCAGAACACTCTGAGAACTCACGGTAAAGTCATACGTCAAAGAAAATTCCATCTCACTGCACGATAATAAATCCTTAGCTTTGAACAACATAAACATTAACAAAACCACACACAGCCATCATATCTGAAAGCTTTGATTTTTTTTCCCCTCTACCATATAATTTTATCCTGGTAGAGAAAAACACACCGCTCTTCACATCAACGCGCTAATAAATAATTCTGCGGCTCAACAACAGATGCTTCTCAACTCCGACACATATCCCAACATACTGTACGGAAAACTTACTCATTTCAAGGTACTCATAAAACAAGCCCAGCTTGCCCATGGGCTGCAGATGATAATCTTGTTCCCATCGTGGAGTTATCTTTTCTGATCCCGAGACTCTTTTATATCGTCCAATTAGATTCATAACCCACCTGTCAGAAAGATCAAACTGTAAATCAGAACACACATTGTCAGACCCACATCATCAAGTCTTCCTTGCTGTCTCAAAGCTAAATAAATGTAATCTTCCCAAGAAATTAGTTTCTCTTTTGCATGTTAAACGTCTTCAGTTTGTCCGATTTCTTTCCCCTCTAATCATTCAAAATAACTTTTTTTTCAGTATGAAAATTTTCAGTGAAATAATAAGAGGGAAGATAGCGGCACAAACTAGTCCTAGCTGATGTAGACAAGTTCTGTTTGTAATAGTGTGCAGGGAGAACCGGGGATGGTGTCTTAGTCAGGGTTTTACTGCTGTGAACAGACACCATGACCAAGGCAACTCTTATAAGGACAACATTTAACTGGGGCTGGCTTACAGGTTCAGAGGTTCAGTCCATTACCATCAAGGTGGGAACATGGCAGCATCCAGGCAGGCATGGTGCAGGCAGAGCTGAGAATTCTACATCTTCATCTGAAGGCTGCTAGTGGAAGACTGACTTCCAGATAGCTAGGATGAGGATCTTAAAGCCGACACCCACAATGACACACCTACTCCAACAAGCCCACACCTCTTAATAGTGCCACTCTCTGGGTCAAGCACATACAAACCATGACAGATGATCACTTTATGATAGTAAATGTGAGGCTCTGAAAGAGCCAGAAGGCTGGACAGAACCTCCAGGCTAGGGACCTGGTGACTACAGACAGCTTGTCGTGGGATGACACCTGCCTTTGCCAGCACAACACAGAAGCTCTGGTGATCTCAGAAAGTAGGAAGCAAGGCCAGTGCACTGACATGGAGTCTCTGAGACCAGTGTGGGGGTTGGGGTGTTCTTAGCTAAGGGAAGTGAGGGGCTACTGCAGAATACTACACACAAAAATGATAAAATAGGTCTCAGACTGCCTCAAACCAAACAAGCTGAGGACAAGAGGAGAGCCGATCATTCTCCAGAGGAGGATGCAGAGCATACCCTGTGCTTCACTACAGATGGCTCCCTTCCAGCCTTTGCTCCTTTTGAACATCGTGCTTCTCTGTCCCTGAAAAATGTTTGCCCTCTGCCTAGCAATCTGCCTTGAAAACAGCTCTGAGATGGCAACAGAATTGGCCATGCATCTGTGACAAACTCCGCCTCCTCAAGTGACAGCTGGCTTCAAGTACACGCACAAGCATCTCCTACACTTTGGTTGCTTAGACAATAGGTTTGCGTGGGTCTGAAATTCTGACAATGAGGACCCATCACGGGGCTCTAAAGACAAATGCTACAAATGGGTGCAGGCCCTCACCTGTTCCTCAAACCCACCAAGTGTTTAAAATGTGAGACTGACAAGAGTTGACTCATTGTGCTGGCCTTCCTCCTGCTGGTGGTCTCACACCAGCCTCCCCTGACTACCAGTGAGGCCTCACTCAGGGCACACCCTCTTCCATAGAACATAGCCCTGGCTCCCCCATCTCTTCCCACATCCGCTGGAGTGGCAAGTGGAGGAACTCAGACTTGGAAGATCCCGAAACCCACACTCTCCTGCTCTCCAGCTATTCTGGTGGAGTTAAAATGTGCCGGTGGGATGTCTGCTAGCCAGGGCTGATGTCAGGACTAATGAGAATCTAGACAGGGAAAAGGGGCCAGCATGCTTCCCCACACTTGTGGGACCTCCTGCTCATCAATATGAGCTAACAAGTGGAGGCCATTGAATATGGAACTATGATTGGAATCTTGGCTTGGAGACACCAGGCCATGTGGACTGACAGCTCCTGCTTAAAGATGTCATTGTTTGTGGACAGCAAAGCCTCCTGTATGTCAACCCAAAGATCTGGGGATGCCCTAGAATCTTCAACACTGCAGCCATCCCAGGAGCTCTTACCATAGGTGACACCAAATCATGATAAATAAGGGCTTGCTCTCTGTTGGTTTGTTTGCTCTGCCTCCCACTCCCCGCCTTTTCTGAACACTGTCTATGGCCTAGAAAAAGCAAGCATTTTTCTTCTGGGCTTCCTAATGCATCTTCTGTCCTGGTAAATACCTAACTCAGCGGATACTTCTCCCTCCTCTCATGCTGTCTTCCCACGCAACGTAGGCCACAGTAGATGACTCTCTGCCTGGCTTTAGGAGCTATAGACTCTAAGCCGATTGTTCCATTTTCCTGAGTTGAATTACTCATCTGTAATAGAGACTCATCCATCTTCTGAGCCTTTGAAATTTTTTTTAAACAACAACAACAAACTGGACTGTGATTCTGGAGCCAGATCTCAACCTTGAGTACACATGGGAATTACACCACAGAACTTAAAAAAAAAAAAAAAATGCAACAGATCCTTTCCCTCCTGGGTCAAGACTAGAAGCAGAGGTTACAAAGTAACTCCTGTACAAACATACTGTAACATTAACAAAGTGCGTGATAAAACTTTGTATCTTGTTTTCTCTGACTTGTATCAAACTAGAGCCAGATACCATTATTTCCATTTAGTACATCCCACCCAGAACGCCCACCATGACCTGAATATTTCACACTGGAATTCAAAGTTCTTGTGAAGGGTCACTGTGGCCAGGGAGGCCTTGTGGCAGCCCCTCTTGAGGAGGTTTGCTCTACTATAGTATCTTCTCTTGTTATGTAAATGCATTGTTATTGTGAAAAGATAAGAGATACACAGAGGGAAAGAAATGTGCCAGCCATCCCCCAGCTGAACACCTAAGGGCACTAATGTTCTCGTCTTTTAGGGTTTTCCTTATTTAATGTTAACATCATCTTTGGGGAGGAAAAAAGAAAATCCCTAGACTGTCTCATATATCCACTCTGGGATTACCAGCAGGCTGACATTCTAATTTATTGATGATCTGCAGATGAGGCCAAGGCAACGCTCGCTCAGGGTCTCATGCCCAGCACCTGCTCTGTACCTGGGACCAATCTAGCTGTAGGCTCGGCTTAGTCTAGGAATCCATGTTGAATGAAGGATGTGGGCCTGAAATGGCCAAGTCTAAGAAACTCTGGTCAAATATCCTTTTTACTGTGTTCCACTGGCATAGCAACCTCATAGGAAAAGATCTGGATGGCTCTTCCTCTGCTGACACTCTGCAGAGGAGGGTCTGGGAAGCAGAGGTAATGGGCACCCACTGTCCTGGATTCTGTGTGGAAGCAGGGAACTGGTTCCTCAGGGAGGCTGCCCTGACTGACACTGGCAGTCTCGGGTTTCCAGCCAGTGGAGAATTAAAAACATATGACGTCAGTATCTTCAGCCAGAATAGCAATCTCTGCGACTGTTAACAATAAGCTTACCTGAAGTCAAAACATGGAAGACTGAGGGTGCTGCAGGTCACATTTCAATTGCTCATAATTAATTTAGAAAATACACCCTAACCCTAACTTTTTAAGCTCAGAAGACAGCTCACTGGCAAGCAGTTACTTAATCAAAAAAATTTAGTGTTAAACAACCTCCTTGGCTCAGAAAATGTTCCCTTAGTTGTCTAAGAATGAGTTAAGTTTTTTTTAAAATACATTTTCATATTGAAACGACATGATTTGCGCATGACCTACTTTTACTTATCTGGAAAAACACAAATATGAACCTGATGAAAGGAAGGGTTGTTTTCCATGCAGCAGGATTAACGTTATCTCACCCCTAAAGCTGGAATCCCTTCCTGGGATGGGAGTGTTGTCTTTGCTTTGAGAAGGGCCTTGACAGGTCATGCTGAAGAGGGTGGGTAAAGCCTCAGAGAGAATGAACAGAAACCAGGCAATGAGGGAGGCAAAGATTCAGGGCAGAAAGAGACGTGGGAGTTGTGTATGGCAGGGGTTGTATGTGGTGAGGCAGGATAGTGAAGGATGCAGGGGAGTACCAGCCTGCACCCGGTGGAGAGTTCTAAGCAAGTCCATCCCACTGCACAGTGGGATAAAAGGCGTTACAAAGAATTTACATTTTTGAAATTAAAATCCTTCCCAAGTTTACCTCCATGCTGGAGGGCGTTAAGGGGAGAGGACTCTGTTGATGCTGGCACAGATCACAGAGGAGGCAAAGTAGAAGGGTGACCAGAAGTTTTGTGAAAGCAAAAATGGAAGCCAGAAAGTCCTTTGAAAAAGGAAGTGTACGGTCAGAGCAGCCTCCCAAGGAGGTTCCCTGCAGGCCTCCAGAAGATCTGAAGAGCGTCAGGTCCAGGAAAGCATCGGCTACAGTACAGGAGGCCATTCTGGATGACTTAGGGCTGAGAACCACAGAACGGGGCAGAAGTTTGACAGGCTGCATCCCAAGGCAAGGGTCCAGGTGGCCTCAAGGCCCGAAAAGGCCTTCATCATTGGAAAGGCCTTGGCTATCCAACACTTGAAGTTAGCTCTGTGAGACCCATGTCAGACTTCTGACCTCTAGGACTGGAAGACATAGAACCTTATTTTAACCTATTAAGCTTGTAATAATTTGTTAAATTGCAATGGAAAACTATTATATCAAGTGTCCTGTTTGCACAAAATACAGGGGGTGCTGGACTGTAGGCAGATCCTACAGTAGGACCCTCAGGGAGTCACTATGCTCTGCCATTTTCTCAGTGTTTTAGGGAAAACATTCAAAACCTCCTGTGGTGAATGTTTCTAACATCGCAGGGATCACATGAGATGTCTGTTCTTGACAACACTGAGTCTGACGTCATGAGATCCTGGAGTTGAATCTCACTGTAACCTCTCCCTGTCAGTGTGATCTGGGTAAGTCATTTAATCCCTTCAAGCCACAGATCTTCATTAGCAAAAGTGAGATTAAGATTTATGAAATTAAGCTATGTAAATACGTACCGGCACACATAAACATATACACATGAAAACACATAGCTCTTAGTGCAGAGACTGGCACATATTTGGCATGTAACACATTACTATTAATGACTTCTAGATGCATGGGGGGGGATGCTATGCAAATCTGTGACAATATTTCATTCACAGCGCTAACAAGGGCCCTTTCTCAAAGGTCTGTTTAGTCAGCCATCAGTGATAACCTAAGAGACGTAAACTACAGCAGGTGGGATTTCTGTTAGATATGAAGATGAAGGTCTTTTATAACTACTGTGTGCATCTGTGTGTGTTCATGTGTGCACTCAAGTGTGCAGGAGCATGTAAAGTCCAGGGGTTGTCATCATGTGATCTTCCTCAGTCTTCATCTAGCTTCTTTGAGGCATGGTCTATCCTTGAACCCAGAGCTCCCCAACTGAGCTATGCTCACTAGCTAGCCAGTGAGCTTCAGGGACCCTCTTGTTTCTCCCTCCCGACACGGGGTGCAGGTGTTTATGGCAGTGCCTGGCTTTTTACATGGGTACTGGGGTTCCCAATTCCAGTCTTCATGCTCACACATGAAGCACATTACAACTGAGCCATTGGATGAGCCCTCTATATAATTATTAAGCACATACAAACGACCAGTCGGACCTTTTGCCCAGCGGCCTTCAATTTCAACCAATTCTAATCTGCTTTAGAGACAGATGTATGGCTACATGGATAAACTATTTCAGTGAGTGGGCTGGCTGGTCCCCCTTCCTGCCACCCAGGGTCACCTGTGCAGTACTCACGGGAGCAGTACTTCTTGTATGTTATTCCAGATCGCCTTTCCCCCCATGATGATGGTCAGCTGTGTAGTCAGTTCAAGGAGGCAGCCGCCCGGGTCACACTGGTGTGTTACAAAGGCAACAGCGTTTAGATTCCAGGTGTATTAACTTGCACAGAAGCGCTACATTAACACCTCTATTGGTTCTCTTGGCTAAAAATATCTCAGAACTACACAGGGAAGTCACTATTCATTAGGCAGCCGAGAGAAAGCAAGCCGCAGCTTCGGCTGTTGAGAGAGTGACACGCCTCTGCGTCTTCTTACCTCTTCGTTTCTGTACTTGCCCAGCCAGTACACCGGGTCCCCGGGATAGCCGACGAACTTGCCCTTGAAGAACGCGATGTAGAAGCACGAGGAGTAGTAGTTGACAAACTGAAACAGGAACATCTTCATGGTCAGGCTGTTCTCATAATCAGTCTGGGTCCTTGGGAGCTCTGCGGTCAGATCAACGACAAGAGAGACGCTGACATTCCCAACAGCTCTGAGACCCAAATCAAAGACGCTGACGCCCCAGATGACACACTGAAAGAAATCTGATTCACACTGTTTCAGTTTAGTCTGCTTTTCATTCCTTAATATAACTGCTGTGTTAATTCTGAGTTCATACATTGTTATGAGTTCTCTTCCCAAATAAACACAGTATCTTCCATGGCAAGTAGCGTACACACACACACACACACACACACACACACCACACTTCTCTTTAAAACCTATAAATGCTATGTTATCAAATATTAGCAAGAACTGTTTGGGTCTAAAATCCCTCAGCTATCTTTGTTGTGGTGCTAGCGATCAAACCCTGGAGCTGGGCCACTGAACAAAATGGTCAACCCCTCAGAAAATCAACTCTGAACTGCCCAGTGAAGACGGTCCTTTGGTCTTCCGGAATCCTAGGTTCTGTTGGAAACAGTGGGGCAGGAATACCTGGCTAGAGGCATTTGGGAAGCACAAAGGATTGTCCTCCTAGCTAGGAATCTCAGCCAGTCTGACCTCTGGCCATCATTTTGAGAATGACACAAATGCATGCAGGCTGTGGGAAACCCTTAACTCGAGCCATGAAGCAGCTGCCTGGGACACGAGCCATCCAGAAGTGGCACTCATTACAGCAGGCAGTGCTGATGAGAACTGCATTAACAGAGACAGCATGGGGGGATGGCGCTGCACCCACCAGTGTGGCAGTTTGTTTTCTCTGCGACAGAGGCGTGCACTTGCAGCTGGAGACCCTATTCTGCTTGTTCGCAATAAAGAGACCGTTTGCTTTCAGCAGCAGAACACAGGAGCTAATGTAACTGAACATACTCTTCAACCCGATGTGCTTTACAGAGCTTGGACAGTACTACCGTTTCCTCTTCAAATACAGAGATGCACATGGCTTACTGTCCATATGGGATAGAGCAATACGCTCACACTCAACCGTTTCTACCCATTTTAACCCACAGGAGTGAAAACAGCTCAATGGTTTTCCTGGCAGAACCTCACCAAAGTTGGTGATCATGATGGCCACCTTCTCATAGATCGTGTTGAGGATCATGATGATGATGAAGCTGATGATGGAGGCTGTGATGGATGTGGCCATCTGTGGGGTCAGGTACTTCTGGATCGGGTCTGTCCCGTTGGGGTTCTTGGGAAGCGTTGCAGAAAACACGATGAACACGGACAGCCTGTAGACAATGATCCCGATCACAGAGGCGATGATGAGTAGGATCTGAAACCACCAGCGATGACGAGTCAGTCAAAGCCGCACCGGGGATGGCCCCCGTGCTCACATAATGAAAGGGCAGGCACCCCATGTGGGGAATCTCACATATGTGCCACGAAAGAAAATGGGGTGGGGTGGGAAGAAACGTGAGAGTCAAAGGGGGAGCATCCACCTGAGCGGGACTCTGTGGATGGTCACACTGTGGGTGCCGGGCAAGAGAGGACGTGGTATGTCGCTTGCTGCATGTTCTATGCAGTTGTCTTGTAAAACTAAGAGAGTGCCACAAAAGAATGTCTATGTTAAAAGGAGCATTATCTTCAGATAGCACAAAGGTGGAGGGACTTCTAGGTCAGTGGTTCTCAACCCGTGGGTTGCGACTCCTTTGGAGGCGAAGTGACTCTTTCACAGGGATCACATAGCAGATATCCTGCATGTCAGTTATTTATGTTACAATTCATAACAGTAGCAAAGCTACTAGTTATGAAGTAGTAATGAAATAATTTTATGGTTGGGGGTGTCACCACGATATGAGGAAGTATATTAAAGGGTCACAGCATCAGGAAGGTTGAGAACCGCTGTCCTAGGTAGAAGGAGTGTTCATGATCCCAGAAGCGATGAAAGTGTCCCTTGTACAACACTAAATGGGTTAGATGTGGAGTCTGTAGGGGTTTCTTCAGTTCATTCCTCCCGTCACTCCTGTGGCTCCTTAGAGAGCCAGTCACTAAGAGTCCACAGGGGATGGCTTTGCTGTTACCATGGTGGCAGCAGGGTCTGACTGGAGCACTGGCCAATGTACCAGGTAGCTGGTACTGGCAGCAGGTCTCTGCTTTAAGGGCTTCTCCTGATTTTCACATTCAGGAATTCCCGACCTGTCATTCACACCTGTCTCTCTACGAGCCCTGCCCTATGGACCTGCTGTACTCTGACTCCCACGTCCCAGAATCACTGGGGCGCCCACTATGGAGCTTACATAAGACATGTTAAAGGCCCTTTCCTTACTTGATACACAGACTTTAGACCAGTAGTTCTCAACTTGGGGTCATGACCCCCACAGGGGTCACACATTCGATATCCTGCACATCAGATTTTTACATTATACTTCATAATAGTACCAAAATCACAGTTATGAAGTAGCAACAAAATAAGTTTGTGGTTGGGGGTCACCACAACACATGGAACTGTATTAAAGGATCACAGTATCAGGAAGGTTGAGAACCACTGATTCAGACACCGGAGAGACCGTTTTTTTAAGCTGTTTTTCCCTATGGTTTCTTTCTTGGATATAATTTAGAACCATGTCTGTGCTCATGATGAGAGCCAGGGTGGGGGTGGGGGGAATGACAGAGAACAAGAACTCCAAAACCCAGCAAGGCACACCCTACGTCAACATACAGGGAAGAAGAGCTATGGACTCTTCCACGTAAGCCCCAGCTCTGCCGCTGCCTGTGAAACCCTGTACAGGTTAACGCCTAGGCTTTGCTCTCCCCATACAACGGTCAGAATACTTCTCCTAGGCCTAGGAATAGCACTGGGTAGTATTAGCTATGCTTATGGCAACCAAAGTGTTAAAAAGACGGTTTCTTCCTCGCTGTGCAATCTGCATATAGAGAAGGCATTGTATTTCCCTGTATTCTCGGTCATTATCTCCTTTCCTCTTTCACAGTTCAGTCTTGTGAAATGAAAAGGAGTATGTGTGTGTGTGTGTGTGCGCACATGCGCGTGCCTGTGCATGTGTAAATTAGCTAAGTTGAGAAAAATTGTATTATGCTGACGGAAGAAGTCGTTGCATTTTTTCCAAAGAGGCCATTTAAACCTTTCTAATAATCCCCCCCACAATTACTTTTATAATTATTCATCACAAGAGCATCCTTGGAGCGCTCACTGCCAACCTCAACAACACTCTTTCGCTGGTGGATTTTCTAATTAGTCTGTACCGTAGGCAGGGTTAGAAGGCTGAAAAAACACACAGGCTGAAAGAGTAAAAATTTGTTGTAGATTAAGCTGACGAGAGGGAAAAGCGTGGGAGTCAAACATAGACCTCAGAAGCTCTGCTTCCTACTTGGCCTGTCCCACCCTTGGCTTGGGTAACAGATCCTGGTACTTTCCAGGGCTGTAACCTGCTAGGCCCCCACAGCTGGCTGTGGGGTTTGCTTAGTCTTCATGGAGCACGGCACACTCACCCCTTAGGTTTATATCTTCTGACTCTAACATATTTCAGATTAAGCTGTAGTGTGTGCTTACTGTAGAGAGCTCCGCAGTGGACCGGCATAGATCCCTTCCCCCTCTAGGAGACAAGTTGCCTTTTCTCTGTAGGATCAATCTCTCCTAAACCCTCAGCCAACTGGGTACCCACTGGATATTATTTAAGTTGTAGTCACCAGCCCTCACCAAAATTATACCCCAGACCTGGAGTTGACATTCAGGAACCGATAAACCCAACTTCTATTTCACTATCATATACACTAAGGGGAAATTGGCTTTATCACCTCCGATTAAAAAAAGGACAGGAACCTTTTAATTATAAAAAGTACTATCAAGAAAATAGGTAAGTTAACTATGAAAATAAAAGGAAAATTATTTCAGAACTATGCCTTATTTGCACAGTAAAATCCACTTTTTGTATCATCTGTATCTTTCCTTGAACACATCATAAACCTGAAGAGTTTTACATGTCATGGATATTTCATGAGCAAACCTGTGCAAGGATATGCAGCCCTCCACTGTCTGGATGAGTCTGAAGTAGGCCATTTTAGGCTGTGGTGTTCAAGTGTGTATAGGCCTATGTGTGTGCGCGTGTGTTATAACATGTGATAATGTCTGTGAAAATATTCTTGCCTCTCCATAACACCTATCCCTTTCATGACAAGATCTTGCTATGTGGTCCAAGATGACTATGAACTAACTATCCTGTCTTGGCTCTGTGAAAACTGGCATGACAGATCAGTGTGGCCACTCTGGATTTTGAGATGGTTCTTGATGAACAGTTTCTAAAAGCTAAATTAAGCTAACACACACACCAATCTTTCTGAGTCACCTGCTTTCTAGGAAAAATGGAGAAACAAAATCACCTGCTCTAGCTGGAGAGGCTGACATGGCAGCCCGTCACCTCGACACGGCGCCCCCAAGAGGCAGAGAGTAGAACTCTCACAATGAGCAATTTCATTCCCTCGACCCTTACTCAGGATGTTCTCCTATATGGGCCACTGTGTTTTCCTTGGTTGGTGCATACGTGTGCTGGCATCTGCTACTGAGCTCCTGCAGCTGTGGGGACTCTGTCCTAACGTATCAGTCATTGTGTCGCATTCCGTGTGTTTATATTTCTTCGGTATTTTGTTTAAATTCAGTGTGTCAAACTCTGACTTTTCTCTGAAATGTCTTCCGCTGCTAGTGGAGTTTAGACCTAGAAAGTACATTTGCTCGCTTTGATTTCTAATTTATGGCTTACAGTTTAAAAGGTATTTTGGCATTTGTTACAGCATGTGGTCCAAAGTACGACTCTGACCTTCCTTTCCCCAGCAGCCGGCAAGCCTTTCCACTGTTCATTAACTCACTCAGGATCTACAGCCCTTCAGTCTCTGTCTCAGAGCCGGGATCTGGCTGCCACGGCACATTCTTTAATCTCTTTATTCCTAAGCCAAACAAAGCTGTCATTAAATTGTATTACTAATATTTTTGTTTGTTTTTTTGAGATAGGGTTTCTCTTTGTATAGTCCTAGCTGTCCTGGAACTTGCTCTGTAGGCCAGGCTGGCCTTGAACTCACAGAGATCTACCTGTATCTGTCTCCTGAGTACTGGGATTAAAGGTATACACCGCCACAGCACAGCTAATATGTTTTTATTAATAACAAACAGAACTAGTTTGTAAAGTCTGGTGGTCTTAGCAATTTTTTAAAACTTCTTTTCCTTTCTGTAGTTTTTATGCCTTTTTTTTGGCATATCTTTTTGTTATGGGAAGTTCTAACATTTAAAACTTTTAGTTGTTGCTGTTGCAATTTCTTAGAGTTCTTACTGCCTCCTACATGCCTCTTCAGTAGTGGCTGGAAACCCCTGACCTGCTGACAGGACAGAGCAGAAAGAACAGAAGATCCACAATGGACAATGGAGAGGATTCCCTGACCTGCAATACTCCATGCGGCAGCCAGGGAGCGCTCCAGAGCCATCTCTCTGACACCATGTAGCAACCACACCTCTCTGTATGAGACCCGTAGGCACCATATCTGGCTGGCACGTCCCTCAATATTTCAAAGGAGATACTGAAAACCTTGTTGTGTGATAAAAAATTAAACATTAGTCAAACACAGGCTTAAGACAGTTTTCTTACCCAGAAGAAGACAGCGCTGGCACACAGGGTGATCCGGATACACTTCCCACAGGTAGTAAATGGGATGCGTTCCTCCTCCTGATGAATAGAAACGGCTGGTCAAGGGGGCAACACGACAGAGCTGCTACCTCTGCATGTGTCAACACATCTCACACTTAAACCCTATCTTATGCTAGCATACTGTTGTCACGCATGACTACATAGTTAAAGTCTCAGACAGACACACAGGCCACGTTCAGTGTTGCTTTGTTTTGGTGTTGTATATTGAACACAGGCCCTTGACTCACCTGACAAATGCTCTCAGCTATCAGATCCGTGGGTTTGGGTCAAATTTTACATAGTAACGTAGTACAATAATGAATTTCTGGAGACTTTCCATCTTATAATTTACCAAGAGAGGAAGACAAGACTCTTCCTGATTTCTTTGGAAGAACAGCCAGACTGTAGCACCAGGTGTGTGCCTTAGCTGGCCCTCACTCTGCCAGGTGACCTTTAGATGCGTCTCCCCCAACCCCAATCAACCCTCAGTAGAGCAACACTGAAATCTTTTTTTTTTTTTTTTTTTAACATTTTGTAAAGTTAATATTTTTTTTTGTTGGTTTTTGTTTATTTTTTAATTTTTATTTTTTTATTGGATATTTTATTTACATTTCAGATGTTATCCCCTTACCCCATTTCTCCTCCCTCCCCCACCCAGGAACACCTTATCCCATCCCCCCTCCTCCTGCTTCTATGAGGATGTGCTCCCTACTCCCACCTCCTCACTCTCGAATTCCCCACACTCGGTGTCCAGCCTTCATGTGACCAAGGACCTCCTCTCCAACCTATGCCCGACAAGGCCATCCTCCCCTACATATACAGCTGGGGCCATGGGTCCCTCCCTCTGTGCTCCCAGGCTGGTGGGTTAGACCCTGGGAGCTCTGGTTGGCTGGTATTGTTACACTGAAATCTATCGCTTCCATTTCATAGATGGGGAACTGAGGCGCAGATCCAGGATCAGTCAGCCCATAAGCTGCTTGCTGGGTTAGGATCTGAGCTTAAGTCTGCAATGCTCAGCCACACAGGACTCTGCCCTCTAAGCCAGGAGGATGCACAAGGCAACAAAGGAGAAAGAGGAACAAAGAACAGTGAGATTTCATTTGGAAATTTTTAGCAAACAGCATTTCACTGGGGGTTTAGTTCATTAGCTGGCCATTTTAAATGGCCAGACTATCTCCCCTCTGGTTCTCTGGAGGCTTCGTCATTGCCTGAATTATGGCTTTCATACTGGAATATCTACTCCGAGGCACTGCCCTGTCCTCTCTAGCAGTCGTTATTCAGAATGGGGGATTCCTGCATCCCAAGAGACAAATATTACCTGCTATGCTATTTATAAAAGGAGGACACTTAAGTACTCCCCGCCTCTTATAGCACCCACATTCTGAAAATCTGGGGGGTGCTAACTTAGAAAACTATAGTAGGGGACATTTCAGATACTTGGTAAAAGAATCTTCCTTCTAGGAGCAGTAGCTCCTATTCAAATCCTTCTGTGGGAGCAGATTCCCACACTGGTGACTAAGAACAGCTCAGAATTCCCGGTGTTGACAGAAACACTGCAAATACCCAGAAATCACCTGTTGGGGGCTTGGGGATGTAGAGGGGAGATATCTTCTTTTGGCAGCAATAGTTACAATAGATAGACTCTTCCAGTGTCAGATGCCTCACACAGTGCTGCCACACAGTAGGACAATATGCATTCCTGTCCTTCAATCCCTTTGACTTTAATAAGAGTCACCATATTTTCTGTGTACAGCCCAACCAGAAGCTGGGCCAGTGACTGAGACTGAGTGAAGACAGAGGGACAGCTAAGCTAGCACAGGATGAAAATTGACTGCAAAGAAGCTGCCTGTGACAACTGAGACTCATCTGTACATCCAATGTAGCTTCCTTAAACAATTATGCCATTCTCGCTCTCTAAAATATACTGTTACTTTAAAAGAAGGGCCACAATGGTCATCTGTGTACACTGTCCTAAGCAGTGTCTAGACACATCTGGGTACTCAGCACCTCAGTGGTGCCACAATGGGCTCAGCACCTGCACTGTTCAAGCCCCATGATGGCCTGGTGCATCATGTTGTGAACCACTGCAGGCAGAGCACTGCACTGCATCACTATGTTGGGAGCCTGCAGGCAGAGCACTGCACTGCATCACTATGGGAGCTAGGGAGCCTGCAGCACTAGGCAGAGCACTGCACTGCATCACTATACTGAGAACCTGCAGGGAGAGCACTGCACTGCATCACTATGCTGGGAGCCTGCAGGGAGAGCACTGCACTGCATCACTATGCTGAGAGCCTGCAGGGAGAACACTGCACTGCATCAGTATGCTGAGAGCCTGCAGGGAGAGCACTGTACTGCATCACTATGTGGAGAGCCTGCAGGGAGAACACTGCACTGCATCAGTATGCTGAGAGCCTGCAGGGAGAGCACTGCACTGCATCACCATGCTGGGAGCCTGCAGGGAGAGCACTGCACTGCATCACTATATGGAGAGCCTGCAGGGAGAACACTGCACTGCATCAGTATGCTGAGAGTCTGCAGGGAGAGCACTGCACTGTAGCAGCATAGACACATACCTGTGTGATCTCGTTATTACCACATGATTGCACTGGGCCTCGTACTCCGGCCGGGCCTGCTCCTCTTGCTGCAGCTCAACAGTGTCCCATTCATATTCAAGCTCTGCCTGGCGCCGCTTCCAAAACTCCAGAAACAATGTAACTGACAGGAGAGAAGAGGACAGTGAGGCTCTTTAAGACTGGTGACTCCATGCTGGGAATTATCACTCCTCTTTGTGGTGAGTGCAATCTATTTATAGGAGATGCCAACACTTAAAAGACAGGAAGCACTTTTTTTCTTTAAATGAAAATGTTGGTAATTTACAAACACTATAAAACATGACGGTCTAAGGCAGGCAACAGTGATGGTCGGAAGGCACTGTCAGACACAAAGTTCACAATCCATGCTTCGCCAACTGAACCGTGAGCAATTCCCTGTTCAAGAGCAGTCCATGCTTCAGTGTTTCCTTACTCCTCTTCTTCTCACCCCGCCCCCGGGACACTCTAGTGCCCTCTAAATAAGCTAAAACAATATTTTTACACAGAAAACCAATCCCTCTCAATTTTGTACAAATATGAAGTAATTAGGCATCTTTATTTTTTATAATCTGTAACTAAAAAAAAAAAAAAAAACCGCTAAAAATGTCAAACGTTAATTGAAGATATGGCTTCCAGGTCAGATTCCAGGTCAGGCTCTTTGAATTAGTGTGCTGTCTCTAGCCCTTCTTACATAAAAATTCTGACATTACCACGGTTCTGTTCAAAGTTACTGTTCAAGTGTTCACTACATGCTGAGAACACGAAAGAGAAAAAGGGAGTCCGAGATGCATGGGGATGGGAGGTACAGCAGAGCAAGCAAGAACGCCTGTGTTGGACATGACCAACAAACCGGTGGTTCTCAACTTGGGGGGTCTCAACCCCTGTAGGGGTCATATATCAGATATCCTAAGCATCAGATATTTACACTACAAATTCATAACAGTAGCAAAATGATGGCTAGGCTAATAAATTGCTTATTAATGAAGTAGCAACAAATAATTTTATGGTATGAGAGACGATATATCTATATCTATCTCTATATCTCTATATCTCTATATCTCTATCATCTATCTATCTATCTATCTATCTATCTATCTATCTATCTATCTATCTATCTATCAAAGGGTCGCAGCATCAGGAAGGTTGAGAACACTACAATGGACTTCCAGACCTCCAGGGACAGACTTTCAGAAGAAAGGGGCATGTGAGGTCTTGGGATGACTGACATGATCAGGTCAGGGAGGAAGGTGGCAGGTGAAAAGTTATTTTCCTCATGGAGCTGCTCATGTCAAGGAGGCCAGGCCACCAGGTGCTTTCCAGCCAGGCTCTGATGGCAGGGTTAAGATGAGGAAGACAGGCCAGCCAAGTGACAGACCTGCAGGAGGGTACCTAACAAAGGATATTATAGACCTTGAAAGGAGCTAAGAATTTAACAAAGGCTGGGAGGGGCACTGGAGGTAGTCTTGTGTGAACATATGTAAACACCAGACAAGGATGCATGTGTGAAGGATGTTGAGGAGGACAGGATGGATGCAAGGTGTGATGAAGAGGCTGGGAGAGGTCAAGAACGCAGGCCAGGTTTCTGGTTTGAGCCGAGTACTTGATTCTAGTGTAGTGTAGGAGCACATTGGAGGGAAGACATTGGGGTTGTATGTGCATTGAATGAGAATGATCCTCCAGGCTCATATATTTGAATACTTGTTTCCTACTTGGTGGAACTGTTTGGGAAGGATTAGGAGGTGTGGCCTTATTAGAGGAGGTGTGTCACTAGAGCAAGCGTTGGTGTTTCAAAAGCCAATGCCATTCTCAGTAAGCTCTGCTTCTCTCTCTCTGCTATTTGGGTATCAAGATGTGAGCTCACAGCTGCTCCTCCAGCCAACATGCCTACTGCTTGCTGTCAAGATACCTCTCCATGATGACCTTAACCCTTGAAACAGTGAGTGCAAGTAAACACTTTTATAAGTTGCCTTGGTCATGGCGTTTTATCACAGCAACGGAAAAGTAATTAAGACAGTCAGTGATAATAGGTACCTGTGGGCAGGTGTCTAGTCTAGAGGACTGGGAAGACCCAGCCAAGTCAGGAGTCCTCAGTGTTGACTGGGAGTAGAGGGATGGCTAAATGAGGTGTGACCCGTGGCAGTTCTCACCTGGGCTGCACATAAGAGGCAATAAGGAGGGGAGGGGGGCTTTAAAACAGTCCTGAGCACAGGCACCAGCCCTCAGTGTCTTTCTGGCTTAATAGGTCTGGAACGAAGGATGCTGCCTGAGCCAGGTGTTTGGTGTTATTTTTTCTTGTCTTCCAATCAGCAGTTAGGGTTGAGAGTTGGTCCTGCAGGGCAGAGTGGGAAGCCTGAACTGAAGCTTGGTGGCAAGGCTGGGATGTCGGAGACGGGGCATGAACTCAACACTTTCCAAGGGTGAAGACGAGGGAAAGGTTCAAGCACCAGTTCCCAGTCTTGCTTGCGTTGACCACTTTACCAACAAGTTAGTTATGGTAGAAATGGACTGGGGGTTAGAATCAGTTCACCCATTGAGGGAAGAATGCTGGTTCCACTGAGAAAACATTCAGGCCCTCAGTGTTTTTGAACTTGCCTAAGGGAAGATGAGGTAACTGCTTGTCACTGGATAAACAACTTCAGGACACTAGGCTGTTGGGTGAAGCAAGCTGTGACAACCCACAGGAGATATGCTAGCCTTAAGTGGTAGACACTTCCTGAGACCCCTGTTAGAGAACATGAGAGTCAACCCTCTCAGGCTGACTGTGGAACCAAAGCCCCTTGGTAAACATCCACACAGCTCATCGGACAGCAGGCCTGCTTTAACTTACCCAGAAGTATTTGGCCAAGCATGCCCTACTCCAGCAGCTGACTCCACTCTGCGTGAGTCTGAGGGCATTCTAGTCAAGTGTGCTCTCTCACAAACAGCGCTTCAATTCCCGCATCAGCCCGGCCTTCTCTTCAACATGCATGTAAGCCTGACCTACACTTGCTTCTAGGCTCACGGTCTGTCATGCCTACAGTGTCACTGTCATGGGGGGCAGGCATGTCTTGTTCACAGACACACAACTACAACTTAACAAATGCACTGATGAATACACTGAAAATGTGCCAGGAACTGGGTATCCTCCAACCTTGGCTTGAGGAACCAATCATCTTTGAGTTACCAGCTAACCCCGCCCCACTCTCTGCTACGTCAGTCAACCTGGGTCACTGCTTTGTTTCATTGAGTTTTGTGTTGTTTCTTTCTCTCCCCAATCTATAAATTTCTATTCTAATTTAATTAATTAATTAATTTCTGCCTACTGATTGAGGGCTTCTCTTTTTACTTTCCCCAGGCATCAAGATACCTTAAATTACTTATTTGCAGCCTCTCTTATATTTTTAATGTATGACTTGTACTATAAATGTCCAGACAACCATTTTCATTGTACTAAGAGTTTTGGTAGACTGTGTTTTAATTTTCATTTGATCTCTGAAATTTTTAGTTGTTTCTAGATTTCTTCAATGATCATTTATTCATCAATCAAAAGTGTGTTGTTTGACTTTTCAAGAGCCTATCTTTTCGGTTTTTAAAATTTATTTTCATTATTTTTAAATCTGTAGCATGCAGAGTTTAAAAGCTGTGGAGGCGCGAGGTGTTGGATCTTCTGGAGCTGGATTTACAAGTAGCCGTGACTGTCCTAAAATCAGGGATGGGAACTCTGCAGAGACCCTCTGTGAGGACGGTAACTGCCGAGCCTTTGCTCCAGCCTACATATTTTTTACAGTTATTCCAATCTTCTTAGATTTGTGGAGACTTGCTTTGTGTCCTAGAATAGGATCTATCTTGGAGAAAGTTCCATGGATGCTAAGAGAAGGTATTTCTTTACACATTCCTACTTTTCTCAACTCTAAACAAAACATAAAGACATCAACATATAATGAAGTTAATGAAATCAAACATCTCTTGTCTCTTTCTAAAATCCTTCCTGCGAATTTCTTAACGTACCATTTTTGTTGTGGTTTTGTTATTTTGAGACAGGGTGTTCCCTGGCTGCCCTCAAAATCTCTATGTAGACCAGGTGGGCCCAAACCTCACAGAAATCCACCTTTCTCTGCCTCCCAAGTGTTGGGATTAAAGGTGCAGGCCACCATGTTTGGCTTACACTGTATCTGTCACTGATTGAAGCCTGAGAAAAGCCAGGCTTTCTGCAGAGCTCTTATTTTGTGCTTGTTACTTTCTGTCTGTATGGCCATGGGTCACATGTGATTTTTCTCACTTTTAAAATCATGACATGCACATAGAATCTATGAAACAACTCTACCAGTGGAAGAGGATTCATGAAAATAACTTTTCTCTCAAAAAGCAACATGAACATTTCTAACCAACACCTAAGGAGAAAGTAGCAGCTACCTAACCCTACTCGCTGACACGAAGGGTAGGAAACTGCTTACTTCTTGGGCAGCTCACCCTTCGAAGTGATTTGAAGTGGGCAAGTGGCCAGGTAGAAAATACAGAGTTATTAGATTCTCAACCTTGAAGGCCAGCCCCAGGGGGTTATAAGCATGGAGGGGAATTCTTCATTTTTATTCACAGCCAAGACCTCTAGGGGTGCAGTTAGCCAGTGTTTTGCTGTATTCCTGGGAATTCATATGCAGTGTGTCCCAGATGGGAGGAAGAGCTCTGTGTCTCTGTAATACAACAAGCTGGGCTCCACTGGCTAACACTGTACTTCCAACCCAGGCAAACCACCACCACGGGTTCCAACCTGGAGGCTGCAACCCCTTTAGGGGTGGAGTGACAGACACTTTCACAGGGGTTGTATATCAGATATCCACATTACGATTCCTAAAAGTAGCAAAATTCGTTATAAAGTAGCAATTAAATAATTTTATGGTTGAGAGCCACCGCAACATAAGGAACTGTATTGCAGGGTTTTAGCATTAGAAAGGTTGAGAACCATGCTCTGGTCAACTAGAGCAGTTGTAACTCTGCCAGTGCACACCGACATAAGAGATGAGGGGGTGTTACATAGATCTTATGTTAATTATGATCTACAGAAAATATGTATCGGATAAAGATGCCCAGACACAAAAACAAACTGTTGAGAGCAATATAGTGTTACATTCTGTAACGAAAAAGGGCAAGACATAGACTCTGATAGGTGGATGCGTTCAGACCCTGCAGCGAGTCTGAGATGTCTTAAAGCTCTTCAGATGTCGTTACTTACAAGGTAAATTAGCTTTCTCACCCCATTCCATCTTCCAACCCAGACTCCTTGCACTGAGGCACTAGAAATGACTTTAAAATGCTCATTAACCATTGCTGTACGTCCCTGAAATGAAGACAGAAGAGGGAACGTCTCAGGCCCAGGACCAGCACGTACGACCAGTTTCATGATTCCCAAGTTCAGGTCACTGGGCTTTCTATTCCTTGGATCTTTTGGATCCAGGAAGCTGGTAGTTTCCAGAAATCACTATATCTTGTTTAAACTTTTCCCTTAAATGTGATCATGGAAGATGGTATTGTATGACCACGTGTCTAAGTCAGGTAGAGTCAAGGAAGGAGGAATCCAGAGATTGGGATGTGTTCAGAATCTTTGTTTTAACAGCTTGTGCTTTGGATGCCATGAATCCCAAATCTCCCAGGATGGTGCAGTCTAAATGGGGCTATTTCTAAGTATGTATGTGATTAGTACGATATAGGATTATAAAAGTTTTTCCACCCTCAACGTTTACCGTTTCTAGAGAACTGAGAATTAGTGCCAGATACACTGTGCAGGAGGAGATGCCACAGAATTGGCAGCGGTTAGCAATGACTTCAGAGCCTCCCGTCGCCTCAACTCTGCAATTTCAGACTTTCTGTAATGAGGTTCACAGCAGTAGACCTTGGAAGGCAGAAGTAATGAGGAAACCGCTGTAAAGTACTTAGAGAGCTCGTCAGAACACATATCCTTAAAGATGTACATACGATACTACAAGCAATGCTTTCTGCATCCTGAAGTCACACAGGATTGACAGGCAGCTTGATGCACAATGGTTCTACAGCCGGACGCAGTTAAGGATCAGAGAGAGGAGTGTTGTCCCTCCTGCATCAAAATTAATATTTTTCCCCTTTACTTAAAATGTCTTCTGTTAGAGTTGTAGAGATCACAAGCCGTGGCTCACGCCAACATTAAGAGTGCTGACCTACACGCATAACTCCCTGCTACTACTGGAGGAAGATGATGTATTTACAACAGTGGAGGACAACACAGAGGATCCTAATACATGAATCTGACCCAGAGCCTCACTCATGCTAGGCAAAGTGGGCAAGTGCCCTACCACTGAGCTGCACCCCCTCATTATGGACTGGTTCCACATTCATATGGACATAAGATATTCTCTATATACCACCTTGCACATGGGTATTTCTTAAGGGTACAATGTACCATTTGGTGGCCCCTCATAGGTACAGCCACCACCTGCCCCGCAAGGACTGCCAATCACCACTTCTGTGTGCGCACACACTAATGCCTTGCCTTTCAGGCTGAGAGGCACGGTTCTGTTCATTCCGTACGCTTTCCTGTGACCTGACATTGCTGACCTCAATGCACACAACACAACTGGAAATGAAACGCATGTGTCCTTGAAGACGGGAAGTTTCCCTCTATATTAAGAGTATTTACACCAATCAAACACTCAGAAGTCTCACTGATGCTACCCAGATTAAAAAGGACGAGTGGCACCCAGTTTCTGCACGGAACGTACACGTTAAGACTGCATCTTTTGTATTTATGACAGAGAACTGGCTATTGTTACCGCAGTGAAATATACTTTCTGATCCTATAGAAGTATAAAAAGAAGCAAGCTCATGGACAATCTCCTGCTCCTTCCCATGGCCCCTTCCAGGCCGAATCCCACTGTGGGTTTTGTTGTAGTATAATGATAAGCATTCCTGGTCCACCAACATGGGATCCAGAAACATGCTGAGTGCTGACTTACACTAACACTGTGAGTTTTTGGAATATCATGAATTTTGCATTTGGGGGTTAAAGATGTTCCTGTCGTTGTCTATTGGGGGGAGGGGATCGGGGAGGGTGGGAAGAAGCAGGGAGGAGAGGAAGACAAAGAGACGACATGACTCTGAGTTCTGAAACACTTCTGGTCCTGAGCATTTGGGATAATGGATACTCAAACAGTGATGGCTTCCACTGACTCACACCCCTGGGTCGTCTTCTCCACTCCATTCCCCTCATGACTCAGGCTCGGATGCCTGACTTGCTGCAGGTGCCAAGACATTAGCAAACAGTGCAACCACAGACCCAATGTCGCTGTTGCACTAGTGGGTACCCAGGGCTCAGTTGTGCCATGACTTTTATAAGGTAGCCAACTGCTTTCGGATTGGATTTCGGGTCAGCTCCACAGGACAGAGGTCAGGCCTGGTATTAAAAACTGAGCCAAGAGCCTACGGCTGAGGAGGTCATAGGCCCTAAGGTGGGGCCTACAGTTGTGACTTTGCTAACTGGTTAGGCAGTCAAGCTGTCTCCTAAGCATTTAATTTAAACCCACAGTTCTAGGATGTTCTTGGTGTCAGTAAAGAAGCTTCTCCTTGTGCTGAGAATAAATAACCATGAATGCTCAGTCCTAAATGGGACAGCTCTTATCAGACCCCTGCCAAGGTTCAGGTAACACTGCAAAGGAGGAGGGGAAGGACAGGGAGGAGGGAGAGAAAAGGAGGGAGAGGAGAAGGGGAGGAGGAGGGGGGAGACGGAGGAGGAAGACGAAGAGGAAGAGGAATTTAACAGCCAGAGGACAGGGAAGAGCGTCATGAAGTACTGTCTTCTGGACAAGGCATGACTGCTATACTCAACAGACTCATAGTAGCCATGGTTACCTGCACAAGACCTGCCCCTAATAAGCCAGCCCAAAGTACAACATAGACTAGGCTGAGCTCACAAAAGCTCACCTCTAACCGAGGAGCTGCTGGCATTCAGCAGCTGTTTGGGGAAGGAGAATCATTCTCCTTTGGAGGCGTGGTCAGAGGTAGGCTGTCCACGCTCTGTAGCTGGCAAAGCACCCATGCACACCCAGGAAACACTAACTGGGCTCAGTGAGTTAATTCAGAAAAGAAGAGGAGACCATGAAATTGAGAGGAAGATGGATTGGGGAGGATCTGGGGGCAACTTGAGAGGTGAAGCAGGGGTGGATATGACTATATTAAATTGGATGAGATCCTCACAGAATAAATGCCAATAATAATTATAACGCCAAACACATTGAGGCTTGTGGTCATTTGCTTCCTTTTGTATCTCTGAATCCTAGGCCAGACCATTTGAGGGTGACACCATTTGGAACCCCACAGACCAAGCCAGGCTTCTTGTTTCTAGATCACCTCTTTACAGAGAAGCTAATGGCTCACCTCAGAGATCAGGCCATGTGTGACTCAGGGAACTGAGAGAGGAAAAACATTCCAAAACAACAAAGAAGAATGAAACCATGTGTGCTGTTGAAGCCATGGCTTTCTGAGGTAAATTTTCACACAGTAAAATCTAATGACAACAACCGATGAAGCTCTGGCTGGAGGAGTAGAAGCTCACCCAGGACACGGTCCTAAAAGTAGATGAATTTAATAGCTTACACAAAATTGCACAGACACCATCAAACTGAGCGAAAACTGAAAGTAACTTACCCCACACTCCCATAAATACAGCGAAGACCAGGGTTCCAAAACTGTCAAAGATGCACAATTTCTGGAAAACAGAGCGGTGATGCATACATAAGTCAATTCCCCACTCATCAGAACTAAGCGAATACGTAACACTTTAACACTCTGTATACCCTGCAGCCTGCAGTGTTCGCCGGGCCCGACGCTGGTTTAACAATCACCACACGTATGACATACCCACAGATGGAATTTCTCACATTTTAAAAGCAAACAGCTTTCGAGTCTGAGCCTTGAGTACATTTTCCAGTGGAATCTTCCCACACAGCGATAAAGAATGAGGCACATCTGCTAAGATTGCAGGCCGTTAAAGCCTCTTTTATGAGCTGTCAGAGTGAGTGGAAGTGCTCAGCATATAGCTCCAAGGATCCAGTGCCCTCTAAATAACTTTATGGTTTGCCCTCTTATCATTGTCTTAGTCCTCTCAGAGGATAAATTCCAGAAATACTCCTTTCCTTATTAAAAAAAAAAAAATACAAAGCTGAGTTTATGGAGCGATGGCTCTCCTCCAGGAGCCTTCTGCTTCCACCAACCCGAGGACAGCTTTGCATCTGTAAGCAATGAGGAGGGTTTTCAGTGGGATCAAGGCAGTGCAGGTGCTCTTGCTGATGGCACTGGTACAGTTATCAGGAAGGATCGCTCTCTCACTGGGACAGCACTACTATGGCTGCCTAACTCCACCTCCTTGGTGAGGGACACATAGCCTAGCTACCTTTATGACTGGCTGAGAAAAAAAATCTAACTGACTTCTGTCATAGTTAGGGTTTTACTGTTGTGAAGAGACACTATAGCCAAGGCAACTCTTATAAGGACGACATTTAATTGGGGCTGGCTTGAAGGTTCAGAGGTTCAGTCCATTATCATCAAGATAGGGGGAACATGGCAGCATCCAGGCAGGCATGGTGCAGGCAGAGCTGAGAGTTCAACATCGTCATCTGAAGGCTGCTAGTGGAAAACTGGTTTCCAGGCAGCTGGGATGAGTGACACACCTACTCCAACAAGGCCACACCTACTAATAGTGCCACTCCCTGGGCCAAGCATATACAAACCAACGTTTCATTAGTGAGCACTTAAAAACTTCCTTAAGGAAGCACTCACAAAGCTAATGGCAAAGTGGGAGTCGTGTGTTCTGCCTATTTCACAAGAGACCACGAAAAGAGGAAAGGGGGCAGGGGTCATGCGAAGAGGACCCAGGTGAACAGGGGAACTTCTGCAGTGGTGACATTCAAAGGTGTTTCTACGTGGGAGTGTACTCTGCCTAGATAGGTTTCTTTTTTCAGTTGCCTTTTATACTCAAAGCTGTATAATTTTCTTGTATGCAAAATCATTAGTTAGTTTCATTAGAAGCTATATATCTAGTTATGTTCTTATCCCCCCTGGTTTCCAAAGTGGATACAAGTGCCTCAGTCATCTGTGTGGACCTTAACCAACAGGACGATTCTAAATGGCTTCAGGAGGCAACCCCCCCCCCCTTTTAAAAGAAAAAAAGAAAAATCTCCAGGTGAAGGAAGATACACTTGTTATGTTTGGATGTCCCACAAATGATGCTTCCTGTATCTCTTCTCTTTGCCTTTGGCGACCCACTGCTCTGAGATGTCCTTCAGCCATTTACTGTAAATAACTGCACACAGAGTGCTGTGAAAAATATCCCACTCCTTCCCCAAGATCCCGTCCAATGTCACTCCCATTTTAGAACTGATACAAGTCGTGCCAATCACCTAGTTCCCAGTGAGGGATGTGACTGGTACCCCAGGGCAGGATTAGACATAGACGCTGCCGTGCTACTAAGTGAACATTTGGCCTTTCTGCTTTGTCCCGAGAGTCCTATGGAAGCAGGAGTATGGGACTTTGGTAAGGTACATGCTTGCTTAGAAGCCTAGCTTATCTTGATTGGCAGCTGGCACAGTGGTCCAGATACCACGTTAACAGCAAGTCAGCATTTTGTCGGAGTCACATCAATGTGTGAACATCTCTTCAGAAGAGAGGCAGAAATTAGTAAGTTAATCAATGAATTAAGGATGGAAAAGATCATCCTTCCCATGTCCCGTTTATTCCTTGCCCCGCCCCTCTCATCCTTGCCCCGCCCCTCGCATCCTTGCCCCGCCCCTCTCATCCTTGCCCCACCCCACTCATCCTTGCCCCACCCGTTTCATCCTTTCTCTTCGATTCTTGTCTTTGTGTCCTTCGCTTTGTAAATGGTTCCCACAAGATTCAAGAAGTCTTTTATGAAACAAAGTCTTTCCTTCCCCTTCCCCACCCCCAACAATGAAAGACACTTGAAAGTACTCAGCTAAGGTGGGGTAGGTGGAATCGGAGTGAAGGATGTCTTCAGATAGGACCTTCCACTGTGGCTTTGTGTGTACACCACCACAGCTTGGGTGCACAGCCTCGGGAATGCGCTAACAACTGCCTGTAATTTATCGGTCCCAAGTCATCGGCCCTTGAGTCTTACTTTGTGTAATCAGTGCAGTCTTCTAGTCCACAGTCTGGGTGGGCACTGTCTCAGCTCAAATCCTTTTTAATTCTAGTTAAGTGTAGAAATCGATTAGGCTGACAATGTACCACAATCATCATCACTAGTAGTGGGACAAGTTTTTCAAACACAAATCTGGATTTCAGGGTTGTACGCCCAGGGCCACCAGTCAGTGAGGAACACTTTATAGTGGGCAACGCACATCTGCTGTAGCTCCTGTCCTTGCCAGTTCCCAGCTGTGTAGCTTAACAGATTGCTTAGTTTCTTAGGGCCTCGGTGATCCAACCTGTAAAATGGGAGGATCATTCTGCCTACATCACAAGTGCTATGTGTCAAAGGTGATGTAATCAGTATAAGAACACCGAAGAGTTTTTATCCTCAAAATGGCTCAGCAGGTAAAGATGCTTTGCCGCAAAAGCCTGGTGACGTGGAACCCACAAAAAAGGTGGAAAGAGAGAAACAACTTCACAGATGTCCTTCTCATTTTAACACTTGCTTACACACACACCACACACACACACACCACACACCACACACACACACACACACACACACACACACACACACACACACTATTAAAGTATAAAAATCAATACTCTACGGCTGGAAATCAATTCCTAGTAACCATGTGTTGGCTCAAGACCATCTGTAATGAGATCTAAGGCCCTGGACAGTGACAGTACACTCAAATAAATAAGTCTAAAATAAAGTTAAAAAGAGAAATCAATACTCTAGCACTACTTTTAAGAAAAAAATTTTTTTTTATTTATATGAGTACACTGTAGTTGTCCTCAGACACACCAGAAGAGGGCATCAGATCCCATTACAGATGGTTGTGAGCCACCATGTGGTTGCTGGGAATTGAACTCATGACCTCTAGAATAGCAATGTCTCCAGCCTACCATTCTAGCACTACTCTTAAATAGCAGACTTCGATGAATTAGGTCAGAACTCTCCAGGACCACACAATGATCGCTGGTGTCCCATGGCAGGACAAGATTCACATCAGAGACCAGTACTCCGTCATGACAGGCCAGGCTGTTTTCCTACCTCCTGAGAAAAAGCACCATGATGTAGGCAGAATCATTCCCACTTTACAGGTTGAAATTCTGAGGAGCTAAGACTTGAAGCTGTCTGTCAAAGCTCACAGGTTCTCGGCATACACTCTCCTGTCTCAAGGCTCCACCCAAGTTTCCTAGGTCTCAAGAGCTCACCCTACCAGCCAGTATTCGGTGTGCCGCCTGTGTTTTGTGAGGATGTTTTGAGGCAAGCCTCTTTTATCACTGAAATAGAAAAACTTCCTTCTATATTAACAGATATAGTCCAGATATGAGCGGGGGGGGGGGGCACTTGAAAAAATCCGAGTATATATGTTGAAAGGCAGAAAACACAAATTGTACAAACTGCAGGTTTTCTAAGTACAAATCGACAAGCATACATTTTAGGTTTTTACTCACTTGAATTAAGACAAACACTTGCAATAGTACGCGTATGGCTTAGACTACAGCTCAATGGAAGGGCAACCCTCAACCCTGAGAAAAGGAAAACTCTACTCAAAATAAGCTGATTTTGGAATTTCCCTTTGGATTAACTGAGTTACTCAAGTAGGTTCAAACCTGCTACATCCTCACTCCCCTGAGACTTCTGAGAAATGGTCACTCTTCAGTTTATTATCTGTAAATGCAGGGTAAACACGTGTACTGCACACTACCTTCCAGTAGACCTCTGGGGGGAGGTTTACTTAAGAAAGTCCTTTTTAAATTCCTCAAAGGGAGACTAATTTGTATGCTATGCTTAAGTGACTACTTTCTGCAAACATCTGGAATACTGGAAATTACCTTAGAAGATTCACAGGTGATATTCAGCCTCCAGAATGGACACAGCTTGTCACACTGGGGACACATCAGGATCTGGCCGCCGATGTCCAGGATCGCAGACCTCTTTGCTAAAGAAAGAAGAAATAAAACAACTTAACAAAAGGCTTTCATATTCGTTCTATCAACATAATAAAATCCAAGGCCATCCACGACAAGCAGCAAATCTGAATCCTCTGAAACAGGGTGACAGGAGATATTCATTATTCTGACAAAGGTTTGCCACACAGAAACTCTAAAAGTATATAGGATGGTCAACAATCTACATCCTTTCTTTAAATATATTTTTTTTTACATATTTCAAACATTTAAAACCTTTATTTTTACTTATTTATGTGAGTATTTTGCTAGTATGTATTCTGTGCACCATGTGCACAGAAGCCAGGACACTGGATCCTCCTGGTGGAGTTAGAAGATGATTGTGAGTCAACACTCGGGGGCTGGGAATGGAATCCAGGTCCTCGGGAAGAGCAGTCAGTGCTCTCCACCACTCAGGCATCTCTCCAGCTCCTAATATTTTAATATAATATCTTTTCCTAATTCTTTGAGAATTCCATACAATGCCCAAACCTACTTAACTCAGGGATAAGAGAAAGGGTCTTTTTAACTGCTTTGCTTGGAGGTCTGCAGAGCACAGAAAGCCTAGCGATGTAGGGCTTTGAGCACTGGGAGGAGGGAACCCACAACCTCTCACAGATCACAGCCGTCTCCGAACACCACCCAGGACCCCTCTGCTCTCCCTAAAACCCCTCCAGTTGCTGTTTGTATTTGACGTAGTAATCATATGACTACTTGTTTCCATGAGCCTCAGACAGAAGCAACTTAAGACCCTCCCCCACACAGATCCTAGTATTTGTTGTAGCATTAGGTCTAGACTTGAACCTAGAAATAATAAGAGCATATTTAGTAAAGTTTGTGGACACAAAATCAATATATAAAGTATACACAGGGAAATAAAAAGAGATTTCCTCCTTATCCACTTGAAACAATTGGGAAATAACATTTTTTTAAATACTAATTTTTTTTTTTTTAGTAGCTTAACAAGTACAGTGTCTGGGAATGGATCTAATCAAAGATGTATTAAGATTTATATGAAAAAAACTTTGTCAAATACAGTGAGGAAGATCTGCCCTAGGATTTCAGAATTGTTTGGTGGTGGGGTACGGGGAAGGCAGGATTCTTGCTGCATCTTTTTCTATTGCTCTACAAGTCTCACGGAAGACCCAAAGTTCAGAACAGACGAGTTGCTAGACACAGCTGACACAGTCCAAACCAACAACAGCAGCACAAAATAAAACATACGAAGGTTTCTACCTGTACCCAAAGATCTGGCCCCCGAATTAGACAGGAACAGACAGCTCAATTCATGATACATGAACCCTATTGTGCCACATAAAAATCAATTCTATTTGAGAAACAAGAATGACAGCTATAGAATTTGAAAAAGAAACAGCCAGGGCTGGAGAGCTGGGCTCCACAGTTAAGAGAGTATACTGCTGTTGCAGGGGACCTGAGTTCAGTTCCCAGCGCCTACAGAGAGCAGCTCACAACTGCCTGTAACTCTAGCTCCAGGGGACCTGATATCTTTTCTGGCTTTTAAGGGGCACCTGTGCTATCAACACTCACACATAATTGAAAATAAAAGAAATATTTTTAAGAGAATATAATAACGACAAAAGAATATCTTAACAATCTTAGGTTAAGGAGAAATGCTGTCACCATGGAAACGAAAACCACAGAGGAAGTTGCCGATACATCCAAGATTTAATGAGAATAGACAGGAGTTGCAGACTGCTCTTAGAGGTGATGCCATTTCAGATGGACACTGTGGAAATAGGAGGGATGGCATTATAGTTGGTCAGGTGACCTTGCAAATAACCCAGAGAAATATGGGTTTGAGAAACATGTCTGAGAGGACCACGTCAGCCCTAACAAAACCTATTCATTCATAAAAGCAATGAGAACAATGAAAAAAATGCTCAAACTCATCCTTTTCTGAAAGTTGCCTAGGGAACTCCCCGTGTGTGTGTGTGTGTGTGTGTGTGTGTGTGTGTGTGTGTGTGTGTGTGTGTTAAGGGCTGGCCAATCTGTGAAGAGTACAGCAGCTTTGGGACATTTTAACTAGACCAGTTACCCTACCCATTTTCTCAGGTTCATGACAGCCTTAAAACATAGCAGCCTCCAGCCACTATGAACAAGAGTAGCAGCCGAATGGGGCAGACAGTGTCTATAGCTGCTTCAGGAACCTCTGCCCAGGATTGCCAGTGTTGGACCTGTCCACAGCTCCCTGGAGACGCTTCATGACTGATACCAATTTCTTACCTCATACCCAGGCTCTTACAGTGAAAAAGTCCGGTCCCCCTACTGTCTGCTTCAAGAATCTTCAGGAACTACTTAACATAGCAGCTACTTGAGTCAGTCATAACCACAGATATAAACCCCAAACCTTTAAAGGAAGAACTAGGTATGGCATATCCACAGCCACCAAGCCCTTACGATATCTGTGAGGTGCATATGTTTCTATACAAGAGTACATAAGCCTGGATAGGCCTGAAAGAACCTGAGGCTGACCCTGGGCTTCTGCCTAAGCCAGAAGGGAAGCCTTAGGAGACAGGAATACTGTCTGTTGGAGTGTCAGACACATTCCCAATACACATGACATGGAAAAAGGACAGGACCCAGCAACGATGGAATCACCGTAATCTAACTGGTGTGCAGTGATCTACTGCACACAGACTTCAGTGCCCATACAAGGCAGGGAACACAGACCGTGGAATCAGTCCAGGAAGGGAACAAGAGCAGCAGAGGAATTGCAACAAGAAGTAGCAATAAACCCGGAGGGAACAATCTGATTCCCCTGACTCTTACAGTGTAATACTTAAAATGTCAAATTCTCAACATGCAAGTTGCAGGCACACCAGAATCCCGGGTGGGCAAATCCGTGCTGAGAACTAAAGGAAGTCACACCCATGGCATTAAAGAAACGATGTGACTGAGTCTCACCGAGTGAGGAAAGCAGTACGTTAACGAGAACTACGAAGAAATTCAAACAACGCACAGTAACATCAATGAGAAAGCCATGAAGGGTTCTCCTCTTCAGATAAGAAACTTAATGTATCTCTTAAGTCTATATAGTCTGAGAAATGGAAAGAAAAAGGAATAAAAAACACCCGAAAATCTAGTTTCAAATACCAGGGCATCTCTGTCAGACACATCAGCACATGCATGGGGCAAATCGCAGAAAGGGAAGAAATGACAGAAGGAACCATTGATGGATGAGCCCAACTTCCAAATGTTGATGAAAGCTTTCATCTCTACATCTGAGAAATTCTGCAAGATCTTAGAAGGACAGACTCAGAGAGATTCAAATCTAAGACCGCCATACTCAAAGGGTAAGAAGAAGAGAGCCCCAGGAAAGAATATAAAGACACATGACTGGCCACATAGAAAGCTCATCAGAGAGAAAACATGACTCCCCATCAGAAACCCAGAGTCCAGAAGGAGTGGGATAATGTTTGCTAAGTCATAAAAGCAAGCTGTGTACCTTGATTCTATACCTGCAAGAATCAAGAATAAAGGAGGAACTTATGTAAGTTAAGAAAAACCAACAACTGGGTCTCAGGCCAGGAAGGACACAACACTGGCTCCTTCCAGACTCTGCCCAGCCCTCAAGAGACAGCAAATTACCACCCTCATCTTGAGCATGCAGAATCATGAGGAATAAGCTAATTGTTCACAAACTCCCCTATCGTGATATCATCTGAAACAGAAGAAGACAGGATCTGATAGGGGGACTGCGATGCTGAGCACAGAATAGTTAATTCCGAGTCAACACAACTACACACAGAAGAGTCCAAGAGACATTTCTCTAATGTCAAACCCAGAGAAGTGGCACAACAGCAGGCTATGTTGGGGAAAACCACAACAGCCATGATATACCACTTGTATTGAATGAGATGGCCAATGTCTTAGGGTTTCACTGCTGAACAGACACTATGATCAAGTCAAGTCTTTTAAAGGACAGCATTTAATTGGGGCTGGCTTACAGCTTCAGAGGTTCAGTCCATTATCATCAAAGTGGGAGCATGGTAGCACCTAGGCAGGCATGGTGCAGGATGAGCTCAGAGCTCTACATCTTCACCTGAAGGCTGCTAGTGGAAGACTGACTTCCAGGCAGCTAAGATGAGGGTCTTAAAGCCCACAACCCACAGTGACACATCTACTCTAACAAGGCCACACCTACTCCAACAAGGCCACACCTCCTAATAGTGTCACTTCCTGGGCCAAGCATAGACAAACCATCACAGCCAATTCCAAAACATAAAAACAAAACCAAGAAAGGTGCCTACTTATAGTACCTGGAGAATCTGGACTTCTTACAGATGGGAATGTAAAACAGCAGTCATCTGGACAGTACTTTGATAGTTTCTCACAATGTTAAACAGAGACTTTATTTATAGCCCAAGAACTCCACTCTTTGGTATATCCTTGAGAGATATGAAACCATATGTCCCCGTGACAATATGTCAAGTAAATGTTCTCAGCAGACATAAATATTTCTAAGAGCCCCAGCCTCCACCATTGCTGTACAGACAAGGAATGTAGCAGACCCATGCAATGGGATATCATTTGGCACCATTATCATTTGGGACTGGGTATCAATAAATACTTCAACAAAGAACCTCGAGACAGCGTGAGTGATAAAAAGCAATAATGAAAGGCCAGGTAATCATGGAAGGCCATGTAATCATGATAGACCATGCACTACATAGCTTATACAATATCCATAACAGACAGGCCTATAGAAACCAAAGTACATTAGTGCTTTCTAAAGCCTAAGGAAATGGGTACTCAGGAGATCACTGCTAATGGGCACTGGTTTCTTTTGGGGTTGTTTTGGTTATGTTTCTGTTGCTATGGTAGATACCATGACCATGGTAGCTTATAGAAGAGTGTAATTTGGCTTACAGTTCCAGAGAGGTAAGTGTTCACTATGGCCAAGCGGCGTGTCTGCACGCGGCAGGAGCCAGAAGCTGAGAGATCACATCTCAAGCGTAAGCATGAAACAGAGGGAGCAAGCTGGAAGTGGGGTGAGACTAGAAAGTCTCAAAGCCCACCCCAGTGATGTAATTCCTCCTGCAAGGCCACACTTCTTAAACCTCCCCCAACAGCGCCACCAACTGGGGACAAAGTGTTAAGATGCCTGAGCCAATGGGAAACATTTCTCATTCAGGCCACCACAGTCCACTCCTTGGCCCCCATAGACTTAGGGCTATATCATAAAGCAAACTGTATGTAATCCAACCTCAAAAGTTCCCATAGTCTTTACGAAAATTTTCAAGTCCTAAGCCTAATGTTTCTTTTGAGAATTAAGGTGATCTCTTAATTGCACCTCCCCCAAAGTATCAAAAAGCAAATCATACACTTTTAACCTATAATGGTAACGATTATACATTACCATCTGAAGAGAGAGGCATGGGGCAGAATGAAGAAATAATGGACCAAAGAAAGACCAGGACCCAACAGGGAAAATGACAAATCCCATAGTTCCAAATTTGGTGTCTTAGATGTTGGTTGCAAAGTGCTTAGATGGCTCTGCCTATCCAGCTTTGCTGGCTGCAAGGGACAAGCCTCCTGGACTGGTTCTACTCCCTGCATGCAGCTCTCTTCTTGGAAGATATCTCATGGCTCTGGCATCTTCAACCTTGTGGGGTCTCCACGGCAACCAGGCTTCATTTTCTCAGTTTCACAAAACAAACTCTAAGGACCTTCATGCAAAGACTGCTCTGCCTCACTCTGCCTGTGCCTCGGTGGCTTTCTGAAACTGTGGAGGAAGAGGCCACACCCTTTTTCTCTTTCACCTTTTAGCCTCTAAAGCCAGCAAATACCTATACTCCAATACTCGGGGATAGAGACAGTTGAATCCCAGAAACTCAGTGGTGAGCCAGATGAGGAAGAAGGCGAGCTTCTGGGTCAGTGAGGGATGCTGTCTGAAGACTGTAAGACTGACAGCAAGAGAGGAAGACACAAGTTCTGCTCTGGCTTCAATATGCTCCTATATTCATGTGCATGGACCACAGCTAACACACACACACACACACACACACACACACACACACACACACACACACCACCACCACACCATCTACTGCACGCAGATACTCATACACAAATGGACCTTACAAAAGTGAAGCCTGCTCATTCTAAAGATCCATTCTGGGATGCCAACTGGGAGTGGAACATTAACCCAAGGAAGAAGCGGAAGACAAACAGAGGGAGAAGGTAGCAACGTTCAGACCTTAGTTGCAGATTCTTTTTCACAAAGAGAGAGACTTCCAACAGCCACGGTAGGCACACAGGCTCTGCAGCCTGTCAGTGGCCCATGAGCCACCATCTGCCCATTACACCTGGACAGAGGCCAGTCCCTCAGCAGACACTGAGAACAGCAAAAGCAGATATATGATATACAACTCCCAAGAGCACCTCAAAATCCAGCATCCCACAGCATCCAGAGACTTCCCTTAGAACAGTAGTTCTCAACCTTCCTAGTACTGTGACCCTTTAATACAATTCCTTGTGTTGTGGTGCACCCCTAGCCATTAAATTATTTTTGTTGCTACTTCATAACTGTAATTTTGCTAGCAATAAATCATAATGTACCTATCTATGTTTTCTGATGGTCTTAAAGGACCCCTGTGAGAAGGTCATTTGGCCAAAGGGGGTTGAGACCCACAAGTTGAGAACCACTGTCCTAAGATGAAGCTGGCATTTGAATTCCAGTACCAAGTACAAATGGACTATCAGGTACTTAGTTATCCCCCTTCCGATATTATAAGGAATAATTTTGTAAAGGTAAAACAACAAAACCACAACTGGCCACTTGAGTTTTCAATCATGCAACTCTTAATTTAAGAAAAAAGTCATTTTGAAACACAGAAAAATCACCAGCTTTCTCAGAAGGACCCTAAAGAATTCTGAGCTTTCATTGGCCCAGGTCTACAAAGCTGTGCGAAGTAGCCCTCGGAAGCCAGAAGTTCAAGGGCAGCCTTCTCTTCTGTCCTTTCTTTTTCATACATTCATTCTTAAAATGTTGGAGTGTGTATGCATACACACCACATACACACACATACAAACACATACACATCCCCTAGACATAGTGCTCCTGTCAGAGGCTGTGTTAGATGATCTGAGAAAAATGTTTTCCATTTTCTTTGTTATTATTCTCAGAACAAAGGGCTAGATCATGCAATGTGTGGTTGCAGTGAGTTCTTCTTTGCCCAAACAGTCTAAAATCCTGGAAAAACTTTCGGACTAATTAATGTGGCAACAAGGGTTAAAGTGAGATTACCTCCAAGTGCAGTTATCCTGATCAAAATATCCATAGAGGAAGCAGGCCACACCCACCACAGCTGCTAGAAGGAGCATCTGCGTGTAATAGCCCAGCCAAGCAAAGTAGATTCCAATCTTCTCTCCGTAATACTTCCTGGAGAGAGAGGGAGAGAGAAGGTATTTTTAGAGGCTCATCACTCTGCAGCTTCATCCTAGCATGGCTGCTTAGTTTTTAAGTAAAGGAGGCATTTTTAAGAAAAAACCCGATTCCATTCACCCTTCCAGGAGGCTCACCGTCACACCGGCACCTGAGTTTAACTATGGAATAGAGAGGATGTTACTGGAGCAGGAGCAGAGTGAATTTAAAAGCAAGGAAGGAAAAAGCATTGCAGATGGGGCAGACAGGGTATCCCTTGCTCTCTGTGAAGATGAGCACCATGTTATGAACTCTGAAAGACTCTTCAATATGTGGGAGTCTTCTGCCCATTCAGCCAGCTGCTATTAGGTACTTGGAGAAAATGCTAGAAGTGCAGTGTAAAACCCAAACCTTACAGATGGCAACACAGATGTCTTCCCAAGTACAGGGTACATTTCTGACCCCATATGGTGTCATCCCACATCCAAACGGTGGCTTCTCTCTACACAAACATACCTATACACCTATGGTACACTGAATACCAGTAGGAAAATAGGAGTCTTTCTGTGAAGTCGGTCTCTCTCATAAAACATCACCTTAGTTCTGACCATAGGTAATAAGATGAACAAGACGCAGGAAAAACCTGTCCCTTCCAGAGTGGTGAGTGAGGCCCCAGGGCAGCTTCACTGGGTTCCTATAAATTGCTTTTAGGTCTGTCTTGGTCTGTGGGCTCAAGTGTTTCCAGGCTTGGAGATGTATGTGGGTCTTCAGGTTTAGTATGGAGCTGAGCCAGTCTCCTGGAGCCTCACTGTGATGGTTTGTACATGCTCAGCCCAGGGAGTGGTACTATTAGGAGGTGTGGGTCGTGTTGGTGTAGGTGTGTCACTATGGGCATGGGCTTAAGACCCTCATCCTAGCTGTCTGAAAGTCTTCTAGCAGCCTTCAGATGAAGATGTAGAACTCTCAGCTGCTCTTGCACCATGCCTGCCTGGAGGCTGCCATGCTCCCATCTTGATGATACTGGCTGAACCTCTGAACTTTTAAGCCAGCCCCAATTAAATGTTGTCCTTGCAAGAGTTGCCTTGGTCATGGTGTCTGTTCACAGCAGTAAAACCCTAACTAAGACAGTCATCTAGTGAGGAACTCAGCTGGAAGCATAGCCTAGATCTCTGGGAGGCTGGACCAGATCAGAGGACAGTGGTCAGCCCAGCGCCACAGGCTGCAAAGGAAGGCTGGCTAGGACCCACATGGAGAGAAGCATAGGATGACACTTTCGTATGACAGGGGCTTGGTGTCTGGCCAGAAAATAGCAGGCTTGGGATATGCCTAGAGGAAAGACCACGGCAAGGGTGTGGGACATTTTGGCCTGTCTTTAACACATTCTTGCTATGCTCTGAAAGAGGCTTAAGTGGTGCCAAAGGGCTCCTGAGCTGGAAGCCTTTTCTAGTTTGCTTGGTTCACTTTTACAGAGAGAACAGAGAGAATCCCCTTCCCCTTGTTTTTGAGAAAGAGTCTCTCACTATGTAGTCCTGGCTATCCTAGAACTCACTGTGTAGACCAGGCTAGCCTTGAACTCACAGAGATCTGCCTGTCTCTACCTCCGGAGTTCTGGGATTAGAGTCATGAGCTGCCACCACCACCTGATTAAATTTCCCCCTTTTGATGATCCCATGGAACTGTAGGCAAAGGTCACCAACCTGAGGGCTCAGGAGGTTACTGGTGAAGCAAAGAAAGGGAACTCGTAGAACGGGGCAGGGGCAGTTAACAAGTGCATTTGGTTTACTTAAAATAAGAACCCATTAAACCTACTGCTGTGCAGTCTACACAACTGGTTTCCTATGGAAGGGCATTAATAAAACAGAAACTTCACACAGATGACAACCTCAAATATAGTCAGCCCTCCACCTGTGGTTCTATACCCGGGGATTCAGTCAATTGCTAACTGAAAACACTGGACGGGGTTGTCCCATGCTGACCACACCCAGTCTAGCCTGAAGACATGGGGCGGGTAGCAGGGGAAGACTTCATCTGCATTGAACATAGAGACTTCTTTCCTGCTTACTCCCTACACGGCACAGTAGAGATCCCACCAACATACATGTCATTTACATCACCCTAGGGATTACGAGTGATTGAAAACTCATTTAAAGTCCGTGGGAGGAAGGGCACAGGCCATGTAAAGGTGATGGCCTTTTACGTAAGGGACTTGAACAGGTCTCCTTATTCTCAGAGGCTCTGGAAACCAGTTCCTCATGAAAGCCCAGGGTAACTGTTTACATGTCTATATCCACATGCTGCTATTTTATCTACAGGGTAATCGGAGTCCATAGAAGTACACCTGTGACAGTAATCTAGATAATATTAAACAAGGCAGGACTATGGAGGACCAAATGAAATAATTAAATGAGTCTTTATGAGATAATTAATCTAACAAATGATTTTTCATGAGTGATCACTATATTGCCCTTGGAGGTTATTTGGGACTTAGACATAGTAATGAATGTTTGGATAGTGATGCCAGCAGCTGTCACTCCTAGAGAGCAAGGCAGACAGGTGGTGGGAGCCCGAGGATACTGATGCCCTGAAGTGAGGCTGTGGTAACCAGTGATAAACTGGACCACTCAAGACCTTCACCTTCACAAAGACAGAGGAAACCATGCCAACGGGGGCACATGATGCTGCATGTCAAGTTTCCCTGCACAAAGCAGGTCAAGTCACTGGACAGGGATGATGTCACAGCAGCAAACACACAGACGCATGCTTCAACATCACAGTGCCCAAACTACCAGCTACTAATAGGAAATGTTCTGAGGCACAAACCCCATGCAGTCATGATTTCCTATGAGGTAATAAAATGATATCCATCAGCGCATGATGAGTTAATAACACTTACTCCTGTGCAAAAAAAGAATTCTAAGTCCCTGACAGGTAATCTCTAACCCCTGGGCAGTTCCTAGGAGTGAAGGGAGTTTTTGCATTCATAGTGGGACCACACTGATACTTTCTGCCCACCTAAGTCATGCTGGGGCGGAGAGAGTGTGTCCATGGGGTGACTCAGGATGGAGCCGGCCATGCCCGAAAGACTAACCTATGACTGCCAAGTTGGGCCATGAGACCAATGAGACTGTTGGATCTGCAGGGTAAGTAGGGACTGGATTTTATGTTCAGTATCAGGGATCAAATCCAGGGCAGATTCCACCACTGATTTAAGAGCAGACACTGAGACACACAAGCCATGATCTACCTACTGTGGGTGCATAAGAAACCCTGGGATGAGAAACCTCTGGTAACACAAAGCTGGGTGAGCCCCTCCAATTGGCAAGGGTATGTGAAAGCTGCCCTGCACACGCCATAGGGTATCTGAGTGCTTCTCAGTGGACTATTCTCTCCTGCTCACCTGATAAGATCCAAGGGCTGTTTCTTGTATATACTCCGAGGGTGAGCCCATTCCCTGTACAGGAGGTAACGCTCGCTAGGACAGCTGGGGTCCTCCGACACATAGTTGAATTTGCACTGAGAAGCAGAAAGAAAGAGATGAGTGTCATGGTCCTCAGTTTACAAATCTGTCAAATAGGACACTAATGGCCATTGAGGGAACTGGCCCGTTCCCCTTGCCAGAAGGGACAGATAAGCCATTTAATATTTAGTGATTCTAAATAAGGGTGATCACTGTTGCCCTTGGAGGTTATTTGGGAATAGACATAGCAATGGATGCTTGGATAGTGATGCTACCAGCTGTTACTCCTAGAGAGCAAGGCGGGGGAGGCTGTGGGAGCCCTGAGGATGTTGATGTCCTGAAGTGAAGCCATGCTAATCACTGAGAAACTGGACTACCCAATACCTTAGGTCCTCACAATCAAGGAACATCTGTCTGAACGCCTACTCTGCCTTGGATGGTGGAGAGAGCAGAACACTGGCTGGTGAGTGCAAAGCCACTGCTAAAGCTAGTGCTTCATTGTCTCTCAGTTCAGCAGTTATGCTGACAATACATAGAAAGCAAGCAATAGAGACTGTATCGTGTCACCAAGAAACAGAGTCTCCTGCCTCTGTTTGAATCCAATCCCCCTTTTTCCTGTCTGACCCATTTTCCTGTTCATGCACAGAACCATAGTATCACCACAAGATTACTCCAGACCTAGAGATAGGAAGACTGGGGTATGGACAAATGCAACATTCTAGGATGGCATTGTCCCATGCTAACATCCAGAGTATAATATGCAACTGTCTCTGAGGTTCTTAAGTTTTCATTGCTAATTTTGTTGGAGCACAAAAATAGAACAAACTGTCAGGCTTGGTGGCCACTGGACCTCCCAGGAGGCTCGGTCCTTGCCATCTTGACCCCACCTCCCAACTCTGCTTTTCCACGTGAGTCAAGCACTTGTTTGATGTTCTAGTTTTGTTTGGATACATTGTGCACTTCAAGATTGTCTTCAACCTTCAATGTACTTAACACAAAGTAGCAATGATCAAGCAAAATGTTTTCTTTGGCTGCAGAGATTTGGACAGATTGGTAGTAAGTGCAGCAAAGTAACAGTGGGATTGATGTGGTATTTAGCAAATTCCACCACAGGATACAGTAAAGACTCTTAGATATATAATGACCTCACATATAGGTGGTCCTGAAGGGCTGCAGTGATCATATTTAAAAAATTCAGTCCATAGGAGATATGCTGGCAGCTTTATAAATACTCCTGAATCCAATGGGCCACTATACCCTTTGAACAGTCCTTCCTTAGTGTCAATAATATGGTGCTTTGTCACTGTGACATGCATCCTGATAAGCCCCATTTTAAAAGCCGTGATACAGCCTGGAAATAGTATTTCAAGAGGGAAAAGTCTATTTACCGAAAATGTCAAATGAGAATTTCTAACATGTTTTCCTTACAAACAAACAGACAGCCCTTCTTTTTTTCTGATAATGACATCTGTCGGTAATTATGAAACTAGCTATCATTTATATGACAGGGACTAATAGTTTGCATAAATTTAATTGACTCTGGAAACAACCCCATGAGCTAGGAACCATGACAACACATTCCTTACTGATAAGGACATGAGTGAGCAGAGAGAATATACGTCTCACAAGGGCATCTAGCAAGAGAGTGGAAGAGTGGGACTTTACTTTCCAACACAGAGTGAGTGCTGCCCTGTATGATCTAAGAAGTCTAGTCCTTCCCTGTCTCACAGAGTACTCATGGACATCTGCAGTTTTGCCATTTGACTTACGTCATGCAGAGGGAACGCTGCTTTGTAGATCCCAGAACTGACCAGTCTATTAATCCCAAATTTGTTAACGTTGTTCATCACTTGGTATTTGACCCGAGAGAGGATGAAATAAACCTAAAAAGATTTCAAAACAGACTATGTGTTTTTTACGGTAGAACCAGACCATGCAACCATTGTTTATTACTATAGCAGAAAACTGTCAGTATTGAAATCATATCGATACTGCTAACAATAGTTAGTAGGTTTCTGTCTCTAAAAACAAAACCACAACAACTCAACCAAGCGACTAATTATTCAACAGCAGGTTTCAAGTCACAAGCAAAACAGAAACCATATTCAGTTTAGACGTACAATACGACTTCTGGTGGCAGGATTGAAGAAGGAATCTCTGTCAAGGATGTAGAAATCATTCATCCGGCTCTTCTCAAACGGGCAGTGAAGAACTCCTGCTCCGGCTTGATGACACTCTCATTCACGCGGAGGACCTTGGTGAACCAGTTGAGGGTGCCAAAGGCCGAGCGCGTTTTCAGGTCATTTGGCTTTAGGGGAGCTTGATGTGCATGATCTCAGCGTAGGTGCACAGTACTTCCCAGGGCGCGTGCACTTTCACGAACACAAGCTTGTCATCCGAAACCTACGAAGGAACAACAGAAGCAAAACAACGATTTTCACAAGCTGAAGGCACAGATTCCTGCCCCCTGTTCCTATAGGTTTTAGAATAAAAAATCCATGTAAATAGGACATTAGCAAAAGTGAAGATATCAGATCTATAAATGATTTATAATATATACATATAATTACTTATACATATATTACTTAATATATATTACTTAAATATTATATATATATTACTTAAAGATAAATCTTCAGCTTGACTTAAGAAACATTAGATTAGTAATTTTTAAAATATTTATTTTTAAGTCTTATTTGTGAGTGTGTGTCTGTATGTGCACTTGTGCATGCAGGTGGCCCACAGCAGCCAGAAGAGAGTGCTAGATCCCTTGGAGCTAGTGTTATAGGCAGATGTGCTGGGAACTGAACGTTGGTCCTCCACAGGAACAGCAAATGCTCCTAAATGCTGAGCCATCTCCCAAGGCTCAAACTAGTAATAGTTTAGGTGAGAAAAGACAACCGTATATATATCAACACACAATCTAAGTTAGTGACTTGAAATAACACTAGAATATTCACGGCAGTGTTATACGAATGAAAAAAAAAATTAAACCTGGAAATGGGCTGCTTAATTTATATGTATCCATTGGCTAGATAGTCATTGATGTCAGAGGATTACACTAGCTGCTATAGATAACAGCCTACGTATTAAGGAAAAAGCAAGTTATATCCCTTTTTCGAAGACAGAGTATATACATGGTGTATCCACTGGCCACACGTGGAAATCAGAGGATGACTCTCAGTGACCCCCTCTCGTCCCCAGTCATGCAATCCTAGGACTGAATTCGGGCCATCAGGATTTTGTGGAGGGTGCTTTGCCCATTGAGGCTTTGTCTGTCTCCTTTCGCACTCCAGCTGCTCATTTCCTGTGCCACCCCCTCCCAGTTCCAGGGGATACATAAGCTCCCAGACACAGTGGTTAGCAGGGGTTTCAAAGAAACTAACACTTACAGATCTTGTAGCTTCCAGCTGCAGACCGTGGCAGATGAGGTTAGATTCATATGCTTGTCTTTTCCTCTGACAAAAGAAACGGAATACATGTTAGACAGATGGCCAGGCTTAGCAGAAAAGACTAATTTCTTTTTTCTTAAAACTAAGAAACTATTTTCTTAAAAACTACTGGCCTTCAGGAGACATATTTGCTCAAAATGGAACAAAAGTAGTGAGTCCACTAGTGTTTCAGAGGTGTTAGCCTCCAGAGAATGCAAGGGTGTATGATGGATTCCCTGGATTCACTTAGAGGGCTGCGGGTGGCCTTGTGGGTTTTGGTCCCTTAGACATCTATAAAATTGATGTGACACAATCTCTGGCACCTGAGAGCATAGAAAAGAAACCTCTTGAGTTTCATTCATTAACGTTATTTTCCAGAGTTAGAGATTCCAGATTTTAAATTTTTATTTCTATATTATATATTCAAATGATTCAATATGAGATACATGTAGATTCATATACACACACACACACTCTATGCATGTCTTAACTAAGACAATACAACAATACAGAAAACTCTAACAAGATTCAAAGTATTTGCAATGAAATGTCCATAAAGCCAAACATCTCTAAGTATACGAAACAGCAAACTATCTGATGATATAGTCCCACTCCCAAGTTACGAGGCCAACTCACAAGACACGCATGCATACGTGTGAACACAAACAAAACTTAAAAATATTTAAGAAACTACTAGCCTTACGTTTCTTAATTCAAACTAAAGAATCATCAAGTTAAAAATGTATAATCATCTGAAGATCTGATATGACTTTACTTTTGCTGGATACACTGGATGTACTATTATACTATATGGCCAGGAATCTGCAGACAGAGGGTCAAGACACAAGGAAATCACGCAGACATGAGGACTTCTGCCCTGATAGCCTTTCATGATGTCCTGAAAGGCAGAAGCTAAAAGAGATCCTTTCTTGCTCACACTGCTACTGGCCATGGTGTTGAGCAGAACAGCAGCAGGGAAACACCACTTAGGAAGCAGTTGTACTGTGAGAGAGACAGAGAAGATAGGTGGATACGGAGCTGAAGAACACAGCACTGATGGCGTTGAGGCTCACGCTGATGTCATCACCTCTACAGTCCAGGGGAGGAAAGCGAGGCCCCTGTGCCCTGCCTTTTCATCTATTCATCCTGCAGAAGAGATTTTCACACAAGGTAAACTACCTGACGCTCACAGATCTGAATTCCCATTCTTGAGGAAGCCCTCTCCCTGATGACAGCTCAGAATGGTGGGTGAGTTCTTTTCTTTTTTCTCTTTCTCTCTTTCTCTCTCTCTCTCTCTCTCTTTCTTTCTTTTTTTTTAAAGCAACAGCCACATGCTGCTGGACAGACTTCATGATAGTCCAGGGTCACTTTACTCAGATAGCATCACTCCTGACTTGTCCCTGTGAGAAAGCCCTGAGGTGCTGTGCCCCAAACACAGAAAAATGCTGTAAATAAGTTGTGAACACCCAGTTCACACACACATACCCCGCATCCACACGTAATGTCCCTGGTGACATTCTGCGGAAACGTTAGAACCGGACTTGGTTTTATTTGTACTCAGTACCTCACAGTTCTAATAATAAGCAAATCCCACTTTGCACACATGAGACATAACCTAGAGGAGAGAGCCACCAAAGCAAGTGCTAGAACGTCCTAGAGAGGAGCACCTGGCTAGGCTGAAGCCCCAGACTCAAAACCATGAGAAGACTCAAGGTGCTGCTTTCCCCCCTGAATCCCAGCAAGTGCTAGCGCCCTCTGAGGGCAGCCTCACCAATAGTCTCGCCGAATAGTCTTTGGGCATTTTTGATCGTTTCTACCCCTGGCCCATCTTATTTCCAGCTCATCTTGGGAAGTAACTCTTATCTCCACGGCTTTTCTTCATCTAGAGTCTAATGCTCATGTTTGCTGTCTTATGGCAATGCAACCTTCTTCCTGACCACTTCTTTACCAGTGAAGACACTTGGATTATGTGGAGTAGGAATGAGAATGGCCCTCGTAAGTGCATATACTTGAATGTTTGCTTGCAAGTCCATAGACCTGTTTGGGAAGGATTAAGAGGCATGGCTTTGTTTGACCGGCTACATTACTGGGGGCAGGCTTTGAGGTTTCAAAAGCAGAGGCCAGTCAGTCAGTCAGTCTCCCTAACCTCGTGTGTGTGTGTGTGTGTGTGTGTGTGTGTGTGTGTGTGTCTGTGTGTCTGTGTGTAAGAGGGAAATTCTTAACTATACTAAGAAAATAACAGGCTGAAGTTGCTAAGATTTGTGGCGAGAATGAATCTTCCAGGAAATTGTGAAAGGGAGAGAAATTCACACTAGTTCTCTGTCAAAGTTCACGCCACAGATGTGAGAGCCACAGAACATGATGCAGTTAGTGGGAAAGTATTATGTGATGTGTGTGTCATCTGTGTGTGTGTCTGTGTGTGTGTGTGCGTGCATGCACATGTGTGCAGAGTTTGGCATTTGGTACTGTCTATAGCTTCAGACATCCCCTGGGGTCTTGGAATGTATCCCTCACAGATGAGAGGAGAGCACTGCACTCTATGCATTTATTAGTTTTATTAGTTTCTTAGTTAAACGCTTACTAAGGTTCTATTATTCTTCAGGAAATTTATAAATTTGTCAAAACACAAAGCATATTTTTCCATGTGTGCAATAGAAGATCTACAGAGAAACCGTCCATGACCACAGACTTTCTCCCACGTTAGGGCAGAAACACATGTTTCCAGGCAATGCAGCGGATGCCTGTTGTTTGCAGTGGACATCCCACGTTTCAGGTCATGCAGAACCTGTATCCACTACAGCAGGCACGCACAGCAATTCCTCCTCTCCCTAGCTCAGCGGCTCTCAACCTTCCTAACGCTGTAACCCTTCGATACAGTTCCTCGTGTTGGGGTGACCTCTAATCATAAAATTATTTCATTGCTGCTTCATAACTGTAATTTTGCTGCTATAAATTACAATGTAAATATCTGATATGTGACCCCTGTGAAAGGGTCATTCAGTTCCCAAAGGGGTTGAGATACACAGGTTGAAAACTACTGCCCTAGTGTCTGGTCAAGTTCAGCTCTACTCCAGACCCTGTGTCCTGAGTGGTTCTTTTGTTATTGCAGTTGTTATAGGCTTCTTTTCCTTATTCTCCCCTTCTTCCTCCTCCTCCCCTTCTTCATCCCCTTCCTCTTCCTCCTTCTCCTCCTCCCCTTCCTCCTCCTCCTCCTCCTTCCCTTCCTCCTCCTCCTTCCCTTCCTCCTCCTCCCCTTCATCCTCCTCCTCCTCCCCTTCATCCTCCTCCTCCTCCTCTTCCTCCTCCTCCTCCTCTTCCTCCCCTTCCTCCTCCTCCTCCTCCTCTTCCTCCCCTTCCTCCTCCTCCTTCTCCTCCTCCTCTTCCTCCCCTTCCTCCTCCTCCTCCTCCTCTTCCTCCCCTTCCTCCTCCTCCTTCTCCTCCTCCTTTTCCTCCTCCTCCTCCCTCCTCTTCCTCCTCTTCCTCCTCCTCCTCCTCCTCTTCCTCCTCCTTCTCCTCCTCTTCCTCCTCCTCCTCCTCTTCCTCCTCCTCCTCCTCTTCCTCCTCCTTCTCCTCCTCTTCCTCCTCCTTCTCCTCCTCTTCCTCCTCCTCCTCCTCTTCCTCCTCCTCCTCCTCTTCCTCCTCCTCCTCCTCCTCTTCCTCCTCCTCCTCCTCTTCCTCCTCCTCCTCCTCTTCCTCCTCCTCCTCCTCCTCCTCCCCTTCCTCCTCCTCCTCTTCTTCCTCCTCCTCCTCTTCCTCCACTCCTCTTCTTCCAAGTTGATGCAAGTTACAATCATATGAGAGAGGGAACCTCAACTTAGAAAGTGCATTCCATCAGATTGCTTGTAGGCAAATCTGTGGGGCATTTCCTTAGTTGATGATTGATGCAGAAGGGCTCAGCCCACTATGGGTGTGCCATTCTTAGGTAGGTGGTCCTGGGTTCTAGAAGAAAGCAGTCAGAACAAGCTATGAGGATCAGCCAGTAAGCAGCATCCTCCATGGCCTCTGCATCAGTTCTTGCCTCTAAGTTCCTACCACGATCTCCCTCAGTTGGTGGGGTGTGGCTTGAGAGTTGTAAAATGAAATAAACTCTTCTCTTCCCAAGTTGCTGTTGGCCATGGTTGAAGTGGAAACTTGAGTGTTCTTTGGAAAGTCAGTTGTGTTGGATGGTGTTTCGCTAAGGCAAACACCCGCTGTGCCACGGTTTCTTGCAGCTTCCAAGGACTTGGACTGATTGGCAGAGTAATGTCAGCTGAGACAGACACACATGCTGAGGTAAGACATGTGCTGCCTGTGAAGGAGACGTGATGCTTGGAGGGAGTATAAAAAGGACTCAATGGACAGTGACAGAGGCTAAACTTGGCTTGCTTGTAGAGCTAGCTGTGCAACACTTGTTGGTCTTGCATCTTGGCTGGTCTTCGCTTTGCTTAGAGAGGCCCAGCTGAGAACTTGTCCTGGTGTTCCTGCTGATCTCTCCTGCTGAGGCTGAGGCCTGGCTGTCTTTGCTACACAGTGCCACCGCTGCTGATTCGTGTTTGCTATCCTGACTCTACCGAACTGAACTTCTGGTATCTATAAAGTGTTTGTGAGTAGATCCAGCTGCTGATTTATAAACTGAACTGCCAATTTCCAGACAATACAGAAGGGATTTGCTCCAAAGAACCATTTCTAAACAGGTCCACTTCCCCCGTATCTAGTCTAGTGGGTGGTGGGCTACAAGGGAGGTCAGAGCGCTTAAGAACCATCATTAAAAATAAGCTTTGAAAAAATTAAAATTATACATGGTGTTCTCTGCAGCAACAGAATCCCTAAGACACCCTGAATTGGAAACCATGTCTTGCCATGCAAGGAAAAACTCACTGTGGAGAAAGAGATGAATGCCAATTCCAGAGATGGACTTAGCGGGAAGCTGTTGGCTACTCCAGTGGTGGTGGGGACTTCAACTAATGTTTTACTAGTTCCTTTTCTGTCAGTGTGACAAAATTATCAACAGAAATAACTTAAAGGAGGAAGGCTAGTACAGCAGTGAAGGCGTGCTGTACTTCTGGTGGTGGGAGTGTGTAACAGTGGGTCGTTACAACCTGCAAGATCCTGTCCCTTATGACCCACTTCTGCTATCTGTGTCCTAACTTCCTGAGAGATCCACAGCTTTCTAAAGACAGCTCTACAAACAGGGGAACATGAGCCATGGGGAGGGGATTTCAGTTCAAAATCTAACACATACTAACATTCAGGCTCAAGCAGTTAGGTCTTAGGGACAGCTGAAGAGTCAGCCAGAGGTCGGTCATCTCCTATGGTTTAAGGAGTATTTTAATATTTAAATGCTGGTAGAAAACAAATCAACAGTGATTGGCTCTGTTACAAATCCCCTGCTCCACTAGTTAGGCCCATAAGCAATGCTCAGCTGTTTCCTTTCTGGCCACCACCCACGAACTAGGGAACTGCCCCTCAGGCTTGGCACCTATCCAGCAGAACCCTATTCTGTTTGTGGGCTACGTTCCTTCCTCATTGAGACAATGGTGGCCCCTCACTGTACACCTACAGGTTTCTTCCTTCCTGCCCAGTAACTGCTGCTATAATCTCTCTTCATAGCAGCTGGAAATCCATTCATTTTTTTGAGCTTCCTGGGAAACTGTTCTTACCCGTTGGCCACAACTCAACTCAAATGCTTTCCCTTCTATGACTATCATTTCTCCCATGGTCCTCTGGACTTTTATTACCACTCCTGCCCCTAGAGATGTTGATGTTTTAATATCAATATCATTAGTACTTAATATAGGCCTATAAAATAGTATACATACCATAAATGTTTGATGAATGAATAAATTGAATGCTCTGTAGATTAACGGCTTCCTGTTACTCAGAGATCAACTGGCATGTTAGAATGCTACAGTGTAACAACTGGCTTCCTTTATCATGAGCCCCAGTGAGCCTTTACTGTAGGTGGGTACTGGGAGATATGGTAGAGGAGGAGAAAGTCTTTTCTTGGAGTACCCCAATATTGGAGAGAACAGGATTTCCAGGGCAGTGGAGTCTCACTGACATGCCGGAGAGTTTAATAAGAAGAAGACAGAGGAAGTCAGGTTCTGATACTGGGCTATCCTCTCATCAGACACAACCAAACAAAACTCTCCTGACTTGGTCCTGTCCACTGCACCAATCACAGACATTATACATTGAGTGCTGCAAACCAGATATGGTCCATTTTCTCACAGATTTTTCCGAATGAAAGCTACACCTTCTCACTAGTTTCAGGGGCTCTTAGATGTTACTCTACCCCAAACAGCTCCTTTCCACTCTCATAATTTGGATTTCCTTTATTCCTGGGTTTGGAGCAAGATTCAAATCTTAGCTCTGTGATGCTGGGTGCTAATTTGAGATAAGTATCATTGTGTATTATTTTCATCTCTAGAGTCAGTGAAGAAATCGCTTCGCTCTAGGGTTAAAGATTAAATATGACTGTGATGGTTTGTATATGCTTAGCCCAGGGAGTGGCACTATTAGAGGGTGTGGCCCTGTTGAGGTAGGTATGTCACTGTGGGTGCAGTTTTTAAGATCCTTATGTTAGAGCAAGTATTCTGCTAGCAGCCTTCAAATGAAGATGTAGAACTCTCAGCTCCTCCTGCATCGTGCCTGCCTGGATGCTGCCATGTTCCTACCTTGATGATAATGGACTGAACCTCTGAACCTGTAAGCCAGCCCCAATTAAATGTTGTCATTATAAGACTTGCTTGGTCATGGTGTCTGTTCACAGCAGTAAAACCCTCACTAAGACAATGACTATCAGTGTAACACATGACACCTGGTACACAGTCCCTTATATTCTTCAGGACTTCAAGAATCACCTCTCCTCTCTAATGCCAGAAATCTGAAAAGAATGGCAACAGCCATCCACTCTGCCTCTACACTGTACACCCAATGATCCCAGTCCCTCCACTGAGGTACATGCGCCATTCTACAGGAATGCTTCCAATGGATCTTAACCTTCAGTTCCCTGGTCCTCTGCCTTCTGTGCTTTAGTGGCCAATCCGATCTTGATCTTTAAACTGTGTCTTTGATATCTAGTGAGTGTGTATCTTTCCATCCTCTCAGGGAATTGAGGTATCTGCTTAACTCTTCTGCCTCCCCTCTGAGTGCCCCAAGGCCACTAGACACTGTTAACATGTGTGCCCATCACAGATGCAGAAAACATAAAAAAATTTCCTTCAATCTCATTTGAATACCTTAATAATATTCTTTCAGGGGAGACAGACTAATTTGATTTAGCCAACCTCAAAGCGTTAGATATTTAGATTGTTTTTAATTTTCCCTTGTTATAAAAAATCCTTGTGAAATAGTCTTCATGCACCTTTTGTTACTTCCTTGGGGCAAAATCTTAGAAGTATAAGTGTTCGATCAAGTGTGTTTAAAAGTCCTTTAACACGCAAGCCATACTGCCCTACAGGAAGGTTGCACTAATTTATCTTATTTCGTCCCTATTTGGTTCTTACAAAGAACTCACAAGATATTTACCCGCCTTGTCTTCACATAATTGGTGGAGCTTGGAGTTACCTTGTAATGCCTCCCCACAAAGTATAATAAATACTTAAGCAGTTGACTCAAGGACAGGGCATTTACATTTGCTTGAACACGTTAATAAACCTGGTGTCACTTTAACAAGACAGATCCTATGTCAATTCTCAAAGAACCAGTGGCATAATTTAAAAATTGATCTAACCCGTTTTACTTGTGTCAAGCAATGAAAGCAAAGGCCTGTGTACTCTATTTGTCAAACAGGCACGGAGCGGGAAGGAGCCGCTCACTTCAAAGACTTCTGAAGTCTGCGTGTGAAATTGTCATCTGTACTTCTCAGTAGAACTCACACTGCATCAGCAACCATTCTTGATAACTTTAGAACTGGTGCAGAATGTCTTCGACGTTAAGACCAAAGACAATTAATATTGCATATTGACTGGCACACCCATGGCTCAGTAAATATTTGTTGAATAAATGATTATCTGAAGACAGAGTTTTAACTGAAATTTATTTCAGGGGCTTGCTGGGAAATCTTACATATGAAACCTAACCCACTATGCTCTCTGATTTGTACTTGGCAGGAAAAAAAAAAAAAATGAACTTACAGTCTTTGTGCTGTAAATTCCTACATTCTATGGAAGCAGAATCCATCATCAGGGCAGTGAGATCTACCTTCTTTACATAAGGAATTCTGGTAAAGACAAAGTGGCTACTTGTTGTCATAATGTATCTCTCACGGGAAGAAGCACACAGGGGGGGGGTGGGGGTCGGGGGGTGGGTCTATCACTGTCCGGGAGAGTCGGCTCACAGTGAAAATGAAGAAGAGAGAGAAAGAGCAGTTCCCAACCACCCTCCAAAAATGCAATTTATTTGTACCGCCTTTGAGAGACTAATACAACTGTCAGAGAAATAAAGAACTCAGAGATTAAGGACAGACTGACATAATTAAAGAGCTTTCTGTCCCTAAATACTGTGGATTACTGACTCCTCGTCTCGTTGGCTTAATGAAGTGACTGCTGTACAGGACTTACCTGTGAACCACACAGTGCAATCCTGATTATAAACAGGAGTCTCTACACCTCCTTCAGGGACTGCTTTGTCAACGGAAAAGGCAGGGACTGCAGCGTCTAAGATGTCAGAGAGTGAAGGACACTGGAATAGACTCTATGAAATATATGTAGATAAACTTCTAATATCCTTATAACTCCGTTAAGCAAAGTACCAACGCTCTGTTATTTTATTTTCATATTTTATTTTCCTTTGGCTAATCTCTGCAAAGATGCACGAGAAATGAGTCAAAGGCTCTTAATTCATGTAAAAATTATTAATTACTTTATGTGATTAATTTATTAGCTACATAGCATGTGCTCCAAACGGTTTTGGTAAGTAGAATACATAAACTAATTAATTGCCACTTAATTTATATTCACGTGCTGGTGATACATTTAACGTTGGTGGTCGGGTGTGATGAGGAATTTACTCAAGCGAGTAATGTGTGTTCGTGAAGGGCCAAAAAGCAGATGAACATTTTTCAATGACAAGCATAAATGAAGGTGAATATTTAGATGCAGTTCAGTTTCAAACTTTACTTTTAAATTAACATTTTGTATAATTAAAAAGAAATACGCAGTCATTATGGGGTCACTTAAAAAGCAAGCTACCCCAGAAGGCAAACTGCCTGTAACCCACCACTAAATAAGGAAACAAAGGATGTGAGGTGGTTTCCGCCATTCACAGATTCTAAAAACAACTTGGAGAGCCAATCCTCGAATACAACCTGCTGATTTCAGGAGAGATGAGGAGTCAAAGCAATCTTCCCACAGGACAACCTAGATACGATCAAATATTGATGTCCAGAGGATGGAGGGAGGGCTGTCTAATGCACATGGCTGTTATACCCTGAACTCACAGATGCTGTGGCTGCCAACGTAAGAGCTGCACATGATAGGCCTGTCAGCAGTCTATCACAGGTGGAGGAAGGACTCAAGAGGCCTGTCATTCTTTGAGGAACCATTGGCAGTTATCTGTGGCTAGGGGAAAGAGGAGTCCTTTTCTTCAGGGGTACAGTCCCTGGTAAGTTGTCCCTGCTCCAGTAAGTACCAACCTCCAAATGCTCACACAGAAAACAGAACAAGCGGAGTTGGGGGTGTGGTTTAGAACAAAGGGTTTCCCAGGAATGGGAAGAGAAGATTATCAAGTAGAAAATGAGCATCATATACTATATTGTAGCAAACTGTCAAAGGATAAAGAAATATATTTTATTAAAGAGAAGGAAGGAGGAGGAAGAGGAGGAGGAGGAGGAGGAGGAGGAGGAGGAGGAGGAGGAGGAGGAGGAGGAGAAGGAGAAGAGAAGGAGAAGGAAAGGAGAAGGAGAAGGACAAGAGAAAGAGAAGAGAGAAGGAAGAAGAAGAGGAAGAAGAAGAGGAAAGAAGAAGAAATAAAATATACTTCTTCCCAGAGTGCACTTTCAACATGCATGTGCACACCAGCAGATTTGTTCGTGACTGCCTAACCCTCAAGCCTTTCCTATGTAGAATGTGGTTTAGTGGAGGAACCTTTAACAGATCCTTTTAACAGATAGTATTTAATATCTATTTGGTCCTTTAATAGATTAAACTGAGACAGAAGAGACTGTGAGAACAGGGCAACGTGTCTTCTTCAACTAAGGCTAGACAGTAGACAATTAGCAAAGGGTTACCAATTCCATCTTTGTGAAAGTCCCAGGTCTGATGATGACATGAACATTCTGTATCACGTTTCGTTGGTTGAGTTTAGGGCCATCATTATTTGGGAAAAAGCAAGACAGCAAACACACATTAGGTTAACAAACCGCACATATTCTAGCTGCGTTAACTCCTAATTCTAATTCAATTTATTTCTTTTAAGCTTCGATGTTTGTCCTGTAAGTAAGGTGGAAAGCAAAGGGAGAAAAATAAAAAATCTTAAAAGGGAGCTCCTGGCATTAGTTCCAAAACAAAAAAAAAATCGAAAGTAGATCAGGTTTCTCTCTAAAACAGGAGCCTGGGTGCCTACCACCTGGGAAGGTGGCGTCATGAAACAGTGGCTGTGAGCATCGAGCATTGTCAAGTAAAATACCATAGTGTGAGCCTCTGGCTTCTGATCCCTGGGGAGTCAGATTCCTCTATGGGGGAAATGTTCATCTCAGGGAGTGGCCTCAACTGTTATGATTCTTTGCCAATCGCCACCCTCCCTTATCACTCCCTTGCTGATTTTGAGATGGGAGGAAATAGTCTATCTGTCCCGAAGACTAGAACACAGCTCTTTCCATTTGAACAATCGATTTTGTCTGTAGTTGTGCTGAGGAAGAACATAAGCTCACGTTATTGGTAACACTCCCAGGTCTGGGTCAACAAGGAAGCTCAGAGGTAAACATGCAGCTCAACTTCTGAACAAAACCTTAAGGTTCATGACACAACTCATTTTAATTTTCTGGCCTTTCATACAAATGCCCTGAAATGAATTTTCCCTTTGCTCCCTAACTTTTCTACTTGCTTACTTTAGTCGACAAAATTGTACATATATTTATCATCTGCACTAGATGCATTTCACATATTTATACATGTGGAAGGATAGCTTTCAACTACTTGGCAATTGATTATCTCTTACTTACTCTAGGAACTGAAAACTATTCTCTTAGCCATTTGCAACAACACAGTACCTTAACTATGGTCTCTATCAATATACAAAACATCTCTTGAAATTATTCTTCCCAACAAAAAATGTTCTACCCACGGGCAAACATCCTCCCAAACCTTCTATTCACACAAAGATCTGGGAAGCCCATTCTAATCTCTTCATCTACGAGTTTAACTTTTAATACTCCATAGAAGTGTCAAATCTTTCCAACAATATAAATTATTTAATGCAGTGTTATAAATAAGTAGGGAGCTAATAAATAAGAAACTATGTAGCATTTTAAAGCCATTAAGAAACAGGTTTGTGTCATCCTCATTGCTATTTGTTGTCTTTCTGATAACAAACTGCCACAGATAGCTCATTCTTCCTATCTGTAGGTCTGTATTTGCAGATTCAACTAAACTAAGATGGGAAATATTGGGGTGTGGGAGGGGATTGTGCTTGCTCCCTGCGTCTGCAGGACAGAGATTGGGACGAGACCATGATCCATGTTAGACAGGGAGCTACAGTGGAAAGTCTGTACAGGGTCCTTCCACAGGAGTTCTTTATCTCTCATGAGACATCTTCCTCTCATGCTGGCTCCGGAGTCCCAGCCATCACCCCATACCCAGAAGATGTTTGTTTGAGGATCAGGGCAGCAGGATGGAACGGCCTCATTAAGCTGAAAGATCACCTGCCTCAGAAATGCCTCTACCTCCTGATTAGTTACATCATCATTTTCTTCTAGCAATTAAAACATTTGAAACCTTGTTTTCTTGTGATTCACAATAAAAATCATCCAATCTGATTCTATGCAAAGCCAAAGAAGGCTTGCTGAGCCAATTTACAATCACCTCCATATAACATGCAATAGCCAACATCTTATGTCAAACTTAGGACATGGTTTTACCAATATAAACGGGTAGAGTTACATAGTATATTTAAAGGCTTGGCTGGACCAGAATTTTCTCTTGTTCCCGAGGATACAAGGGTTTTAAGTCTCTGCATGTATTCAGGGTACCTGTATCCCTAGGAATCCCATCTTTCCACAGCCCTAAAACTTGCTTACAGAACTCCTTTCATCAATTCCGGCAAAGTCAATCACGGTGTTGTTTTAGGAAATCAATACGACAGACACAAAACCTTTTCCTTTTAGGGAAAACAGGACTTTGAAGTTGCCTTTTCATGGTGTTGTTCTAAATCCTCACTAAGCCCGACACGGAACACAACAAAGCTCAGAAATGTCTGTCCAATTAATAAAATCTGGTTCCAAGCCGGGCTTTGAAATAGTATACTTTTGACAGAGTATAAAATTAAGAAATATATACAAATGCAAACTGAAAACACTTCAAAGCCCAGCTTATGAACATCAACATGCAGGTATCACTCACTGTGTTGGAGGATTGCCAAAATTAATGACGACTTTTTTTTTCCCTCCTGACTCAACGAGAGTCACCCTGAGACCTACGTTCCTGTCTAGAGCAAATGAAGAGCTTATTAATAATGTGAGTAGCTCCAGGTGCCCTTCAGCACGGCAAGTTCTATTCTAAAGCCAGACCGTCTTTCTACTTCCTGGGATCTGATCTGTTAACTTGCTCTACACAAATGCAGCCCAGCTATCAGCATATGGGTGGTCCATGACTGTTAATAGTAAATATGAATGCGCCAGCTATGCAGCATCCAGGGGAATGATAGAGCCCACTGGCTACTTTAGTGATAAAGCTGGGTAGCAGGAGAGTTATGCCTTTTGTATCAGACCATTGCTTTACGATCACACCAAATAAAAAAGAGAAAACACAACATAACATCTATGACTTGTGTCGTAATTAGAAATCTACATGATATCTACATATGATATTTATTTAATTTTAATTTTAGCCACATGGTAGGTGTTGAAGCCCCATTTTGCAGAATCTATGATGCCGCTGATTACACGATGAGCCAATATTTTTTTATATACCAGTAAGAAAAAACATTTTCAGCCGACTATAAAATTATGATAACCTGTTTGTAAGATGCAATCTAAACTCAAAGATGTCTAAGTGCGTGTGTATGGGACGTTACAAAATTGACAGGGAGATTTGCCTGAGGCACAGCCCCATTCCTGCCAGAACCACCAGTTGCTGAGCTCTGCTGCTTGACACCACTGAGCGGCTGCAGTCACTGCAGTCCAGCAGCGACACCCCAGGAGCTCCTCCTTTGGGTACCCACTCAGTCATCCTCTCTGCTCTTCGTGTGGATGCCCAGGCTGACTCTGGAACTGCCTAATGAATACACCAAAGCCTGTGTTTCAGCCTAGGTCCCCAGATGACTGCACGCCACACAGCCCTAACCCTAAGCCTCGTGCAGAACGAGAACACCACTTTCTGCTTTGGCGTAACCGATAAATGCACCCCCTTCCCCCCTTTATTTTGGGTGAGGCTGATGACCTGGGGAACTGTTCATATAATCAAACTACTCCGGCTAGGACAGTGGCTGAATTAGAATCTGGATGTCAGTTTTTCAAAACCCTGGGCTTATTCTGTTGTACCAGACACACTTCAAACTCTAAAGTTAACCTTCTCCAAATTTAAACACAGAATGAAACAGTTATCTGTTTCATTTTACCAAAAAAAAAAAAAAAAAAAGGTTTCACCACTTGCTTTCAATGAATAAGCAGAAATTAAAGGGTTAAAGACTGGTAGAGTCTGTGAATACTGTATAGACAAGGAACTGAGCGTGTGTATGCAGGCACTGTGTGATGGGACTATATGTGCAGTGTTTACTGTGAACACATATGTACCCTTTCCTGAGTAGTGCGTTGCGTTTATAAAAGTCTGGTGGCATGTGTACCTCTGTTTAATTTCAAGTAGAAGAGACAGGCTCAGTGGAGGAATGGGGTTACGAACCCACAGTCAGAATTTCGGACCCAGAATTGTTCCTGTTTAAAAGAACTGCAGGGACAAAAATGGAGAAGAGACTGAAGGAATACCCAACTTGGGATCCATGTCATAGAGGGCAGCAAGGCCTGACACTATTACGGATGCTATGGTGTGCTTACACACAGAAGCCTGGCAAGGCTATCCTCTGAGAGGCCCTACCAGCAGCAGATACCCAACCATTGGACTGAAGCTGGGGACCCCCATGGTTGAATTAGGGGAAGGAATGAAGAAGGTGAAGGGGAGAGCAACCCCATAGGAAGAGCATCAGTCTCAACTAACCCAGACCCCTAGGAGCTCCCAGAGACTGAGCCACCAACCAGGCAGCATACACACTGGCCCAAGGCACCAGGCACATTACAGCAGCGGACTGCCTGATCTGGCTTCAGTGGGAGAAAATGCACCTAACCCTTGAGAGACTTGAGGCCCAGAGAGTGGGGAGGCCTGAGATGGGTGGACCACCCTCTGGGAAGCAAGGGGTAGGAGGAATGGGATGAGGAATTGTGAGAGGAGAGACTGGGAGAGGAGGGCAACAGCTGGAGTGTAAATGAATAAATAGATAAAAAGAATGGTTTTGTTTCTGCAAGAGGCGAGAGCAGAAAGGAGGAAGCAGCATGGTTGCCAGTGGATAAGAAGGAGGAAAAGGTGAGAGGAGGCAGGAGGGTTGGAAGCACAGGGTCTGGATTCAAGACGAGAAGCTGAGCCTGGCTCCACCCTGACTAGAGGGGCACCCACAGCCTTGGGTGATTATCTGGCTTCTCTACCATCAACTCTCATTCACAAACGGTGTGAGATGACTGAGCCCAGCTCATGTGTGGTAAGAGTGAATGAGAGAAAAGAAAAGCCATGAAGGGACCCACACCTCTGGCAGCAGAGGTCTTGTCCTTAATCATCTGCCTTCTCTCCGGGCCAGGTGCAAGCCGCCCGCCCCGCCCACCCCTGCGCCCCGCCCACCCTGTGCCTTCCTGAAAATCTGCTCTGCACAACCCAGCAAAGTGCAATGCCTTAAAAGTAAATTCTCCCTTTCTTATGAAACTGACTGGGGAAGAGCCCTAGCGAGCTTCTGTTTCAAATCAACAAAATCTCCTGCTACCATGCCTTGAAGGATCTGGGGAGGGATGTTTTGCTCGCAGTACTCCACATCTTCACCTGCCTGCTTACCTGAAACCAACACGCTGCTCCTCGCTTCACAATATTAAAGGGAATAAAAGAGAAATTAAATAGAATGCGAGTCCTACCTTCTGTTTCTCATTTGTCCCTTTCTTATTGTTCTCCTTTTTGCTCTCATCTTCGTACACGAGGACGAAGTCGATTCGTCTCTGGCCGTCGGTGAAAAATAGGGAGTCGGGCTTCCCGTTAAATTCTTCCTGTGTGTGGAACAGGGAAAACAGCAACAAGGTGAGATCTGGAAAGGTAATGACTAGCAGGTGTGTACCTCTTGGCTCTCACTGCATAAGCTCACCGAGGGAGAGAAATACATCCATGCGGAGTTACCTGATCTCTACAGCGTCTGTTCTTGGTTGGAGGAAGTCTGTGATTGAGGAGTACGGAAGTAGCCTAGAGCGCTTGGGAACAGACAGTATTACCGTGCAGGACACAACTGTCCCAGATTCTACCTGCCTGAACAGCAGAGGAGAGTCAGGGCTGGAAAGGAACTCAGGAATGAGAACTTCCAGGCTGAGGAACTGAATTAGTTAGCAAAGAAGAACACTATGAGATTTAATACTACCGGTGCGAGCCTGGTCACCTGTCTGTCTTATCTCTAGCTTCTAACTGATTTTCATGACATCTCTCTGGACATCATACTCCACTCACGGTATCGCTTTAAACAGATGAGAAAAGGAGCTACCAGGTACACAAAGGACATCAGTCATCAGCGTTTGCCTACAAATCCACAAGCAGTGTTCCCCGACGCATGAGAAACAAATTCTAGACATTGTAAATATCTATGGTAATAAACTGAGTCTTTAATTAAGAGCTTGAGATTGTACTCTGAGCTGCGTACGATGGTACAAGCTACTGTGATTCCAACACTACCTGGACTGAAGCAGGAGGACCCACAGGCCAGCCTGGGCTACAATGCGATGCTCCGTCTCAAAAAAAGGGTATGTGGGAGAATGAATATGGTAACAAAATAAGATGTTACAGCAAAAGATGGGCTTAATATAATTAAATAATATAATATATATTATATATAATTTAAAAAAACTGCTGTCCCTCAGTTCCCACACACATAGACAGAGCTGATTTAATCCGCTATGAGGAGAGTCAGTGTCCTCACAGCCTATAAAAAAAAAATGCTACGTCAACTTCATTGTTTAAGAACCAGGCTGCTTTTTAACTGGTAAGTGATGGTTTTTAGATTTCCCCCATTAAAAACAAATGGGGAATTGTGCCTTGCAATCATTTGACAGATCGACCGGCACGCTACGTTCATTAAACGTGATTAATTCTCGTCTGCATTCAGCATCAATTAGCGAAGAAACCGTTGGGTTTTACCACCGTCCCAGCACCTCCTTTTCTCCACACTTCTGAGACGATGTAATCTTTGCAACTCATAAAACTCGATTACGGTCTTTCCTTTCCTCTCTCCCAACTGGGGCGCGTGGGGGCTTCTCACCATCGCTGATGAGCTTTCTGCTTGGCAGGCTACCCAACCTGCAGAGGCAGCATCACCAGGGATACCTGCCTCCATTCCCACATCCCTCCAGGCCAGTGGTCCTCAGCCTTCCTAAAGCTGCGACACCTTAGTAAGGTTGCTCATGGTGGTGACTTCCAAAGTATAAAATTACTTCATGGCTACTTTGTAAATGTCTTTTTGCTACTGTTATGAAATGTAATGTAAATATCACATTTTCTGGTGGTCTTAAGTGACCCCCGTGAAAAGGTCATTCTACTCCCAAAGGGGTCACGACCCACAGGTTGAGAACCCCCACACTAAGGCCTGCCATGAATGGTATGGCTCTGCTTAGGGACTGTTCTTGTCCAGGGCACAGAATGTCCGGAGAAGCAAGACACATCCCTGACTCAGGCTCATGTAACTGCCTTTTTTAAATTTTTCGTTTCCCAGTTCAGTTATTTAAACTAACGAGTCTGAAGAATAAAGTTATATGAAAATGCTAAGCTCTGTACTTTTCATTTCAACCACAGGCTTTTTAGGTGCCTTCAAATCTTCTCTTTGATGGGGTTTTTATTACAGGTGATGCCCAGGGAAGCTTCTGGAGGGAAAGGGTCCGTGAATGGAAATAATTTCTCAGAATGGCAATGGGAAGCTGGTAGCAGGTGACAGGCAAAGCCTGGTTATCATTGTAGACATCGGAGAAGAGCACAAAGACAATCTGTTCTCCAGAGACTTCGGTGGAGCCAGCAGCTCTCCAAGGAGGTGCTGAAGAACAAGGCCTGGAGTGGGCAGCACCACAGTGTAAGCCACACACTGACCATACATCAGTCCTGCACGGTGGCACACGCTGGCCAGACATCACCCCCACATGATGGCACATGATGGCCATGCTTCATCCCTCACGTACCCACACTGCCAGTATCACCCGCACAGTACACACACTGGCCAGATATCACCCCTGCACAGTAACACACACTGGCCAGACATACCCCTACATGGTGGCCCACAATGACCATGCTTCACCCCTGCAGTGACACACACTGGCTAGATACCACCCCTGCACAGTGACATATGCTGGCCAGACATCACCCCTGCAAAGTGACACACACTGGCCATGCATCACCCCTGCACAGTAGCCCAGGCTAGCCAGGTATTGCCCCTGCACAGTGGCACAGGGTGGCAGCTACCTCCTAAATCAACCAGTGGGCACAAAAATCTCTTGCATGGGATACAAGGCCACAGTTCTTTGCTTATATGAAGGGCAACAACTACCTGTGTTGTCATGGTAATGGTAAGGGTCTGATACGGAACTTAGGATGGGCTGCCAGGAAAAGGGTGCCAACTAACATCCTACTGCTGTAAAATCCAAATCTCTCACTTCTTGGCAGAAGACATACTACCAGGCAAGTGTGAGGAAGGAACAAGTTTAAATTTAAAAGAAAGGAAAAAAAGAAGAAGAAGAAGAAGAAGAAGAAGAAGAAGAAGAAGAAGAAGAAGAAGAAGAAGAAGAAGAAGAAGAAGAAGAAGAAGAGGAGAAACATTTTGCTTCTGGGAAAAAATTTTTTTGGATTTTTCAGTATAAATTTCACTTACAGGCCTAACTCAGATAGTGGCCCACTAAAATCACAGGCAACCTGAAAAATTCCTTTGCTGAAGTTTTATTTTATCTAGAGGAAGGAAAAATTTTAATAGTTTCTACAAACAAACATTGACCATTTTTTAAGTGACTGAAAATTCTGAGACAAACCATTTATCCCTGGCTACCCTCTTGGTGTCTACTGAATTGTTTACTCTTTTTGCCTGAGTCAAATGACACAGAAACTAACAAGTCAAAACTCATGAAGCTCAATCATTCCTCTTTAGCAGTTTAAGTTTAGAAATGCTTACAGAAAAAGTTTATAATTTATCAGGTAAACTCATTCTAGAGACAAGAACTTCTATATAGTTATCAGCTTTCTTACTGAGAAATTTAATTCTTATGGTCATCAAAGATAACGTCCTAACTTTTACCCTGAAAGTCTTGGGCATATGTTTTCAATGTCAAGGCAATAAGCATCCTTTCTGGTCTTTACAGTTCATTCTTCTTCCTGAAAGAGTGTCTGCAAACTTCTGGTTACAGTATTATGTCTATAATACATCCATCTGTTTATAGCCCCACTCAACCTGGTCCTGAGGACAACGGACTCCCATGAGACCACTGTTCAATATCCAGTGCCAACCTTGCCTGATGATTCCCCATTGATGAGGGTTCAAAGCACAGCATACACTCATCTGTCACTGCACCAAACTAAGACATAAAACACTATTAGGTGTTGGGTTGTGGGCTCCCCGTGGCGGATGTTGGTTGAGGGGTCACCACAACATGAGGAGCTGTATTAAAGAGTTGCAGCGTAAGGAAGGTTGAGAATCAATGTGCTCAACGCTCAAGTCTTTTCGGGAACCACCTTCTAAATATTTATATTTGGACAGGGGTATCGGATTCATGAACTCATAGCAACAGTGACTACCTGCTTAAAAAGCAGGCCAAAATTCCAACATAGATGGGGGAAGTACTCTCCAAGCTCCATCCTTTAAGAAGGAGAGATTGGCAGTTGATAGCTGCTGAGGGAGGAAGAATTATTCTTTTCCCCGCTGGTTCCCACTGGTAGGTGCAGTGCATGGCCCCACATCCACACACACATGGGCAGCACTCACTGACGTATAGGGGACTGTGGTGGTTTGAATAAGAATGGCTCCTATAGGCTGATATATGTGAATGTTTGTTCCATAGCTGGTGGAACTGTTTGGGAAGATTAGGAGGTGTGGTCTTGGTGGAACTGTTTGGGAAGATTAGGAGGTGTGGTCTTGGTGGAACTGTTTGGGAAGATTAGGAGGTGTGGTCTTGGTGGAATTGTTTGGGAAAGATTAGGAGGTGTGGTCTTGGTGGAATTGTTTGGGAAGATTAGGAGGTGTGGTCTTGGTGGAACTGTTTGGGAATGATCAGGAGGTGTGGTCTTGGTGGAATTGTTTGGGAAGATTAGGAGGTGTGGTCTTGGTGGAATTGTTTGGGAAGATTAGGAGGTGTGGTCTTGGTGGAATTGTTTGGGAAGGATTAAGAGGCAAGGCCTGTTGTCACAGAAATACTGATGTCAAGGACCCTGGGAGTGTTTATTAGTGAGGGATTGTTCTACGCTGCCTGCCCTGAGTGACACACAGCACCTCCATGCATACAGTTCTTTCCTCAGGCCCCTCTCCTACACCCTATATCCACCCAGGAGGCAGACTCCACATGGCCCTAGCCATTCCTGGTTATCTTTCTTTTCCTCTGTTCCAGCATCATGCCTGCCTGCTCCCATGCCCCTGCCACAACAATCATGTACTCTAACCTTCCACATCTGCAACCCTAAGTGCCAAATTAAATGCCTTTTAAAAATAATTGTCTTGATCATGTTGTCTCTTTACAGCAAGAGAAAAGCAACTGAGACAGGGACATATTGGAGGGGACTTGGAGAAAGAAATGGGAGTGTGTTGAATATGATATTTTAATGTTTACATCTATGACATTTTCAAGAATAAGGAAAATTATATATATAGTATGTATATATTATATATAATTATGACAGGTAGTGGTCAATGTTGAGATGCATTACTGTTCAAAGTGCTGAGAGAAAAGCTGTGACTTCTCAGCCACAGTTAGGACATCTATGTGACCCCCCCACCCCATCCATGGCTCAAGGAAAATCAGAGAAGGTAAGGAGGGTGGTATAAAAGGCAGAGGATATTGTGAAGTGCTGTCCTCTGGACAGGACATGGCTATTGAACACATGAACTGAATAGCAACTGTGGTTACCTACATTAGATCAGGTCAGTTAAATATTCCTTCATGATGCTGTCAGGGAGATAAGCCATGGACAGTATCCTGGGAGAAGATGTGGGGGGAGGGGATGGGGAGGCAGAGTAAGAAGAGAGACTATCAAGATATCTTGTGTTGTGTACGGAATTTTCAAAGGGTAAAAGAAAAAAGTTAAACAACTTGGTTCAGTGCCTTCAGACAGTGTGAATTTGAGAAGGTCAAACCTATCCGATCCTCTTGGCTGTTGTCAAGGAAACATGTGCAGGGCCTCATCCCAGTCACGGACTCGGGTGGAACTTCAGGTGACTGTGGGCAGTGCCAAGCGAGAATGTCCCAAAGTGAATCTATTCTAGTAACAACTTGGTGGGGAAAGTCCACCTAGGCCATCTGGTTGAAGTGTGACAGTGAGCTTTCCTTAAGGAGGATGTTACAGTCACAGCAAAGGGAAATGATAGGGCCATGTGGCATTTGTTTCCTGGATGGACTTGTGGTGTAGGGGTGAAGAGAGGACTTATGCATGGAGGTGCTGTATGTCACTCAGGGCAGGCAGAGTGGAACACTCCCTCACTAACAAACACTCCCAGGGTCCTTGACATCAGTATTTCTGTGACTACAAAACAACCTGTCAACACTGGTCTAGACTCACACGTTTCAAATGTCATTAAGATGGGTCTTCAAAAATCCTGCCTAGGAACCCAGTCCCACCTCACTCCAGCAGAATCTATTATTGTCTGAAATGCTGAATTTAAATTATTTATTCACAGTCAGGATGAGATGTGGCTTTCCTAGAGTCTTTGCTCAAACTCATGCTTATGCATGAGGGGGGTCTGAGCCTTGGATGGTGAAACTGATTGCATCTGAAGAAATTTCCCAACAACCTGAAACTGGAGTGCTCCAGGCCCATCTGGGCCAACGGCATTCACGTCACACAAAGTGGGCTGTAAGGAAGGTTTGTTTTCCAACAAGAGCTGAGAAGCTGCGCTATGAAAAATATTAAAATTTTCATATAATTAAAGAGCAGTATGTGTGTAGCAAAGAACTGCTCTCCATAGTTCGTATGACTAGAAAAATAAAGTAGTTAATTCTAAGACCATGCAGGGAGGAAGGGCATAATTTAGTTCATAACAGAACTAAATTAAAAATACAGTGCCATCCATTCTGCAGGAAACCCTGAACTAATTAACTCTCTCTCTTCTCTCTCTCTCTCTCTCTCTCTCTCTCTCCCTCCACCCACACACACACACACACACACACACACACACAAAGTTCAGCTCAAGCAAAACACAGATCTCAAGACACAGGAGTTAACTTCATTTCCATACTACCAATGACATAGTTCCATTTCCTAACTACTAGAAAGATGCAAGATATACATAAGTGAAATGTTTGCCTCTGTACAATAATGTAAACATGCTGCAAAGCAGAACAAATTTCACCCCTTTTATTTTGATCAAAATGCAAATTGGGAGTCAATGTCAAAAGCCAAATATTGAACCAAAAAAGTTCCAGGACTGCGGCTACAGGAGAGGAGGCTGAGGGTTGAGGGGGAAGACAAATATTTGAAGAAAGCAGGGGAGGGAAGAGGAGGACGTAACAGATTAGTCACAGGGAAGGCAGAAGTGTGCGGGCACACAGAGCCGGCACACATGAGTGTCACTCTAACCAGACCAGGCATTCCAGATTGCTGACTTCAGAGAAACAGGCAAGGCCCGAAAGGAGCCCACTCATGGAGGATAGGCCCTGAAGTGAGGGCTGTTTTGGGAGTGTGTCTCAGGATGTTCCAAGAACGTTTGGTGTTGACTCTGTGACAATCAACATGTACTCAGGAATAACCCAGTGGTTTCTATATAAATCCCTCTCCCCTGGGCTCTCTGTTCTGAAGGCAGACCAGTGCTTGCTCACCCTGGGCCTCTCCATGTATTAAGACTCAAACTTCAGACCCCCACCTCCCAAACTACAAAGACTCTTTTACTCCTAATGGAAAAAAAAAAATTATGCTCATTACAAAATAACTCCTGACAACACGGTAAAGTATAAAGGAAGAAATAAAGTCATATGTAACTCCATCTCTCAGCAATGAGCTGAGTTTTGAAATATTTTTAGAGGATCCTTCCAGGCCTGCTCCCATCCGCACTAACTAAAATGGCACCATACGCACACACTGTTTTACAAACATCGATCAGAGACATCTCCCAGCTTTATATAAAGCTCTGAATCATCGTGTTTAATAGCTGCAATATAATTTAGCTAAACAGTTCCTCCACTGATGAACACAGAAGTTGCTTCCAATTTTCTGCTTCTATAAACACTGCGGCAATGTGCTTCCTTGTACATATGTATGTTGCACATGTTCAATTACTATTTCATTAGGCTAAATTCTGGAAGCAGATTTCTAAGTGCTACGGCCTGTTCAAAGGCTTCTGATACACGAGTCGCTAAACCATCATCTAAGTCATACACCCACCAGCGCGCACGGTGTAAGAGCGTGAGTGAGCCACGCCCCACCCTCCCTAGATTCCAGCCTTCCATTTTCCCACCACCACAGCCAAACCGTGTATTTTGGTTTTTTCCTTTTGCACTTTTTAACTAGAGGACACTAACATTATTCCAGGCCCTGCCCAAAGGAATTTCTACATTTTTAAGTAGTATCTATTGCACCCTTGACCTAACTGGATTTTTTAATAGATTCTCTTGAGCTTTGGTGGTGAAATCTGAGGCCACACAGGGAAAATGGGCAAGGGGGCAAAGAATAGCACAGAACAAACTCACAGGACCCTGAATGGTTCAATCTGAAAACCCCACGGCCACAAGAGGACTGATAAGTCAGGAAGAGCACCTGTATGTCTTCACAGGTAACCCCGTGCTGGGGATGTGAGGGAAGGGCCAGCAGAGGATCCTGTGTACCTTTGAGCCCGCAGTAAGCTATCTGCAGAGGTAATGTTCTGTAACCGCTGGGGACACTGGTGTCCACCTGACGCAGAGTGATCCTGGCTAAGACACTGTTAGAGAGGCAGCAGCCTGTGGTTACGGGGAAGGCGGTACTGTATAAGCAGAGACCTTGGAAAGCGCTCATGCACACCAAGTGCATCCTGGGAGACATATTCCAGGCACCGTCAGCCTGCCCTGGATTCCGTGGCGTTGACCCCGTTTTTTTCAGCTGGACATTAAACTGAAATGTGCTCATTTCAGAAGGTCACCAGAGCGCCGGCTGACTTTTCATCACAGATTACAGGCCACCCTTGCAACCACCAAACATCGGTTATGCGTCCCAACTCATACATCTCTCTATATTTAGAACCTTCTACTTATTTGCTTATCGTGGTTTTGGTTTCAAGTTAAATTTGATGTCAAGTTCTTAAAGTGCTATCTTTTCGCTGTAAATTATTTCCACATTTTTTCCCCAAGTGGTGGAACTTGTTATTTTCAGTTATTTCTTACAAGGCACAGATGTGGTTGCCTGTAAATAGCGGACTGTATCATTAAAATGTCTTCTTACACGCTACGGCCTCCCGATTCGGCGTGTGCGTCTTGCCTTTGTTCCCCTTTGCTAAACGCCATGGTTCTATTATCAGGACTCCACATGCCAGATGCCAGCAAAGATGAGGGCACGCCTTTGCCAGCATCGTTGTTACTGGTTCCCTCGAGCTCATGACAATGGCTCAGTTCTTTAGTCAACTGGCATTCTTGCATAATTTTAAATATCCTTAAATTTTCTGAACTAGACCGGAAGACATATGAAGACAGAACTTGGAAACAAAAATCTCCTTAAAAGGAATCCATTGGGGCTGGAGATGACTCAGTGGTATTAGCCTGGTCCTGGGTCCCACCCAAAGCACCACACAAAGAGCTAACTAACTAGCTATGGAAATAAACGGAGTCTTATGGGAGACTCCAGTCAGGTGCCTTCCTGCTGAGCAGGGAGCTACCCTCACAGTCTCTCTTAAGCCCTAGGGGCTTCAGTGTGACCAATTTCATCAACACGACTTCGTTCTTTTTAATTTCCTGTTTTCCCATGGGCTTTTCACCTTCTGGGGAGTGGGGGAATCTCAGTTTAGTCTTAAAAGCAAGAAATAAAACAGCAAAGAAATGTCAAATGATGAAAAGGAAAAGCAAAAGAGCCCGCAGTATCTCTTTTATAATTTCCTTTTCTAGAATAAACTATTATCTGTTTATTTTCAGCTATGAGCAACAGACAGAGAGGGGTGGGGGCTACCAGGAATTTCCAACATACTGCTCACTAGGTAAGAGGCAGCAACCAGCTCAAGATGACTGGTACAATCTAAGCTGTGTGAGAGAGAAGGACCGTCCTCCCGGAGGCTGGCCTCCTGATCTCTGATGCCCAGATCAGTAGGTCTCAGTTCATTGCCCATCCACTGGCATAAAACCTCGAATCTATCTGAAATTTTAGTCTACACCATCTTCAGAAGGATGCTGTGGAGTTACTACCTCAGACAAGATGGCTGTCCTAAATTATACATCTGAATGTTTAGGAAAAAGCTCCCCACCTTTTATTCTGGAATTGGTTGGAACCAAAATAGTGTCACACCAGCTCCTGGTGTCTTGGTGCATTTTCATGGTGCCCTACCTATAAGCTGAGTTGTAGGATTCTTGGTCCTTGAGAACAATAATTTCAATGTTACTTTGTAACCATATATTTTCCACTCCCACCTGTGTTTTCTTCATTAGCCACATTTCAATTACTTTTACATATCTAATTGATTATATCTTTTTTTTTTTTTTTGGTTTTTCGAGACAGGGTTTCTCTGTATAGTCCTGGTGTCCTGGAACTCACTCTGTAGACCAGGCTGGCCTCGAACTCAGAAATCTGCCTGCCTCTGCCTCCCAAGTGCTGGGATTAAAGGCGTGCGCCACCAACGCCCGGCTTAATTGATTATATCTTAAACACTGGTAGGTCCCATTCACAAACTCATAGCTGCACACTGCCCACTTGTTCCATCATTCATGTCATGTGTTCCCAGGTCAACAGTCTCTGTTTTGTTTTTAGATAAAGAGGCGCTGGCCAACAGGCTCCTCAGCTGAGAATGAACACAGCAGTTTGCTGAGTCAGTTATCTAGACTTCAAACTTCCTAATACAGCTATCCAGACTGACTGTGAGCTAAGCAGAGCATCGCTGTGGGTATAGTGGCACACATAAGTCTTCAGATCTTCCCTCCTATGCAATTCTTCTTCCACAGACTCCCTCAAGGTTGTAGTCTTTCGCTTCCCCGGTGACATGACGTTGACAGTCATCTAAGGATTTTCCTGACATGGCAAGATGTCTTTGGTGAGCATCTCATCTTGGAGAGTAGTGCCATGTTATCTTTAGCTCCTCAGCTGCTCAGAGTCCTCAGCAAGAGTGCTTTCCTCCCTCAGTTTTTCTAAGCCCCGCATACCACAGCAGGAGTGCTCCCTCTGTTTTTCTATGCCCCATGTTCCTCTCAAGCCATTATGTCCTCTGACCTCTACTCTGGAAATTGATATTTTTAATTTCATTGAAACCAACAGGAAGGAAAACAGGAGTCTCGGAAGCAAAGGGCCACGTAGGTTCGCATCCGTTGGGTGATGTTCTATAGAGATACTACTTTCCCCATTCCACTCAGAAGGTGGTCTCAGAAGTGCTGCTGGCTGTGCGGAGACGGGATCCACAACACACAGTCCCAACGACTCATTTATGACAATGGCAGGAAAGCATTTAAAATGCATCACAAGGAAGAATAAAAATAAGACGTTATAAAACCTCGCTCAGTTACTGGGAATGTTCTATAAATTAAATGTTCCAAAGCTTCTAATAGAGCCAGGGAGGTAGGCCAGAGGTTAAATGCACTTGCTGCTCTTGCAATGGACAGGTCAGTTCCCAGCATCCACAGCAGGCAGCTCACAAACATCTGTAAATGCAGTTCCAGGAGTCCAATGCCTTCCGGCTTCTCTGGAACCTGCACATATTCCCACACAGGAAGATACACATGCATACATTGTGTGTGTGTGTGTGTGTGTGTGTATTTTATATATATATATATATATATAATTTGAAGAGAGCTAAGAAGTGTCTGATACCTCATACTAAAGCACCAAGGCTGTTTCATAGAAATTCAATAAACTTAACCTGGTTTCTACTTTAAAGTCAGCTAGAAGCAGTGAACGATAAGGTATTACAGTACCAACTAAAGGCAGCTCATGGCTAGATAGCTAGGAGCTGTGTATATACATGTGTATGTAAATACATGGCTAGGATCTGTGTGTTATATGTATGTATATATGTGTATTTGTGTATATATGCATATATACATGTGTATGCATATACATATATACACACATATACACATACATGTGTATAAACATACATATAAATATACATATGTGTATAAACATACATATAAATATACATATGTGTATGTATATGTGTATATATAAACATATGCATATTCATACACACACATACACACACATTCTTAAAAATGGCTAAGCTTTTTGCCTGAATAGTTCTCACAGTATATGGTATTTTGGTATCTTAAAACAAGATATTGCATACTGTTGCCTAGGAGGCAAATATGAAAGAAGGCAAGAAGAGAAAAAGAATGAGGACTTTTGGTCCAGGAGATCTAGGTTCAAATCCCAACTCTACTGAGACAGCCAGTCAGTGCCTTGGTATATGCATGATATCCTTCCAGGATTACTTATTAATAGGGCCACGGTGGGAAGACAGGGTTCTGTGCTGAGACAACCAGTCTAAAGTCTGGGTACAGACAAAAGCCAGTAATGGAGACCCATGGGTGTTGTCTACTTAAATGTGTCCTTTCTTGATTCCTGTGTCAGGAGCATTTAACAACCTTGTCATCGCCGGGTGCTCATGCCTGCCTCCCCCTTCCCCTTCTCTCCATCTGTCTGTCTGTTTGTCTGTCTCTGTCTCTCTGCTCCCACGACATTCCTAGCCATGAGCTGCCTTTAGTAGATACTGTAATACCCTGTCATTGCGTTGCTTTTAGCTGACTTTGAAGTGGTAAACAGGTTGGGTTTGGTGAGTTTCTATGAACCTGACTCTTGGTGCTTTAATATGAGGTATCAGACACTTCTGAGCTGTCTTAGGTTTTGAAGAAAACAGGACTAAAGTGCAGGTCCTATTCCCCAAATAAATAAAGTATGCTAAAGCTATAAAGGTTACCACTAAACTATATTCTGCCCTTCCACATGGTATATTTCAAAAAACACCTAATTTTTAAAGAGATTTATTTTTATTATGTATGTGTGTTTGGGTGTAGGTTTCTACAAGTGCATTCAGTGTTCTAGGTGGCCAGAAGAAGTCACCAGCTTTCCCGAGGCTGGAGTCACAGGGCGTGTGAGCCACTTGACATGGGCACTGGAAATCGAACCCAGGCACTCTGCAGAAGCAATGTGAACCCTGAACTGCTGAGCCAGATGCACCCCACTAAAAGATGGCATACCATTGTCATGGAGAATGAGTACAGAAAGGATAATGAACAGTCAATAAAGATAAAAGGTTGGGTCAGAGAAGGTAGGTAGAAGAAAATGTGCTAGCCACTGAGACCACTTCAACTGTTGTGACCCTAGGATGAACACTGGCTGGAAAGCCTTCTGGCATGAGCATGAAAGGGAAATGTGTTATCAGAAGGAAGCATTCTCAGTTATCTGGGTGGACAGAGTCTTACGGGGGACCTCTTACAGAACCCAGGTTGTGTCTGTTTTTCTAACAATGCCCTTAGCAGGGACTGAAGCTATAAAATACAGTGCAGATAACCTCTGACCTTTCTGGCTACAGCTCTCATCTCAAGTTTCCTTTGAAAGCCATCTCCCTAACCCTCAGGCCCCTCTGTGCAGCACTCAGCCTGTGCTGGTCTCTCAGCAGCTGGATTCGCACTACACACTCTCTGCTCTCAATTCACCCCATGCACTACCCCATAGGAAAGCTCCTAAACAAACATCCTCAAGTCCCAGAAGGGACAAAACCCTTCAGCTGCTCCCAACGATTCCATGGAAAGCCTGGACATCCTAGCTGGGTAGTAACACAGCTCTTGATCTGACTGGAACCTACAGATTATAAACACATCCCTCCCTATTCTAACTATCTGGTCTGACCTTACTTTTTCTAACCAGGGTTTTGACTGCCATCTTCTTGCTCTCCTAATCTCTTCTAACCACCTATGCAAATTCTAGTTCTCCTTTATTTTCTAAGCCACTACATGAGTGTTGCAGATACCTCTTAAGACTCCTGACCCTTTGGGGGAGGGTATCTGAAAGACCCAAACCATTTCTACAATGCAGAAGATGGTGTTTGTCTTCCTTGTGTTAACATCCGCAAGTTAACATCTGAAGAGATGGCTCGGTGGTTAAGAGCGCTGACTACTCTTCCTAGAGGGCCTGGTTTGATTCCCAGCACTCACATGAGGGCTTACAACTTCTGTATCTGTGGTAGCAGAGGATTCCATGCCCTCCTCTGACACCACACACATTGTGGTATACAGACATACATGCAGGCAAAATACCCATATCTATAAAATAAACAAGGTTTTTAAAGCCAAAATGGTGAAGGGTGAAAGTCACCGCTTTGCTGACCTTACTATGCATACAGTCAGTCCTTGTCCACGCTCTCACCCTTGCTGCAGAGCCTCCCTAACTGGAGCACTCAGCTTCCAGCTGTTTAACAGCTGTATAAAGACAGAAGCTCTCATAAAGTACAGTTCTCTATCCCCACATCAAAGTTCCCTGAAGTCCCCCAGGAAAAGCGCTTCTGAACTGCGCACTCCAATGTCCCCCTGCACCAGGAAGCATTCTTTCTATCCCACAGAAGTTGACTAAAATATGATTATAAAGACTTAGGTAGCTGGCAGATACTTTCAAGAAAACAGATTTGTCATTAATGACAATATCCTAAAACTTTAAGCAAGTATTAGAACTTAGCATAATTGTTTTCATCCTGACTGTCTAATGGCTTCCTAATAATGGCTTTTTGTTGAGACTGAAGGTAATGTTATAAAATGTAACATTTTTTTTCTCATTTTGGACAAGGAAACAAAAACATTTGTAAGAGCTACTAATCTTTAATATCTACTATGACATAAGTAAACAAGAAAATCCAACTATCTACTCTTACAAAGACCTGAAAAATACATAAAACAATGCTATTTCTTCTTCTAAATCAAAAATATATTCTATATTAATATATGCTGATGTATATTAACATGATTCAGTATTAATTTAATTATCACTCTTTGGTTTATTGTTGGTCATATTGAAATTAATAAATGTGTTAAGTTTTAAGTTTTTTAGTGTACTGTTTTAAGGTCTAGTGTACTGAACATTATGTAGGTCCATGTTATTGAGTATAAACTGTAAGACTTTAAAGTTGAGAGCTACAGTTCTATACAATTCTAATATTGCATTATATAAATTACCATAGTATAATGTCATACATATGTAACATAATGTCATGTATTTGTGTGTACATTACCAATAACTTTAATTGGACTATAATCCTGAAGGGGAAATGTGCTTTGCTTTTAACTGGCTAACAGCAGGGAAAGCAATCCAATGGATATTTGTTGCACTGAGTTGATGTAACATACTCCAATAAAAATATTTAATGTAACCACTCTTTATACTTAGTTGCCAAAAGACAGGACTAAGGGTTTAACCTTGCAGGTTTGCAGAGGCTACTGTAGATGATGTAGGAAATTAGCAATGCTATCCTGATGCAGCCCCAGTTTCTCTGTTCCTTTAGCGTTTTTTAGGTCTTTGGTTTGTTTGTTTGGGATGAGGCTGGGAGTCTTTCTGTGACACTTGGGATTGCCTTAAGCTCCAGATTCTCCTGTTTCACACCCTCCTGTGCAGCCGGGATTTCAGGCTGATGTTGCTCCATCTGCTCACAATGGGCTTCAGTGTTTAATCCCCTCATCTTTGTGCTGTAGGTCCATTTTTTAAGATCTCCATTACCTTCCATGGTAAAGCATTGGGGTCTTCCCTTGCCTGCCTGTTGAGGTTCCCTAGCTCAGAGCACCTTCCCTCTCCTTAAATGTCATGTCTCACAATTCTAATTGTTGAGCTATTTGTGTAATGGCTTAATTAATGTCTGTCTCTCACTAGAACGTATGCCCCAAGGGGACACAGACTGTGCCATCTTTTCATTGCTATTTCCAAAAGAGTTACAAAAACATTAAATGGGTAAATATTATTAAATAAATCAACTGAAATTAATTCCCCATTATCCTCTGACATTTTATAATGGGGCAGATGAAGCAATGGGAGAGAGATTCTACTATCCTGGAAAGGGACGGTCTGGTTTGCATTTTTAAAGGAGGCATTTACAAGAGTGGGTACCAGTGGATGGCACAGCAGTGACTGGAGAGTGGCTTCAAGGAAGAAGGGCAGAGGAAACAAAGGAATATCACTAAATCCTGCAAAAACAGCCTAGGCATATAGTATGTTATCTTTATAAGGTTTACATAAACACAGCTCAGGTTCGAGCCAGGAACAGGGACCGTGTGGTATGGTCCTTTCTATGTTGAGAGCACTCTAAGGGCAACCCTGATTCACAGCAGCTCTCTGTGTTTACACTGGGATGGACCTAACACTCCAACACAGCTCACAGACTTCTGACCACCAGTCAGCCAGCATCACCTGCACAGATAGCAACCAGACACAGAGGTGGACACTGTACCACCTTTGGCCTTGAGGGTGAACATCTGAGATGCATTCTTTCTATTTCCTCACTAAGTAGATGGGTTAATAAATATTGAATGACTGACTGAATAAATTTTTACTGCAAAATTTAATGAAGTTGATAGTGGTTTATTCAAAACTGAATAATTTAAATAGGTCTTATTCCTAATTCATTAAAAATTCTATTAGAGAGTTTTAGAAAGGGATCAGTATATTTATTGACTGGTTGTGCTGTTGATATTTTATAATACTGCGGGGTATAATTAATTTCCAACTCACTGATAATTTGGTCAGTATGCAAGAGCCAATAAAAGTACTTTCTTGGGGATACAAGTTATCAGTGCTCTAACCTAGTCTTCTACTATAGCCTGGTCTTCTAAGAATGAAGCCAAGTTCTGTACCTACAGTGTGACATCACATAGCATCACTTTCAAGGAAAGTCGTATGGTTGGTTGAGGGAGCTCTATTCAGTGCTTTGACCTGCCATGTTGAGGTTGTGTCTTTTACTGTCTATGCTAATGCTAAGTGCAGGCCCCTAGACTTGGAGTCTGCAAGTGGCCCTGTGACCCCGCCCCTAAGTTAATTCTGATTGGTGAGTAAAGATGCCAGTAGCCAATAGCTGGGCAGAAGAGACATAGGGGGGCTTTAGGTTTCCTGGGCTTGGGGGCGGAGGAAGAAGAGAAGAAGAACATACAGGAGAGAGAAGGAGAAGCTGTCATGGGTTAGCTCAGCCACAAAAACATGAGCCCTGTGGGCTAGCCCAATTGTTGCCAAGAGCAGTCCAGTTGAAACATAGTAAGTAGTAAGTAATAATTCTGGGGGTTATTGGTAGGAAAGTAGATTCTAACAGCATGGAGGTAGGCAGCGGCCCAGATAGTGTGTTGTTTAAGGCTTATAATAAATACAAAGGTTGTGAGTGTGTCTTCCTTCCGGGAACTTAAATGGTTCAAGGCGGAGCAGAAGCCCCGGGCTGGAATTCAAACTAAGCTAAGGCTGTTCTCTGTATAACCTATGAAGATGTTTTCTACACATCTCTCAAACGCCTCCAATCCCTGTGCAGCTGCTGTGCCACATGCTGTGAGGAAATCTGCCACTGACCTTCCTGCTTTTTACGTATAGGGAAGTGGAAGACCTAAAGCAAAAGGAAGCTGCCTGCAGGATCCAGAGTAGAGCCTATGCAGGGGCACAGAAGGCTTCCGGTGCCCAGCCCCATCTCAGGCTCCACTTCCTTCCTAGTGGGACTTTTGGAGCAGCTTCTGCCGACAGAAAAGGAACAGTTCCTGTCAGGAACTGGACCTGATTTTACAATCTCAGAAGTCCCTCACTGCACTCATCTCTTCTTCATCCTTCTTGTGTCACCTGTCACACATTTACATTAAATATGCATTAAGTTTCAGGGGCAGTGGTGCATGCCTGTGATTTCTGCACTCAGAAGATAAGCATGAGGCAGGAGGATTAAAGGTTCAAGACCAGTCTGGGCTGATAGTAAGAACCCTGTTTATAAACCACCAACAGAAAACACTTGAAGCTGCATGGAACACAAGCCCCGCTGAACCTCCTGCGAAATCTGATGGCCTGTTTCTGTTTTACACCATTTAGCTGAGATCAAACTTTACCGGAGCAACATCTCAGGTCCAGACTTGATATATTCTGATTCATGTTAACACCATAGAATGGAACACAACGGGGCTGGTTTCCTCATTATAATTAATGAAGACGCTGTTTGGTAGTAATTACAATCTGTCAGGTCACATTAATCTGTATTTCACAAGGTGACTTGGAAGGAAGTATAAACGCACTTGGGTATCCTAGGTAAAAATGAGACTATGGTTTCTCACCAGAGACTGACTTAAGGATGCTTAAGACTTTTCACAGCACAAGCAAGATGGCTCAGAGTACAAGGGCGACCTCCATGTGCAGAACGAGATGCATATGGACCACACACACAATCAATCAATCAATCAATCAATCAATAAATGTATGTTAAAAAAGAAGAATTTAAGACTTAAATAAAGATGCACCTTTTATTTCTATTCGGTGAAATAATAAAAACTACAGCTAACTAGGAGATTTTAGAAAACAAAAAGATTTTGCACGTAACGTTAACACATGGAAGGACACACAGACACAGTGTCAACCTCTCTGGTCTTTCTCTTTAATTTTTCTAAGAGTCCTGTGAGTTCCTAGTGTGTCCACATTCCCGCCACATCTTGTGTTTTCTCTTTACATTTTTATCACAGATCTCCACACTCTTGCTAGGACAGGTCACAGCACAGTCAGGTTGCTGGCCAGCAGAATCTTCACTTCCCTGTTTCTGGGTTGTGCTTCCAGACTCTTTGTAATTGGATGAGCTCCATGGTAAATGCAGACATCATAACTGTTCAGAATGCCCAGGGCTCCTACTTTCCTGGCTATGTTTTTGTTAAATTAATTTTGACATCTCCACACAATAGAAAGCTCACTGAATGTCCAACGTGATGCTCCGTGAGGGAAGATTCACAGGGGGTTTACAGTCATGGATTTCTGAAAATCCATCTGGGGTAAATAAAACCAGATCCAACGAACAGTTATAAGGACAGGGGGATTTTAATCGATCAGGTGATTCAGCTTCTGATCATTATAGGGTGAGTGTGGACGAAATAAAATGTGAAATAAACCAGATGTATCGATGAGCCACATGGAAGGCAGAGGCAACGGATATTCATAGCCACAGCTGGTCTTTGTCATTCCACACATCCCATTAGTGAGTCCTGCTCCCTGTGAGCCATCCATGTCTCCCACCCACAGACACATCCTGATTTATGTGTTCATTATCCTTATCCGGTCCTGTTCATCTGACCACATTCGAACACCACTAGGGTGTCAGGTGCTTCCACTGAAGGAAGCCATCCTACTGGAATACAGTCTGACAGCTATCCTTATCTCCCATTCAGTCCTGAAAACTATGCCTCACAGGGCTGGCGAGGAGGCTCTTAAGAGTTCAAGAGGACATTCTGCCCTGCAAGAGGACCCCAGCTCAGTTCCTAGCACCCATGATGGACAACTGACAACCGCCTAACTCCAGCTCAAGGGGATGCCACACTTCTGGTCTCCTTGGGTACCTGCATGCTTATACTCTGTGGGCACATGCTGAAATATGCACATGTGAAGTATGCACATGCATTCACATACATATCAACACACACACACACACACAATCACACATACATGCATACATATACCCCTAATTTAAATTTTTAAAAAATCTTTTAAAAAGTGAATTCTCTTTGATTCAAAAAAGAGAAAGAAAGAAAGAAATGGAAAGAAAGGAAGGAGAAAATCTACTTTATATCTTTATTTACCAATTGCTTCTGCCTGATGGTGTCGTGTTCTTGGAAAGATATCACGAACCACCTCTCAGTATGGGGAGGTGAGCTCCTTTCTCTCCAAAGGGAGCTCTCAGACTGGGTGGTGGCTTTACCAACCTGAGCGGAAGCCTGGTCTGTCTTCACTGGGACTGGTGTGGACGCGGCTTGGATTTCCACTGACTTCCTGACACTGTGATCACACGCTCAATGCTTACTGTGCTTAATTAGCCTGATGCCCAAACCTTCCACATCATCTGCCTTCAGCTTCGACCCCCATGGTCGCTACTCACGCAGCTGGTATTTCTGAATCAGGGACAGGAGTTTACTTTGCTTCCTATTGATTTGTCTCCTTGTAAATTGATTTTTATCCATCATTCCACATTCTTCTTAAGATCAATTACCTGGCAAGTGCTATCTCCAGGACCATATTTCTTCATTTCGTATTTAAAGGCAGGCTTATATATTTATATATTAATATATATAATATATATATATACACATTTCCTTACCAAAATCAGAACACATGAACCCATTCCATCTGTCTAATTAACTCCTATTAAAATAATAACATGTCCAAGCTGGAATTTGTTCAGGCTGAGATGACCAACCTCAGGCTGCTCCTGGTGACCTCTTTCTGACATTCATAAACAACCTACTCATAGACCTTCTGTAGCAGTCTAGGAGACAAACAGTCTGGCTTCGGCATACTCATTTATCAGTTTGGTCTGTGTCCAATATCTTCCCTAAATCAACGTACTCCCCTTCTCCTCCACACATACACTTATTTTTTTTAAATGCCCAATTTGTCACTTTAGTCTTCTGGCATCATCTATATCACCTCAAGACTACTTACTGTGGGCCCACAAACCAGTATTCTAGCTTTTGGATACCCTACCTGACATGCAACTTCATCCAGAAAGCTCAAACATATCTGGGGCAATCTGGCTCCCCTCTGAGGCTTTGGTTTGAGGCAGTCTCACTGTGGTCTTAAACTCCTGCCTCAGATGTAAGGCAGAGATTACAGGTGTACTCTCCAAAATCATCCTTGAGCAGCCTGGACACCTGCGCTGCCTCCGTAGGGCTAAACCACTTCAAAAGAGTTAACTTTCATTCGCAGAAGCTCGACAACCTGTGTGCTGGTCACCTCCTTCATGGAACTGGCTTCCTCCCTTAAGATCTACTGCTGCTGCTGCTTTGTTGTCTATCGCAACTCAAAAGTTATCAATCAATCAATAATTGATCATCAATAATCAATTAATCAATATTGTCACACTAAGCATTTGTTGGCAGGACTTTAGACTTTTATCTACTTCAGAGTTGTAGAAAGGGGTATTTGGGATTTGAACCAGAGTGATGTGCATGGGAGGCAGTCACTCTATCTCTGACCCAGACCCTCACATCTTTTATTTTTGAGAGAAATTTTCCTTAAGTTACCTAGGATAGACTTGAACTTGCAAACTGCCTGCCCAGCTCACAAAGTGCCTGGGACTATCTAGCCTTGTGCCAACAGGACTGGCTTATTTTAATATCTTTGAAGTAATGATTTTTTAGAAAGGATTAGAACGTTCCAGAATGTACAGAATGGGACTTGTTAGTATTTTGAGTTAAATGGCCTGGCTGGTCCTATGGTCTAATTACTACCATCTCTCTAGGAAAAGGTACTTGGCATTCCAGAGAAGTGACTCGGAGATTTCTGAATGGCCTCTTTGCATGTCTGTCTACTTCTGTTCATTCTCCTCAATGCTAATAATCTATGAGTTCAGCTTCTGGATCAACCACACAGAGCGAGTAAGGTTCTTCCTCGTTCAGACAGAGTACACATTCACAGCCTTCTTCCCTGAGTGTGCAGTTCACCTGCAATGTTGATACACCTTGTGAAGACCGACTGAGGCAAAATGGCCCAAATGAGCAATTCTCACTGTCTCGCTCATCTTCAACTTTCCTCTTCTTCTGAGAGTCCATCTGTCAAGCTAAATATTAAATTCCTTTGAATACTTGTCCAGTCTGTGGTCTTTGGGCTGCATGTAGCCAAGGGTAAATCAATGAGACCAACACCTTTTCTTTTTCTTCTTCCTTCCTTTTCCTTCCTTCCTTTTTCTCTCTTCCTTCCTTCTTTTTTTTTTCTGTAGCTGGAATGTGTGGTTCTTGAGCACGAATCCCACAGGTGACAGTACTGTGTGCAATATTAAACAGCTGGCATGCCTGATGGTCTTCCCTTTTCCTCTTTTACTTCACGGTCCATTCTGAGTACATCGAAAAATGATTCTATACGTAGGTCAGGGCCTGTGCTTGGACCCTCCCACTCATCCAGAGAAGGTTCCAACTTAACAATGACATCAAAGTCTTTACAGTGACCTACAAAGCCCCAAACCAACAATTCTCCCATCTGCCACTCCACTGGAGCCAGGTGGACTGCCTTCAACGTCCACAAACGTATCACCAACGTGTTCATCTCAGACCTCTTTCTAGGCCACTCCTGCTTAGACATCTGTCCTTCCAGACTGCTCAAGCACCACACACAGGCCTTTCCAATTCTCAGTGAGATACATTCTAACACTCTATTTACAACTGCTACATGCCCACAATGGCTGAAACACACATACACAGAGACACACATAGAGCACACACATTCTCTCTCTCTCTCTTCTCTCTCTCTCTCTCACTCTCTCTCTCTCTCTCTCTTGTACAATTCCTATACTTTTTCCTATTTATATTATTTTGTAATTTATATTATTTACTTTTTATCTTAAAAAAGTCTCTCTTACCAAAGTGTTAGCTCCTAAGATACAGAATTTTCTTTTCTGAATATTCAGTGTAGCACCTAAAGTAAATGCCAAATAAATACTTGTTGAAGAAATTATTACTTAGAAATCTTCCTTGGCATCATGTATCTTTCAGCTGGTTGAAGACAATTAAATCAGAATTGCAGGGAATTAACAATAATTCTTAGAAGACAGTGTCTTAGTTACCTTCCTATTTATACTAAAATGTCATAACCAAGGCAACGTACAATAGAAAACATTTAATTTGGGTCTCATTGTTCCAGAAGGTGGTCTAGTCCCTGACCCTGCGGTAAGGGACATGGCGGCAGGTAGGTAGTCATAGCTCTGGAGTAGTAACTGAGAGCTTACATACTGAGACATTACCACAAGGCAGAGAGACATGTAACTGGAATACTGACACACCTCCTCTAAGTAGGCCACACCCTCTGGGAATCAAATATCCAAATATATGTGCCTCCAGGGGCATTCTCATTCAAAATATCTCAAGCAATAACTACCCTTAAAAGAGGAGCCAGCTTCTCCCAGATCCTAAACAGAGACAGACTCTATCTCGGCTTCCCTGTGGGTACTATGATGTTTAATTAAGGAGGACAGGCAACTTCCACTTCAGCACTCATCTTTCTGAGTGTTTTATCATCTAGTTACTAAGTCCTATGACTTCAATTCTTCTTCCTGGTTTATCCTATTGTAATACTCTTTGTCCAGTTCAAATTTTATTATTTACACCAGATTCCGTAGAAGCTAAGCAATGGGGAAAAATATCCAGTTAACACGAGATCAGAAGTGATAAGAATATTCCTGCCTCTAAGTAGCCAGGAGGGTTATAGGCAAACTTCAAGGTCTGCAAAGACTGGTAGGGGTGCAAGGGTGGAGCTCGGATCACAGAACAGTCGCTTAGCCTTCTGTCCCTGTAATTCCATGTTGATCACAGCTGTAATGATGTTAGATCAACGTCCCTCACACCCCATTCTGCAACTGTGCATCCTCAGACCACTGTAAGTTCCTGGGTCAATGACCACTACCTGTCCTCACTGCTGACCCTAACGCCAAACTGCTTAGCACTTGCGGTGAGTGTGAAGTCTACGAGCCAGCTATGACTCACCTGCCCTTGAATTTAGCCCTTAGAGTTCATAACCAGATATGGGACTGGGAGTCTGGTAGTAGGACCTGTCTCTACTCTATTGCCATCAGGATGGAATCAACCCTAAGTTCTAACTCTGTGGCCTATTCTTGGTAGCATCTGGGTTGGTTAGTTTGTCTTATTTTTATATTTAGTGAGTTAGTGAGTGTGTGTGTGTGAGTGTGTGAAGACAACCTGTGAGAGTCATTTCTCTCCTCCCCCCCAAACCTGGGTTTTGGGATCCAATTCGGGTTATCTGGCTTGGAGGCGGGGTCCTCACCTAAGCCATCTCACCCATCCCACCTTCTACTTCTACGTCTGACCTCTTCTAGATGATCTGAGACTCAGGCTCCCAGTTCCCAGTGCCACTATTCCCATACCCTGCCCCAGAATCATAATCCTCCATGTCTGTTCCCAGCCATGCTCTGATGACAGCCATTACTCATCACTGTTTCTCTCTGTCATGAACCAACTGCCTCAACAACTGTAACATGATGAGTCAGACTTCACTGGTAGAAGACAACAGATAACTCTGAGAAAAATCAAACAGTGCAGAAGTCCTCTGCAAGACACAAGGCGGCTCCGTGCTGCCTGACGTGAAATCCCCTAGAACCCAACATAAAGGTGGAGAGAAAGATGTCCTCCACAAAGACGTCCTCTGATCTCCACATGAGTGCCATGGCACCTGCGGACCCTCCAATATCAACAGTAACAAGTTTGTTTGCTTGCTTGTTTCTTTAAAGATTTGTTTGTTTTATGTAAGTACACTGTTGCTGTCTTCAGACACACCAGAAGAGGGATCAGATCCCATTACAGATGGTTGTGAGACACCATGTGGTTGCTGGGAATTAAACTCAGCACCTCTGAAAGAGCAGTCAGTGCTCTTAACTACCAAGTTATCTCTCCATTCCTAACAGCTTTGTTTTTTAAAGACAGCACTATCAGGAAAACATTCATAATATAACGTTAACTATTTTTACTGTACTCAAGCAAAACTGCACCAGGACTGTAATGGTGTCCTACCATACAAGATCACCAAATGTTTCTGCAAACCAGTTTTTAGTCACATCCTTTTCATATTGACTCCCCCCACACATCTGCCTCACCTCACAGTGATGATACGTCACTGCTAGTCTCAACAAGTCCCCAGTTCCCATGAGTCTGACATAACAAGAACACATCAGCATCTCTGATCACCCCATTAACATTCTAGCATTCTGGCTACCTCGATAGCTTCTGTCTGCAAAGGGGGCGAGACAGCAAGGACGGACACCTGTGGGAGTGAGGCAGCAACATGGAGCTGCAGGAGGGAGGAATGGAGGGTGGTGGAGCTGCTATGGTCAGTAAGCTCCAGACAGCTGACAGGGCTGTGAATCTACTCAATTAACACACCTTGGCTCAGCCTGAGAATCACAGTACATATAAGCCATGTCATTTGTTCTGATGCCAGAGATCAAGGCTGGTCAACTGACAAGAATCTGAAATACATCTAAAAAAAAAAATCACACTGAAAAGCACTTTATTTTCCCTGTCGAACAAACCAGATAAATACACTGCTACATAAAAAGTACCCATTCTCGGTCTGCCTAAAACCTCAACTAGTTGAGAATAAGGCTTGAGCACGCATGCTCTCTGCCTCCCTTCAATTCAGCAGATGGCAAGTGATCCTCCAAAAGGCCAGATGGAAAAATAAAAATTAGAAAACTTCCCCAATGCTACACCCTCTTGCCTACATAAATAGTTTCTCTTAAATATAAAAATGGAGTGTCCTATTCTCAAGGGACCTCCTTCTCTGACCTGTTTGTTTACCACAGAGATGGCACATGGTTGTTATGTTTATTATAAGGCCAGGCATGCTGGCAAGAGTCATGCTGAGAGGAAAACACAGCAGCTCTTCACAGGCTTCACAAGGACTTAAGAGTCATGAGCATCACAAACAGGCAAGGCATGGGAACATAAAGAATTCCTTCCCAAGGCTGCATGCCAGCAGAGGAGCTATTAGCAGCTGGCTGCTGCCTGAGGGGGAGTCCATTTCCCTCAGGGATGTGCCCTACCTCTGTAAGTTGTCCATGCTCCAGTGGAAGGCCCTACAACCATGTCCATGCTTAAAGCACTAACTGGACTCAACAGGTTAAGGGAAAGAGAAAATGAAGTGGGAGGGAGCTATGGTGGTGGTAAGTCAGGGAGATGGTGGTGAGGGGAAGTAGAGGGTGGATATGATCAAATTTATAATATATATACATACATACATTCAAACATACATTATATACACACAACATATAATATGCAGACATGATATAATACACATATAATATGCAACATATATATACACACATACATATATACACACAAACATACATATATTCATACATACATATATATACATATAATACATAGAGACATACAATACACATATACATACATATATACATATACATACACACATACATACATAATATAATATTTAAGCATATGATATATACATACATACATATATACATACATTCATACAAACGTTATATATACATACATATACTGACATGCAATATATACACACATGTACACACACATATACATACATATACTATATACAGACACATACAATATATACACACATATATACATACATATACACATACATACATTTAATATACATATATACATATACAAATATATACAATATTCAAGAATATGATATATACTATATATACACACACACACATATACACATATGAAATTCTCCAAGAATAAATTTTAAAATATATTTTAAAAAATAATTGCTCCCTGACCATGGTAATCACATGTAATTAGAGAGAGACAGTAACCAGGCTTTCTGTTGCTTGACAAAATGTTGATCAAAAGCATCCTGGGAAGCACAGGGTTTGTCTCAGCTCATGCTTTCAGATAAGAGGTCCTCACTGAGGAAGTCAGGACAGGACACTTAAGGCAGACACTGAGGCAGAGTCCAGCTGACAGGCCTGTTTGGCTATTTTTCCTCTACAATTTATGCCCACCTGCCTAGGGCGGTCCCTGCACACAGCAGCCTGTGGTCCTCCTGCATTGATTAGCAATTAAGAGAATGCCTTATAAACATGGCTGGAGACTAATCTGATGGTGGCCACTCCTCAACTGAGAGTCCCTCTCTTTGAATGTGTCTTGGTTTGAGACAAGTTGGCAAAAACTAACCAGCACACAGGGACACAGAGATATGCTGTCAAGTACACATACAGGGCAATTGTATTTATTGTTATCAATAGTACAGTCTAATAAAATGACTTGCCAGAAATCTTGAGGCCCAGCAGTAAAAAATAAATAAATAAATAAATAAATAAATAAATAAACAAACAAACCAAGGGAAAGATCCTCCTTCTGGTTCCTATGTCCTCAGAACCGTGGTTGAAATAAGTCTCTACAAGGCAACTGCCGTTGGTGACTCTAGATTCTGCTTGTGATCATTTGATCTTAGACTAGCCAGTCTTATAACTTTGAGAATGAAAAAAAAACGTGAAAGTCAAGAGACTAATGCTGCTGCTGAAGACGATTTACCTGCTCTACCCACTATCTGTGCAGCTGCTGCTGCGGGAGCCAGGCACCAGCTCCTCAATATACTAGAAGCTACCACCAAAACTTTCAGTTTTACACAGAGGACGAGTATAAAGTATGTATGTTTTCCAAGGACGCCAACACCTTGCTGCACACAACTCTTGTTACATTTGTTATGATCCTTATAAAGTTTCAACTAGGATCCGTTCTGAAGGATAATAGTCGAGTGGCTCTCGGAGTCTGTATCAGCACTGCCTGCTTTTGCACCAAACTGCTCTGTCCTTCAAGACGGGAACTACTGAGTGCACTTAGTTCCCGTTCACTGACACACTGGCTGTAACAGGAGTCACTGAATGCCAGGTCTCTGTATTACCACCGAGTGCTTTTCACAGCGGGCCATCTGCAAGGACATTGCAGGCACCCTGCTCTGAAATGAAGTGGCATTGTGAGTACAGTTTTATGTGCAATCCTTCTCAGTCCAGAGCATGGTGTGCACTCTATACTAGTAGGTCAATTGAGTGGGAGAGAGAGAGAAGAGAGAGAGAGAGAGAGAGAGAGAGAGAGAATCAGTATTGCAGTCACACTCTGCCAACTACTGGAGTGGTGAAGGTATATCATTACACTTTGAAAATAAAGCCTCCAAAAGATAGATACATACACGTATGCACACATACAAAGACTTGTAGATGCAAGCATGAGCGTGGGTGTGTATGCGGGTACACACAGGGACACACACTCTCACACAGACAGATAAACACACACACATTTTCATTGCCAATACAAATGGTAGACAAGTCATTCACAGTAAGGAAAAACCTGGGCAAATCCGGTGAAGGCTGCCAAGCTTCCCTGATTCTCTGGTGCCTTCCTAAGGCATGAGTCAGAGGGACAAGCACTTTAGGAGACTAATATAAAATCTGCTCTGAAAGACATTCTGCATGGCATCCTACATGCTTAATTTTCTTTAAACAAGGCACTAATAAAATCACAGTAGCATCTAATACGATTTTTAATTCCTTGAGGGTAGGAGCCATGGCTAATCTTCAATGTCTGACTGAGCGGGAACATTTATTTCCCTCTTGGTAGAAACAGCCAGTAAGATATTCCTAGTCCTACTAGAGTTGCAGTACTGAAGGTTCCTGAAGGAAACGAGAAACAGGCCACATCACCGAGAATAACTGCACTGGGCCAGAGCATTGTCTGTGCTCAGTCAAGACTGATTTCCAAGGTTACCGAGAGCAGAAACCAACAGCAACAGAAATCAGCCGACGAAGCAGGAAATTTTGCAAACATCTTGTTCTTTTACTACAGGATGTGTTCCTGTCGGCAATCACATACACAGTTCGAAATCAAACCTAGAGCTCAGCATGCTGGGAGGCTCAAGGCCAGTTCACCTGCACCTCAAGGACACCAAAGTCTCAATAGTCACTGAGGGGTCCTGTGGCAGACTAAACCACGAAAGAATAGAATTTATTTTTCAAAGAAAATCTTAACGACGGATAAAAATTTTAAGATGAAGTACTTACGAACTCTGGAGTACGGAAGTCCTGCTGATTCTCCAGTGACCCAAAGGTGGGGCAGACAATTGTCTGGTCAAAGTTTTCCAGCACTGCAAATAAACAGTACGTAAGTTAAGTAAAGGCAGAGACGAGCCTCGGCATCTGAGGCCCATCTGCAGGTTGAGCGTACTGAGTACTCTCCACACCAAACCCTTCAGCAACTATTTCATGCATGTGGCTAGGTCTCAAAACGCTCTAGGCTGCGTTTGGAAAATTACCAGCCTCTCCACTGCAATTAAATGTTGTAGTGCAGCTAAGGAAGTCATTATCCTGCTGGCCTCTTGGGGAACTGATGAAGAAGCAAATGAGGGCAGTCGGTTTCTGTTTTAAAGAACACTGAAAAGCAGTATCTGACAGACATTTGATGGGAGCCAAATAAAAACTTCCAGTAGATACTTTCAACTAATAACAAACAAGTGAAGTTAATTACAATAACATAATTTAACCAATAATAATACATTAACATTTCAGGATGTAGTCCATATTAAAAACTTACCAGTAGACTATTTTATAATAGTATAATGTAATCCATAACAATACATCAACATTTGAATAATATGAACATAGTCCATATGAAAAGTCATCAATGAACTATTTTACATTTTCCTTGGACTAAGTCTTGGGGATCCAGGATGTATTATGAATACAAATCTCAGGAGAGAAGAGCCAGAGGTCAAACGATCAGCAGCCAGAGGAAACTACTGGCCATGGTATTAGGTGACTACAGTGTTAGGTGGGGGAGAGGAGCCAACTTCAGGAGGTGGGTCATTCTACCACGTCAACCCTGTGTTGGCATCAAGACCTGACATGAATGAAAGGAAGGCCCAGTGTGATGGAACCCAAGAAAGCAAACCAATCATATGCACTCTGTGGGTTCTAGATCAAACAGCCTTAAGACGCCTGGAGTGAAGACCTCCATGAAGAAGTGTTGTGTGCTGGAGGTTGAGCAGCAGTAGAGAACTTGCCTTGTTCATTTTGAGCACTTAAAAAAGTCAGGAAATTTCAAACAACAAGAAAGTGTTGGATTATACTAGGGATTATTCCATACTCATGTAACTTTGACTATATAGAAAAAAACACACCTTAAAGAGGCATTAAATAGTCAAGTGTGCTGAAAGAGCCTCAACTGTCTGAAGAGGTTTAAATAGATACTCTCATTTATTGACGGGGTCACAGCTCTTCAAGAAGCCACTGATATGAAAAGGGTCAGGTTAAGGACATAAAGAGAGCTAAGGTACATGTAATAGTCAGCAGTGTACATCCTCGTCCTGAAGAACAGCTAGGAACAGCCTTTAGTTTTACCTGAGTAGTAGTAGTAGTATGAATTTTACAAGTCACTATACACCTGGTTTCTTGAATACATAAAAAGGATTTGTGAAATGGCTGGTTCCTATTGATGCAAAAATTATATATATAGTAACTATATATATAATCATATATATAACATATTTATATATGGTGTGAATGTGTATACACACACACCATATATATATTCCTCTTTTCTGTGCCTAAAAAAATAATACCTCAGCTTGCTAGAGAGATTCCTGAGAGACTGTAAGATCATTTACAAAGCCAAGTTGTCAGCCAAAAGTTGAGACAGTTTATCTCTGCCATATTACTTAGGACTTGTACCTTCATTTAAAAAAAAAAAAAAATCCCAGTATTGGAATTACAGATTTGATTTATACCAAATAACTTTGTTTGCACACATAGCTCACATGTTAGTATCTCTATGCCCTGAAGAGAAAGGCCAGTAGAAATAGCAGCCAGCACGAGCAGGTGCCATCTCTTCTGAAGAGTTCATCAGAGGACCCTCTACATAAATACCAGAGAAGAAATGGGAAAGGGAAGTGAGAGACGGCTTGAAGGTAGCTCCCAAAGGTGACAATCAAGATGGATGCCTCTGAGTAGCCCAGGAGGCATGCAATTTCCATATGGCCAGTTATATTTAGAGAGTAGGATCACAATGAGTTGAATATTTCAACAGCCAAAGAACAGTTGTCCAAAATAATTACATCCCTGTGACCACCTTCACAACATCCTAAAACAGCGATTCTCAACCTGTGTCTAGACCACTTTGCGGTCTTGTATCAGATATCCTGCATAGCAGATAGTTACGTTACGATTCATAACAGTAGAAAAATTAAAGTTATGAAGTAGTGAAAAAATAGTTTTATGGTTGGGCGTCACCACAACATGAGGAACTATATTAAAGGGTCACAGCATCAGGAAGGTTGAGAACACCCGTCCTAACACATGACTGTCTGTACACCAGGCTGTGAGAAGTTCCCCACAGCTGGAGTACAGTTTGGTTCACACCTGGAATTAAAGACCTAACCTTTCTACAGCATAAACTGTAGAGATAGTGAAGATAATGCAAACGTGGTATTTATGGTCTATTGTTTATAAAGTCAATGAAACATCATACTTGTATGTATTTTTTATAAGACCACTATAAATCAGATGGCGTGACTGTTTGCCATCTTATCTAAATCCCTACAGGATGAGCTGTACAATTTATCTATCATGTATCTGAGGTCAAAAGTGCGATGTGTTTCCTTTAGTTCCCTTTCTTCTCCTCTGCCCAGGCAGACAGACTTAAGAAGGCATTCATACAGCATTCATATCAAAGCTCAGCAGAGCAGCATTCTTTAAATTCATAATCTCACTATGCAAAGTTAAAACATCAGAGAGGTGTTAGAATTATGCCAAATACCCTACAAGTGTCTTTAAACTTTTTCCTAATTATAATGACTACCACTGTAAATTTTAGAAGTAACAAAATCATTGGTATTTGGTATGACACTCAGATGGTTCCTTACCCTTAAACTCTGAACCTCCTTCCAATAATTTGAATAGGATAAAGAGCATCAATCTGTTGTTCCAAATGCCTATCTAAATCCTCTTGTATACTGAATACATTAGTAACTTTTTTTTTTTTTTTTTGCTAAATGATTTTAAAAAGTAACTGTTTTAACTTCTTTCATCAAAGCAATTGCAGAAGCAGTGGTGCTAGCAGTTAATGTAATTAAAGCTGTTATACCAGCAATAATCAAGCCCACTACCTTCTTGCTTCTGCTTAAAACCTGACTCACTTCTCCTAGTACCTGCAAGCTTTTTTCAGAATATCAAGGTCCTTCCAGAAAACAAACAAACAAACAAACCAAGCAAGCATTCAGATAGACAGAAGAAACAAGATAAAGGACTCGGGGACTCTGTTAGATCATAGGCACAGAGGCAGAGGAATGCGTTTGCGAAAGTATAGAATGGCTTAGAATTCTAGCTAGTCTCATAATGAAAATGAACATAGTTGCAGCTAATGTCATCACAGAAGAAAAACTTAATTTGAGTAAATAAAAACAAAAATGGCTTTCCTGGCATACTGTGTGGGCAGGCTAAGCCACAGGTATTTCCCTGAGGACCTAACATAGCTGAGAGGTAGGTGATACATGATGCTAATACAATAATTAATCTTCCTCTACTCAGGGGGCTCAGGAAGTCTTTGGAACTCTTATATCTGATAACTTAACACAAATAGGAAAAAAACATCATTTCTTTGAAAAAATAGTTTTTAAAATTAAGGTGAAAACCTGAGAATTTATTAAAACAATGGGGGGAAATACTTTTAAAAAAGCAAACATGCTCTCTTTAAAATAACACATTACTATGTGACTTCAGTACTGCCATTAAGCCTTGTATTAAACAATAAGAGAACTACCTTGAATGCTATCATCAGTTCACTTAATTTTAAAACTTGGAACATAAAAAGTCTTGTGTACGTCTATGTTACCCATCTGTCAAAGCAAACTAGATAAGAGTGTTCTAGCCGAAGTCTTGACACATCAATGGTGTTCTGTGCAGAGGCACAGCAAATCGGCAACTGAACATCAGGCTTACCCAAACATTCCACCTACTGTACGTTTTGCCAAACCTTGGTTTAAAGCCCAAAGGTGACTAAGGCTCCTTTTCAAGACATAATTGATGCTAACTTCAGAATCATTTGTAAGTTGCAGGCTAGACAGATTTACAGAGAACTGTAAGAATGCTATCAACTAGGGGCTAGAGAGATGGCTCTGCAGTTAAGTGCACTGACTACTCTTGCAGAAGACCCAAATTCAATTCCCAGCACCCCTGTGGTGATCCATAACTCTCTGTAACTCTAGTTTGAGGGGATATGATGCCCACTTCTGACCTCCATAGGAACTAGGCATGTTTATGGTACACATACACAGAGGCAAAAACACTCACACATATAAAATAAAAAATATAAAAATAAAAAAGATATTATCAACTGGCTTACTATGAGTAAAAATTAAAAAAAAAAAAAAACCTGAATGTTTATGTCAAAAGAAGCCTATAAAATACCAACTTTTCATATATTTAACAGTAACCGATACCTACCAGTTAGTTTAAATCAAAGGAAGTGATTTTTAAATTAAAGGAGCATATTATTAAAACTTTATCAATAGAGTTAGAGTAATAAAGTTTTAGATGGAGTTAATTCTGGCTTGTTCAGCACTGTAAAACCAGGACCCAATAAAACATGGTAGAGGTTTGGCCATATTAATGGGTTAATAAAAGGACATTGGCAGCCTCACCAAAAAAAAAAAAAAAAAAAAAAAAAAGACAGTCATGTGGTTTCTTGTGTACCAATTAAAAAAGAGTGACTGGAATTTACTACCCAGATTACGAAACAGATATTACTTGTACTACAACAGCGATTGCGACTGTGATACAAAGTAGCCAATAAAGAGCCATTATCTATCATATTATAGCTCAGACAACCTATTCCCTATCAGATAACACAAAACTGCTTCTCAGGAATCCATGGTAAAAAACAAAGTAGCTGGTCCATAGAGCTCTGGAATAAAGGTAATTAGAATGGGAGACAATGTATCTCTACTCTACTGCACTAGTGTGGGCACAGAGCTGGGTCTAGCTGACTCATTCATCAAGGTGATTGGTTGCCACGGAAATAATGAAAACCACAGTAAATATATAAGACAGCAGGTAATACCCGGCCTGAGCTGGGGGTGTAGCTCTGGCGTAAAGCCCTTGCTTAGCATGTGCAAGGCTCCAAGTTCAATACCCAGCATGGAAAAAAAAGAGTAATAATGATAGAGCCAAGTGCAAAGGGCCTGGACTAAGGACCCTGATAAGGCTCAAGTCCCCATGCTACCTGCTGAGTCCTGCTTCCTATCAGCATATTTGTCCCAAGCTGGCGATAACCATCTCCCTGGTGATATCGCAGGGCTGTGCAAAGATACTAGTGACAGTTTAAAAAATTGAGGGGCTGGTGAGATGGCTTGACAGGTAAAAGTACTGGCTGACCTTCCAGGGTACCTGGATTCAATTCCCAACACTCATGGCTCTGACGCAAGTTCTAGGGAACCCAATGCCCTCTTCTGGTCTCCAGGGGAACCAGGTACAAACATGCTATACAGGCACACCTGCAGGCAAAGCACCCATTCTTTAATAACTTTTTAAAATTGAACAGTATGTAAATACAAATTAAGTTTGCATATGCAAACTCAATAATGTGGAAAAATGTAAATGCAAGACTACAGAGCATACTAATTTGTGCCTGGCATTTCCAAAAGTCTGATCTTACTTATTCCTATTTTTCTTCCTTATTTCCTCAGATCATGAATAATAATTTAAGGTTGTCAGTCACCTCAAATCAACAACTAAAAAGTAAAACAATTGGATTCTGCATCAGTCTGATTCCAGAATTGTACATCCTTTAGATATATTAATTTTTGTCTTCTGGGTTGCTAATGGATACCCTATTAAGTATGAGTTGATAAGAAATTAAGATAGCATTGTAAATATCAATCAAAAATATTAGCAAAAAGCTGTGCCAACATATGGCCAGATAGAAACAGAGTGACACACCAGGTGAGGTGACACAGACCTGTAATCCCAGCACTCAGGAAGTGCAGGCAGGACCAGGGGTGTAAACCCAGCTTCGGCTACATAGCAAGTTTGCAGCCAGCCTGGGCCACATGAAATCCTTCCTCTAAAGGTAAACAAACTAACACATTTTGAAAACCAAAGGAAAAATCATGCCATAGAACTGACCGGCGGCAGTTACAACTGGAAGAGCATTCATGCAGAATCTCTACAAAATAAAGAAGAGATGCTCGCAAGCCTACAGACTCACAAGCTAGGTAAGAAACATGCACATGTGCAGATACGTACTTATACATGTATTTATTGTGGTGCTGGGGATTGAATATAGGACCTCAAGAATATCAGTCATAATAAGGATACAAATGATCCTAAGAAAAATGAGGTAAAGAAATCGCCTTCAAAAATCCTATGATCTATTGGATGTCCAACTAAAAACAATTAACAAGTCAAAGGAATGACCTGCTTCACCAAGGAAAATGGACATGTTTACATACCCAGACAGAGCAAGATGTCTAGTGGACAACGATGTTCTACACCTGAAATTTTCTCCTCCCACGTAATAGCAGCCTCAGGAGTTGGGCATCTGATACTTGATCCCAAAGCCAGCCCTCACAAGCCACAAGTTATGGTGATAACACACTTCTGACAATTTTCCCAGCAGCCCCTGCCTTCCAGAAGCACTGGCCTGCCCCACCTCACTCCCATGTCACTTAACCACCTAGCCTATCCATCGCACACCATCCTTGACCGTCACAATCTGGTCTCCAACTTCCGAGTCTCTTTCTCTGGTCTCAGTTTAACAGTATCTCCTGTACTCTGGTGGTAAGTGAATGTCATCTCTCAAACTATCAGGCGGTTGTGCAAGGCTACAGAGTGTTACCACAGGATTTTAAAATAGGGTCACTCAGAGTGATAACTGAGAAAAACATTAGTGATGGAAGTGTAGTGGTTAGGTTTTGTCAGCATTATTTTGGGGGCGATGGTTATAAAAAGAAGTTTGGAATTTGGAGCTGCAAAAGTCATCACATGAACGGAGTTTACTGAGCTGCTGTGGGAACGTGGAAGACAAAGCTGAGAGCAGTGCAGAAGACGGAGGCCTGGCCTGTGATGATCCAGAGGGAACTTGAAAGACTGGAGCGGGATTGTTCAAGTGCTGCTGTGAATCAAGAGGTCAGCTGGAGCTGAGAAATCAGGTGTGATTAAGAAGATCCCAGTATCTCTGCAGTATCTCCGGGGTCATCTTCTGGGAGCGTTCCTCAGAGCCAGCACACAGAAGCTGTGTCCAGAGGGAGCTGAGGCAGCATCAGAAGCTGGCAGCTGGATTAAGTTATGTGTAAGCTACCTAAGTGTTACCACTCCTACATGATACAGGTTTTGAAAGCATGAGGGGTGATGGAGAGCAGCTGAGTCTTGGCACTGGGGGAGGCCAGGAGAGGTCATTGGTGAAGAAACAGCCTCAGTTGCAGCGGAGATCCCGGAAAGAAGGGTCTTGAAGAATAGCTGAGGCATAGCACCATGTGCAGGTCAGAGTCTCTCATAGAGGTCATCAAGCCACTGGTAAAAGTGTAGTCTGTGGCATACCATAGCCTATTAGAGATGCCAGGACTGTGATGACCACCGAGGACAGCCGCAGCTATGGAGAGGAGCCTGCTAGAGACTCTGAGGTGTGCTGTGTGAACGTGCATGGCACGGTCCAGCAGGTGCAGCTGCCCAAGCAGTTTGGTCCCAGAAGATCATGAGTGAGCCCCAGACGCAAGGCATTACGCTGCAGGATTCAATTGACAGCTTGCTTTTACTTTGTTCAGACTGTGGCTATGCACTTGCTCTTCCCTCTTGAAATAAGAAGCATGTAACTTATTTTATTTATTCTACAGGAGCCCACAGACTTAGTATTTTTAAAGAGTTGAGAGATGGATGTTCTAAAGAGACTGAACTTTTCTAAAGTGTCGAGTTTTCCTTTAAAGACTGTAGAACTTTCAAACACTTGTTTAATACTGCAATATTAACACGGCATCTTTGAATGAACAAGAAAGGGAAGATTATATTTTAATAGTGATATATGTGTGTGTCGAGTTGATAAGCAGTCAGTTGTATTTGCTAGTTTTTTGCTTTTCTTTTGTTTTTGTTTTTGTTTTTGTTTTTTTCCAACTTGACCCAAGCTAGAGTCAGCTTGATAAGAATATCTCAATTTTGAAAATGCCCCAGACTGACCTGTGGGACATTTTCTTTACTGATGATTGATGTGGGAAAGCCCAGCCCACAGTGGGTGGTTCCATCCCTGGGTAGGCAGTCCTGGGGTGCCTGGGGTTTATTAGAAAGTAAACTTGGAAAATCAAGGAAAGCACAGCAGTAAGCAGCACTTCTCCATGATGTATGCTTCAGTTCTGCCTTGAGCTCCTGCCCTGGCCTTCCTCCACTGTGTAAGCACAAATAAACCCCACCCGCTCCTGCTTTTGTTCCTGGTGTTTTATTAGAGCCACAGAGAAGTAGGAGGAGCTCCCAGTAAGTCTTCCTAAGGAGTATAGTTACTTACATAAGAAGAGCCACAAGGAGCCATGCATGCACAAAGGAGACCTGGCAGTGTGTCTTTCACTCAATATTCTGCAAATACTTGGCAAACACTTGCCAGAAGGAAAAGCGTCAAGTTCCTTCTCACCCTACCCATTTCCCTGTCCCCCCCTAGCCAAGAGTACAAGGCATTCCACGGTGGAACAAAATGGAGAGGGAGCCTCTGTCCTTCCTGAGTTTAGTCCAAGAGAAATTAATTCCAAAGGTGACTTTCATCCACAAACAGAGCTCCAGTGGACACTCTGCTTGCACACTCTGATTAGTGTCAATTTTGACACACGCTGTCACCATACCCCTCCCCAGTAACTCAGCACTGAAAATACCTCAGGAGCCCAACAGATGTGCTTCAGAAAAGCTGAGAAACCGTCGTCACGTGGCTCCTTCAACAGCGCACAAGGCTGGTTAATGCTTTACAGAGAATGACACAGTGTGTTGCGAACTCACAACAGATACACATACTAACGTCTCGGGTTCTCTTACCAACTGACGTTTTCTAGCAGTCACACATATACCCATCCCTGATGTTAGGCAGTTTCCAGCGACCTTTTAGTAGCAGCGACTTTGCTCCCAGTGTTGCCAACCATCGCTGCTACTGCTACTAAATCAATCACCTCAGAGATTCTGTAACCATGAAGCAACAACTCCCCTGCCCTCTGCCTGACAATCTCTAAAAACATTTTCCTGTTTCGATTCACTTGCTGTCTTCCACATATGGCACACACCTGGAATTACGCAGTGTCTGCTCCTTTTTTATTATTTTATGTGTACGGGTATTTTGCCCGTGTGTATGTCTGTGCGCCGTGTGCATGCAGTGCCTACAGAGGCCAGAAGAGAGCATCGAATCCCCTGATACTGAAATTAAGAGATGGTTGTGAGCCACAATGTGGGTATTGGAAATTGAATCTGGGTCCCGTGGAAAAGCAGCCAGTGCTCCTAACCACTGAGCCATCTCTGTAGTCTAGTGCCCATCTCAATATTTCACTGTACTGTTCTGAAGTTCCACCTACGATCCTTCTTATGACTGATCCCACTATAAAAACAAATCACATTTCGTTTGCTCAGTTATCTGCTGGTGAATACTTGGGCTGCTTCTATCTTTGGGCTCTTACAGAGAGCCTCAGTGGATGTTAGTGGCCACCCGAGTCCCTACTTTGCTTCTGAATATGAACCCAGACAGGAATTGGTGGTCAGACAGTACTTCTTAGCTTTTAGAGGAGCTACCAAATAGTTTGTCATAGTTGCCGCTGTTTGACAATCCCAGTCACGGGTCTGAGTGTTCTCACACCTTCATTCCCCTGGTCTTTGTGCTGATAATTTTTTTTGCAACAGCAGGCATCCAGGTAGGTGCACAATGGTACTGAGGTTTGAATTTGCCGTCCTTTAATGATCAACGCTACTGTGATACGTTTCACTTGCTACTGGCCATCAGTGTACATTCTTGAGAGACCTGTCAACTCAAAGACCCTTCCCCATTTATACTGGCTGGTTTTGTGTGTCCAACTTGACCCAAGCTGGAGTTATCACAGAGAAAGGAGCCTCCCTTGAGGAAATGCCTCCATGAGATCCAGCTGTAAGGCATTTTCTCAATTAGGATCAAGGTGGGAGGGCCCATTGTGGGTGGTGCCATCCCTAGGCTGGTAGTCCTGGGTTCTATAAGAAAGCAGGCTGAGCAAGCCAGAGGAAACAAGCCAGTAAGTAACACCCCTCCATGGCCTCTGCATCAGCTCCTGCTTCCTGCCCTGTGTGAGTTCCTGTCCTGACCTCCTTGGTGATGAACAGCAATGTGGAAGTGTAAGCTGAAAAACCCTTTCCTCCTCAACTTGCTTTTGGTCATGATGTTTATGCAGGAATAGAAACCCTGACTGAGACGCCATTTTTTTTTTTCAAATGAGTTTCTTTTTGTGCAGCTCAGGAATTCTTTATGTACCCAAGATATTGAAGACATACTTTATACATGATTTCTGATTATTATTCCTAAGATGTCTCATTTCTCAATAATATCCCGCAGTGTACAAGTTTCTAATGAAATGCAACAATCTGCTTTGTACTCCTTGGGTTGTTAAGCTTTGTGTGTTTCACCAAGAAGCTGCTGTCAAATCCAAGGTCACGTGATTTGTTTCTGTTTTCTTCTGAGATTTATGGTTTTGACTCTTACATTACTGATTGACTTTGAGTTAATTTTTATGTAAAGCGTGAGGTAGGAACTCGGCATCATTCTTCTTGTGTGTGCAAATCCAGTTAACACAACACCACTCGTTAGAGAGACCCCTGACTCCTTTTCGCCCTTGTGGAGAACTCAGGCAGCCATGAAGGACGACTTACTTCTGGACCCAGACTCTGCTGCACTGCCACTCTGCTGTTGGCCGTGGCTTTTGTACCATGTTTTGTGTGGTTATTGGTTTGTTTTATTTTTCTTTTTAAAAAATATCTATTTATTTATTTATTATATTCATATGAGTACACTGTCACTATCTTCAGACACACCAGAAGAGGGCATTGGATCCCATTACAGATGGTTGTGAGCCACCATGTGGTTGCTGGGAATTGAACTCAGGACCTCAGAGCAGTCAGTATTCTTAATCGCTGAGCCATCTCTCCAGTGCCCTGTTTTATTTTTCAAGATAAGGTTTCTCTATATAGCCCTGTAGAGCAGGTTGGCCTTGAACTCACAGAAATCCACCTGCCTCTGCCTCCCGAATCCTAGAACTAAAGGCATGTGCTACCATGCCCGACTTTGCATTAAGTTTTAAAATCAGCTCCTGTGAATCCTCCATGTTGGCCACTTTGGGGAATGTTTAAGTCCACATGACTGCTGTTTACATTGGTATAAACTTTTTCCTATTCAATACACATCTTTAAATTAAAATAATCTATTATATAACTGAAAAGTAATTTTATCTAATTGTGCTGGTTTCCAGTTGTTTTTAAGTCACGGCTGCAAAAGCTGAGGCTCCAGAAAAGACAAATGGTATTCATTACAGAAATACCTCCAATCACATCTTGGAAGGCTCACTGCTGCTTTACATCGGAGGGTTCAGTCCCCTGCGGCTCCCAGGGTTCCCAATGCACACCACCCTGACTTTGCTGCTAGCTGCAGCTCAGGTGGGATTGGGTCTAGTCACTGGCCTGTCAGTTCCTCAATCAAAGTGACTATACACACCCTGGGCAGGAAAAAAAGACACCACACAAACTGCTATTGTCCATAAACCCAAGCCACATTTGAACCATAAACTCTATGCTTCATCTACCAGAGTAGGCCTGATTTCAAAATCAGTTATTACAGCCTGAAAACAATGAGAGGGGACAACAAACAAAGAACCCTGTCCGGTTCACATCCCCCTATTTTAAACCTTCTAGAACAAAACTTTTCATCTTCAGAATCCACAAACAAAAGAATGTAACCATGTACTCACTGTATACTAAGACAACCTCAGCAGGTCCTAGCACTCTTAAACAAGCACTTCCTCAAGTGGGCTCAAAGCTGTCAGACAGAGCAATCAAAAGCATGACCAGAAAATTCCTTCTAGCACTTTCTGAATTTTTATTGTAAGGAATTTTGAATCTGTAAGAACTAAGACTGTTTCTTCCACAGGACAATAGAACGTAAGCCATAGACATGTAGAGCAGGAAGCAGGCCAGTTCCTAAGAATGGACACCAACAGAAGAGGGAAGAGGGAAGAAGGAAGAAGAAGGAAGAGGAAAGAAGAGGAAGAAGAGGAAGAGGAAGAAGAGGAGAGGGAAGAGGGAAGAAGAAGGAAGAGGAAGAAGAAGGAAGGGAAAGAAGAAGGAAGAGGGAAGAAGAGGGAAAGGGAAGAAGAGGGAAGAGGAAGAGGAAGAGAAGGGTCCATGCTTCTCTGACCATGCTCACAGGCTGGTGCCCATTCCCATCAACATACCTAGCAATCACCTACAAACACTTTATCCTAAATTTGGGTTAAATGAAAAAAAAAAATCAAAAATGATACTATATTTCTCATAGTTAAATTAGCGGAAAAACAAGTTATCAAAACACGCATCATCAGAGACAACTATTTGCTGTGTTTAGCTTGTGAGCAACCTGATATATCACAAAAATCTCAATATTAGTTATACTTCTTGAGTTTTGTAATTATAAAGAAAGCAATATTTGGCATCGTTTACAACAGTGAACGGTTGAGCTACTCAACTCCACCAATAGATGAACAGACAGACAAAATGTCGCCTTTGCACACGACAGAATACTGCTCAGTATGAGAAGGAAACCCATGAGAGAATCTTGGGGACATTCTGCCAAGTAAAATAAGCCATCATAAAATGATAAAAAAATGGCTCCATTTATATGAGGTACCACAGAGATCAGCTCCACAGAGACATGGTATGGAATGGCGGTTGCTGAGGGAGGGGAACATGGGGAACTAGGTTTACTGAGTGCAAGATAAAAATAGTCTTTAAGATGAAAGAACATGGAGTTGGGCGATTGATGACGATGGGCAGACCACAGTGTGAATGTATTTTATGCCACTGAGTTATATAATTACAAATGTTAAGATGGTACATTTTAGGTTATATTTACTTTACCACAATGAAGGGGAAAAAATGCAGCTTAAAAATCTGTTACCTGTTGTCTATTGGACTGTACCAGGCAGCAGGAAATGTCTACAAACAGGGCAGCTCAGCCCCATGCCCCTTCCTCCCCAAGTAGAACCCCCTGCAGGCTGGAGACCAGCATCCAGTGGGCGGGAATGGGTGGAGACCTCACATGGTGCCCGGATTCTAACGTTCCCCTCTGCCAGGGGCCATCTGCCAAGAAAGTGAACAGTGTGCTATTTTCAAAGATGAAACAAAACTTCTGTGAATTATATGACCTTCTCACAAGACTTTGTGAGAATAAAAAGAAAGTTTAGCAAAATACGCAATGCGAGGTAAGTGATTTTAAATTGTTTAAAAACGGTTTGTATCTTCCACCAATGACAGTGAAACACCAGACATGCTTCATCTTAGCGCGCCTATACTCTCTTATGCCTTTTACAGAGTGCCTGAATCTACCATTCATCACTCTATGTCCCATTCGTCAAAGAGTCTCACCACGTGACAGTACTACCTCATCACGTGGCAGTACTACCTCATCACGTGACAGTACTAACTCATCACGTGACGGTGCTGCGCCCACAAATCAGCTGCTTCTCCTCTCCCGTGGTCCTAGATAAGGCAGCCACGACTTAGAGTTGTCCTTCGAGCATCCTAGCGCCCGTTTCACGTCTAAGTTCTTTTCAGCCATGATCACGTTATTCTACAACAGTCCTCGCTGGCGGGATCTGTTCCATCACTATCTCAGTGCTACTGAAGAGACAGAAGTCAAGAGCTGTGTCTAAGTCACTGAGCAAAGCTCTGTGGGATCTCGACCCAGGGACGAGGGGTTCCAATTTTTACACACTGCCATTGGGTCTTCCACCATTTTGTCGCCTTCCCTCTGAACTCTCTCCTGCAGTGTAAGTCCTAAGTCACCGTGAATCTAAGTTCTCTGAGGACACTGTGTTCCCCTTGTTTAAAGCGAACAGGAGTATGGTAGTGGCAGGCTGTTAGGCACTCCGTGATTTCCAGTTGATGGCTCCACAGAAGAATGCACACTCTTTTTACGATTGGTTGCTAGAGACAGGCAGATCTGAACTCGGGCTCCAAACCTACCACTTCCTAACTGAACTGGGCAGTATACTCAACCTCTCTAAGCATCATTGTTAGCAAAATGGAATAATCCTTCCCCTCAGGCTTGTTTTGAATAAGTCATAGTGTGTTCAATATTTAGCTTGGTGCCTATACATGGGAAATACCCAGCAAGTATTCATACTGCAAATGAGGAGAAATATGCCAACGGAGTAAGTTGAGAGAGATGCTACCAGCAGCTTATTAAATGCCCAGTTACAGCAAAATTTAAGAAAGTATGGAGTCCAGTGGGCGAGCACAGCAGGGTGCTGTTTCAAGCTGGTACCACAGAAAATAAGAAAGCATCTATATACGTGTAAATGCCCCCACTAAAATGAACTGCACTCAAAGGAGCTCCATCCAAATCCCATTTGCATGCGCTCACCACTGAAGGCGTTTCTAAGTTTTGGATATAAGGAAACATTTTAAGCCACTGGTTAATAAATAACAGACTCAGACGAAAAAAGTTCTTTCTAAAAGGGTCAATTTTTTTTTTTTTAACTCAAGTTAATGTTTCAGAGAAAACTGAACAATTCAGGTGATCTGAGTTCAGTCAGTCACCACCCACAAGGCGCTATCTCCTGGAACTTATGGTGCTCCTCATAGAGCAACTGCCCAGCTTCTTGGCCCCCACCGGTAGCCACAGGCAATTCTCAGATGTAGGGCACCCAGCTCTCCTGCCATTCTTTCACTAAAGGGAGAGGGGGAGGGTGTAACAGTTAGCCGGGGAGCTAAGCATTCTGGGTAAACTGGCTATTCTGAGGAAAACTGAGACTTGGGTGGAGGTTAGGGTGTGTACCACAGTATCTGGCCCTGTGCCAGGGTGATGTTTCAGAGTCTTGGTTGACTACAGCCTTCTCAGCAGCTGTCCCTGTGGTGTTTGACTTCAAGTGATTACCCTTGTAGCCTTCAGAAGATAGCATTTCTCAGCCCTGAATGCAAGGTCTTAGAAAACTTGAAACCAACAGCTCCTTGGGCCTCTTATTCCCTGGTATTTTATTTAATCGTGTTTTGTAACTTTCCACTCTTTCTTGCTGAGGTGGCGGTTAGTAGCTGGTCACCATACTCTTCTTGTTGCTGTGGTGACCAAGGGGACAAAAAGACAAGCCTGTAGATCCAAGACCCACCACCATTTCCAGGCTAGAACTGAATGACCCCCAAACACTTTCTTTCTTTCCTTTCTTTCTTTCTTTCTTTCTTTCTTTCTTTCTTTCTTTCTTTCTTTCTTTCTTATTACTAATTCATTCATTCATTTATTTTGCAAACCCCAACTAAGACTTCAATCTTGTAATAATTCTTAGCAGGCCAGAGGCAGCTAAAGGCAAACATGTTACCCAGAATATACCACAATATAGTATCTGGTTGACATTTTTAAAGGTATGTGAATGTAGCTACATCACCTTAGAGATTCGAGCTATTCTGGGTTTATTAAACATGAATTTAATTTGTTAACAATGTAGATAGCACACATAACTGTGGCCGCTCTTCCCTACAGAGCAATAATCCTGCTACTTGGTTCAAGGTCAAAGAATAGTTTCAGTTGTTGGTCCTTATGGAGTTTATGTAATGTCTACTCTTGTCCTTATAAATGTATCCCTCCCTTCTTTTCTCTCTCCCTCTCCCCTTTTTTTTCCAATTCTAGTGATTTAAACTATAGCCTCACACATTTTCAGCTCAAAGGTTAAACTAGGACCTCACAAATGCTAGACAAATACTCTACCAATCCCTACATTGCCAGCTCTCTTTTGGCCTTTTTATTTTGAGACACAGTCCCACTAAATTACCCAAGCTGGACTAAAATATCTGATCCCCCTGCCTCCGACTCCCAGCAGCTCTTTTTATGTGCCAAGTCTATCTACTTCATCATGCTTGCAAAGTAAAATGACTATCACTTATTTAGTATGCAGTCTGCACTGTAGTGAACCTTGGAAACAGAAAAGATAAAACAGCCACCAAGACACATGTGAGGGCTTGACATAAATGGAAGCTATGGATGGCAGGTGGCTGCACAGGGCTTTGGCGCTCAAACCAAGCCCTGACTGATGCTTTAGTAGGAACCTGGGACAATCTAAGAGGTCAGGCTGCCAAGAAATCCAGGGCAGAAACTAAAATAATGAAAGTGGTAGTAGCTATGAGCTGAAGTCAATGGAGTGTTGCAACACAAAGCTTTGAGAAGCACAGGTCTTGCAGGTTGGTTGGAAAGGAAGGTTAAAGGTGTCTAGTCTAAGAGCAACTCTCCCTGGAGGAGCCCACATGCATCCGGTCAACTGTGCGTGCTTTCTGTCTGCCTGTCTGTCTATCTGTCTGTCTGCCTATTTATCATCTGTGTCTGTCTGCTATCTATCATCTGTCTGCCTATTGTCTATCTATTTATCTATCAACTGTATCTCTACCCTTCTCCCTCCCTGCCCCTACAAAGCTTCTGATGCACTTTGCCAAAGAAAGAAAGAGAAGGGGCGGGGGGGGGGGGAACCAACATGTGGTATAAAAGTTGAAGGGGGAAACTGGAAGTGGAAAGGTTAAAGGCTTAAGACAACAGGGGGCAGAGAGATGAGGGGAGGAGGGAAAGGGAGTCAACCAAGACTAATAAACAAAAAGGACAAAAGGAAATCTCGATTGCTGATAAGCTAATCAAAACCAAACTTAAGGTGAGAAAAGTTTGAACAGAGGTCCCCAGCAAGTAGATAAAACTGCTATGAGAAACCATCACGTTATTAAACAAAAAACCAGGGCTGAGCTTCCACATGAGTTGTTCCCTGAAGAGACACTTGATAATTAAAAAAAAAAAAAAAAAAAAAAAAGAAAGAAAGAAAAAGAAAAGAAAAAGAAAAAAATAGAGGTAATTACCACTGTTCTTGGTTGCCCACTGAAACTAGTTGGTAAGATCCTATTACTGAAGACACCATACACCTTGGTCACATGACATAGAGAACTCAGTGTAAGTCAATGGATCCGGATTGGGAGCCTCCTTGTGAGCTAGCCATAGGTGCTCCGCTGGCTACAGAGGGAAACTGTCTTCAACCGTCTTGCTCAGCTCAGATCTTGTGGTTGTGCTACAATGCGGACCACACAGACAAGGAGCAACAGTAGCAAGTTACGGGAGTAACCAGCACAGGAACAAGTTTGTTATGGGAGTAACCAGCTGCTTTATTAGGTTGGACTTAAGACCTGCCACCTCTGAGAAAATTGACATCTGGCCTATAAAGGCAGTGAAAAGCCTGGGGAGAGCAAAGGCCTTGGTGAGGAAGCCACTACTGCTGTTTTTGCTAACGGGACCTGAGGTGCCTGTCAAATTACATTCTAAATAACAATGTCTGTGCCCTTACACGAGGGATATAGCCAGCCTTGGCTAGAGGTTTGTAGTGGTCAGTGGTACGTGCTGAATGCCTGGCCATAAATGGGATATTTCCTAACAGCTCTTCCAGGACATAAAGAACATCAGAGATAAGGGGTGGGAAGTCTGTAAGAACTGGGGAATGGGGGATGCAGAGAGCGTTGACTTCTGGGCATAGCATGGCTGCTGCACTACTGAACTCTATCGATTTACATTGATTTCTCTATGTCCTGTGACCAAGATGCATATAGTTTCTTTGGTAATAGTTACACATGATCCCCATAAGATTTGGCTTGCCAGCACCCTGTCATGGTAGGAGCTGGAGTACCCATCTCTGAGGACTCTTATGCAGGTAAGGACTGATGAGTTGTGGGGAGACCTTCTTCAGTGGATAACCATGGGTATGATGTACACGACTTGCAAACAAACTCCCAGTCACGCTCCTGTAAACAAACCATAGTGAAACTCACTGGGTCAAATGCAAGCGTGTGCACACAAAACCACAAAATAAAAGCAGCAGTGGGTCTGGTTGGGAAGAGGCAAAGAGAGGGTGAGTGGGGTAAAGATGACCTAAATACATCATGCACGTATACAAAAAGTGGCATAACGAAACCCATTATGTATAATTAACGCATGCTAATAAAACATCAAAACTTTTAATGACTAAATTGGGTGTGTTCTCTGATTTGAACTAGAGTTCACGACACAAGAAGGGGCTTCCAAATCCCCAACTCCTTAGCTCTGACATGGTAGCACTACTAAGCTCCCTGGAGAGAGTGACTTTGACTGTTCACCCACCTAAGCAGAAGAATTGTTGGAATGCCTGCACCAGGCAAGCCCTATAGATACAGGAATGCAGAGGATCCTGGGTCTCTCAACCCTCCCTCCCCTTCCTTCTCCTTTTTTTTTTTTTTTTTTTTTTTTTCTGTTTCAAAAGCTTTATTTTTACTTGGTCCAAGACTTGGGAGAGGCTCTAGGGAGGTTACAAAGCTGCCTAGTGGCTTGAGAGGTTCTTTCAGGTGGAGGTCCTGAGGCGGCCTGGTGCAGAGCAGAGGAGGGAAGCCCATGGAGGTGCAAAGGCCTCCTAGTCTTGCTTGGAAATGAGGCGCTCAAAGAGCTACTCGCCCAGAGATGCCTGGAGCCCACCGGTCTGCGCTGGTTGTGGCCCTGCCAGCCTGTGGAGATTAGTCAGGTGGCTGCCCATCTTCTCAATGAGCTTCACCTCCTTATCTAGGAAGTGGCTTTCCAAGAAATCACAGAGATGAGGGTCTGTGGGGGCAGAACCCAGGGCATGCAGATCCAAGAAGGCCTGGTTCAGGTTCTTCTCCAGGGCCAAGGCAGCTTCCATGGCCTCCTGGGTTTTACCCCATTCATCTTGAGATGGCTTCTGCACATCCTGGAAGAGTATATGGCCCAGGTGTCTTCCCCCTCTGATCCCAGCACAGAGCCAGCTCATTCTTTATTCTTCCCACCATCAATACTTTTCATGGTCACATGCCTTCCGTCTATATTTAACAACAATGACAAAACAAACCAAACAAACAACCTCCCTCTGAGTAATGTAGCACTATTACAATGTCAAATGTACTTGTTCTTTGACCCCACAATCCCCCTTTGGCACCTTTGCAACACTGTCAGAGAAAAGACACACCTATACCTAAGGACGCCACATGTCCAGTGTAAAGCTATAGGAGAGCACAAGAATGTCTATACAAAGCTCAAACATCCAGAAAATGCTGCAGTACCACTGAGCGGTACTCCTCAGCTGCAGGCGGCAGCAGATCTGACATGAACGAGTGCAATCCACAGCGGCACATGCAGCTCATAGGAAGCAATCAGCCAACCCTGTATCTTCATAAATTGTAAAGTGTTGTCAAGTGTGTGTGCATGTGTGTGTGTTAGCACACGGGAATCCTGAATGGCATATCTCAAATGATGGTTGCTACACATAAAGAAATCCAGTTATGGACGTTATTCTCAGTTATGTTTTTAAGGCTTAAAACTTTTACATTAAGTCCATGCTGCTTTATAATGAGAATAAAACAATAAAGATAAGGTTATCTGAAGAAGTTAAAATAACAACCTTAATCAGCCTTTCCAATGTACTAATAGCACTTGACACAGTCCAAAATCCTAAGGGTTAGGAATGCAGTTCCATGAAGACATGCTTGCTTAGCGTGAGCAACGACCTAGATTGACACCCAGGAAAAAAGAAAGAAACAAAGAAGCAAAGAAAGAGAAAAGAAAAACATAGTCCAAATCCTTACTACTACTGCGAGTAGCCAGGTACAGCTGGCCCCATTCCAATGGGCATTCGGCCCCCACCTGCTCAGGCAATGGTCGGCCATGGCTTTTACGCTGCTCTGCCTAACGTCTTACACTTTCTTGCCTCCCAGAGATCTCAGTGATCATAGCTGACCAAGGCAATCTTTAAAGACTCTTTTTGTCATTCTATCAGTGTGTTTCATTGTGTCAGTTTTTCTGCAACCTGGGCTAACCTTGAGCTCCTTAGTAGCTGAGGCTGGCCTTCCTCCTTAGCTTCCCTAGTGCTGGGTTGTCAGGGGTGTCCTCTGTGCCTGAGGTCCTTCCATCTTTCTGAACTCTACTACTGGTATCTCCTCCTTGACTGGACGACTGGACCTCCCCTTCTGATGGCCTTAGAGCTCCTCTGTCTCTGTACCATGGCAGCTGTTAGCGCATCTCTGCTCCAGTGCATGGTTCTGTTTTGTTCCTCATCTCTAGCTTCCTATGTCCCCTTGTCTATGTGATTCTGCCACAGAGATATGTCCTGGCATCTCACACTCAGGCTTTACGAAGGCCTTATAGTTACATTTCCACACACTCCCACAAGCCCTTTCTCCTTTTTCTCCATCTCCGCTCTCCCCTCTCCCCTATACCGGCACACTCAGCATCCTATGGTCTTCCACTCCGATCTCACGCTGCCAATCCCCCGAACACTGCTCTGCACAACACACTTACCTTTATTCTGTTCTGTCAGCGACTTTCACTCTTTTCCTAACCCCATCTCCTTTTAGCTATCAAAGTGACCTTTGAAAACAAAACCCTGACAGAGTAGTTTTGTGCTATAAACCCTTTAATAGCTTTCTATGAAGAAAAAATACTTTACAGTTTGTTTCAATCAAGTGTAATTTCTGTAATAGAGAAAGCTAAGACAATCATTTTAAATGTCTACTTAACACGTTTAAAGGTGGGCCCCAAGCTCAGCAGGACATGGCCAATACAAAACAAACTCAATGGTATTTCTGATTTTTTTTTTCATAATGGTCTTGTTTGGGCATTTTTTTTATTTTACTGATCTTTTGTTTATATGTCATGGTTTCTCATTTTGTGTTTTTATGGGTTTTGTGTGTGTTTGTTATTTTTTCTGTTTGTTTTGTTTCATTCTGGTTTGTCTTTTTGTTTTCTAAAGAGAGTAAAAGAAGGCTGGATTTGGACAGGGTGGGTGGAGGGGGGATCTGGGAGAAGATGGGGAAGGAGATCAGAAATATATTCTATAAAAAAATTGTCAAAAAATTCATCAATCAATTACAATTAAAAAGAAATCAGAGAAGGGAAAAGTATATTTTTTTTTATTAAGGGACAGTGAATAAAATATAAACAATTTGTTATAAATGACTTTCAAATAAAAGAGGCAAATTCTACATTTAAAAAAAAGATGTCTAGTTAAAATAAACTGTTAAAGCTGGGTGTTAAAGCTGTAGTCTCGACTCTAGGGAGGTTGAGGCAGGAGGATAAGGAGTTTAAGGCTAACCTAAGCTACATAGTTAGACCTTACCTAGAGAAGGGAATGCTGATAATTAGGTAAGCTATCCTGTCACAATTCTTAAAAATAATGAGGGGGAAGGCAGGACCAGGAAAGAGAGAACTGGAAGGAACCTGAGTCCCTAGAACATCTGTTCCCTTGTGTACACAGCAAGGCCTGTCACAACAGCCCAGATGCAGGATCAGCCAGGTATCCATCAACGTATAAACGAGTAAAGAGCCCGTGTGGAATAGCATAAGCGACATTTACCATACTGAAATGAAATCTCTGTCATTTGCAGTAACGGGACAGAACCAGAGGACACCATGTTAAGTGAGATTAGCCAGGCACAGAAAGGCAGCCTGCATGTTTTCTCTACTTCCTTGCAGAAGTAAAGATGCTAGTCTCATGCAAATAGAGCAAAATTGTGATTGCCAGAGTCTTCAAAATGTGTAATCGTGAGGGCGGTTAGTAGGTACAAGGGCACAGTCAGGTAAAGTTTTCTAATGTCCCGTAGCACAGTGCAAAAACAACAATACGAATCTGAATGTTCCCAACATAAACAAATACATATCAGCTATTCTGATCTGATGTGTGTGTGTGCCTGTGTGCACATGTGTATGCATCATCACACTGTTTCCCATAAGTGTGCAACTATGATGTCAATTAAAAGTTTAAAAAGAATTCAGTGAGAGAGTAAAAGCGTCTTGAGAAAAGTTGTTATATCTATCCTGGCATAGACCCTCAGGGCCTAGCCAAGGTCTTTGTACATTGACTGTAATAAATCTCTAATAGATAATCAATGGCAGAAAGCTGAATCTAGGTGACCGTAAAGCTAAAGAAGCTGTATTGTAACTCTGTCTTGTGATTTTCTTTGCAGATGATATTTACGCATCCACATGGTATATTCTCTCACACACAAATTTACTCAGAGAAAAGAGCAAAAGGGACACCGAAGGGGTCCCTGAGGAAACCAGGCATAGATAGGAGATGACATTAACATCCAAAACAGGAACTAGGGAGCTGGGAGGTGGCTCAGTCAGTCAGCTGCCCAGCCTGCATGAAGACTTGAGTCTGGATCCCTAGAAGTTACTTAAAAGGACAAGGACTTATGGCACTTATCTGTAACCTTAGTTACACGGAGGACAGAGAGGCAGACTCTTCTCAGAAGGAGCCATCTAACCTAGCTTATCAGTGACAAACCTTGTCAAGAAAAAAAAAAAAAAAAAAGCTTAAAAACAAAACACACCAGGGTAGAGAGATAGAGGAAGGTACCTAAGCTCTGGCCTCCATAAGCACACACCTCCATATGACATGTGCAGATAGCCACAGGAGCAAATACACACACCTCACACATGTGCACAAGCCCACATGTTCAAACAAGAATGAGAAATCACACTACAACCATCCACTTACACATGCATTACACTTATAGAAATATACAATGTGATTCCAATTATTCAAATAACATATGACGTATGTATTCTTCACACATGTGCCTTGGGTGGGCGGGAGCTAAGCTGAGGCAGTGTTCTTCAGCCTTTCTTTGTCCTTTGAGCAAGGAGATCTCACTGTGAAGGAGAAACGGGTGTGGACAACGATTGACGGGAGAGGGTCAGCTCACCAGCATACTGGATTTTTTTCTGTTTCTTTTGTTTCGTTTTTTTTCCCTGAGTTCTGCAAATACTTGAGAGTCTGAGTTGGTTTTTGGCCTCCTGTCCCTAAAATAATAGTTCCCAAATGTCAGTGCAAGAATCAAATAAATAACAACCACTTGGTAAACTATCAGAATAAACTGCACAGCTTGCCAAGGAGAATCTGGGCTTACAACTGGGTAGGGGTGGCTCTGCTGTAAAGATCAGCCTGTGCAACCCTGCCCTAGGGAAGACATCCCTGGTTTTCAGGTCACAGGGTAAAGGACTTCACAACTCAATTTTCTCCTCAGTCACTGTACTGACCACAGTGACATCTACTAGGTTAATGATCAAACCCTCCAGTCAAAACCACAGTGACAGACAACACCCACTTTCTTCCGTCCTGACTGAGAAACGAATATACAGATAGGATGATTATCTCCTCATACAGAGCCTTAACAGGAAGAACACAGTTCCTGGCAGGTGCTACTGAGATGTCTCCACTTCCACAGGACAGCAGGGAAACCTTACCCCTTAACGATTAGCCTTCCTATTTTCCTGGACTGAAATTAACTTCACCTCGGTACTGAGAACATGAATCCAGTGTGCTTGGCCAATCAACTAACAATGCCTACAAGGAGGGACAAAAATCTTCAGAGTATTTAACCTTTTACAAGTTCCTAGTTCATGAACCATGGGTTGCCGTTTTAGTTTAAACTTGAAGGGTTTTTGGAATCAGCGAATTGACTCATACGAGGAAAACTTTAATTTCATATTTTCTTCTGTCAACCATAGCGGCTCTGCTCCCTGTGCTAATGGTCAATTGCAGAGCACCTTAATTCCTTAAATAAAATAAGCCTGTGGGTAAAAAGAGACTTGAACTCATCTGTGTCATGTCCTAGGTCTTAAGGCTGGGAGAGAGTGGGCATGTTTGCAGAGCTGGGGTTAATGAACGGATCAGGGCCTCCTACTCTCCCATCCTCCCAATTCAACAGAACCATACTGGGTGAAACGGAGAGTAGGGGCCTGCATAGAAACGTGATTATATGCCTGACCAACAGCAGTCCAAGCCTGCTTCTGTGAGACGCTCCTGCAGTGAATCCAGAACTATCAGGATGTAAACCAACAGGGGCAGAGGACACAGAGACGTGTGCTTGAAAGACAGAACAAACACACAGGCACTTAGCAACTGGCTTAGGCACTGGAGAAGTTCCATCCTAAATGAGGAAGAGCCAGAGGCAAGTTTATTTCAACCACACAGGTTCTTCTAGAACTGGAGGCCAAGGGCAGGAGGAAGAGCCAAAATCCACTAAAAATCAGTTATATCTTGTTTAGTTTCAAATCCTGGGACTAATGGTGCTGTTTAACCTCTGCCTCTCTCTCTGCTTCTGCCTCTGTCTCTGCCTGTCTGCCTGTCTGCCTGTCTGCCTGTCTGCCTGTCTGCCTGCCTGCCTGTCTGCCTGTCTGCCTGTCTGCCTGTCTGCCTGCCTGCCTCTCTGCCTGTCTGCCTCTGCCTGTCTGCCTGCCTGCCTCTGCCTGTCTGCCTGCCTCTGCCTGTGTCTCTCTGTCTGCCTGTGCCTCTGCCTGCCTGCCTGCCTGCCTGCCTGCCTCTGCCTGTCAGCCTGCCTGTCAGCCTCTGCCTCTCCCTCTCTTCCTCCTTGGGGATTGGTGGGGGACAGGACAGGGGACTGGATGGGACAGATAGGACAGTCCAAGACATTACCAAGCTCTCCAGCTGCTTCTGTTTTCTCCTAGAAATCTAACATGAGTCCTCCGTCCTTGGAGGGGTTGAGGAGTCAGTGCTAAAGGCTGAGAAAACCTGCACAAATGCCTAGAGCCCATACCCACAGCCCACCTCCTCCCTTTCTTTTTCTCCGTTATAAACAGGGAAAAAGTGTCAAGTTTATACTCTGGCTGAAGTATTTCGTAAATAGCTGGAGCTGAGGGTAATACAGACCTAAAAATACTAACACCAAGGGTTTCTAACGACAGTTCAGCCACGTCACTGTGGAGGAAAGGGGAATCAGGAAAATCCCCTAGATAAAAGTGGGGTGGGGGTGGGAGGACAGCAAAGAAGGGATGAATGTACACATCTTCAGACTGGTCATCTGAGACAAATACATCCAAGAGGGGACAAAAGACATTACCAAAAAGAGACACAAAGAGAGAAGCCTTTGGAGGACAAAAAAATGAACTATGAAATCTCAAACTGTGGCAGAAATTAAAGTTACCAGCAGGCTTGAGAAATCCAACTTGGGTATGTTCATTAAGTTGGATCAAGAGATCAAAGAGCAACCGTGCAGTGTGGGAGCCAATATCACATGACAGAAGTATTCACGAGCTGAGAAAGAAAAACGAAAAAAAAAAAAATTCCCAGCATATAGCACACTTTTTTCCCCTAAAATGAAAAGCTATTTTGCTCTCCAAATTAAACTTTCTCCTTTATAAGACTGGCCAGGCATGTTGGTGCATACCTTTAATCCCAGCACTCAGGAGGCAGCAAGATCACTGGGAGTTCAAGGCCAGCATGGTCTACATTGGTAGTTCTCAACCTGTGGTTCTCAACCTGTGGGCCTTAACCCCTTTGCCGGTCGAGGGACCCTTTCACAGGGTGGAGTATCAGATATTTACATTACAATTTTAACAGTAGTAAAATGACAGTTATAATGCAGCAACAAAAATGATGTATGATGGCGGGGCCAGCACAGCATGAGAAGTTTGTGAAAAGGTCACAGCATTGGGAAGGGTGGGACCCACTGGTCTACATAGTGAGTATCAGGTCAGCCAAGGATGACATTTAAAAAAAGAAAAGGGAAGAGAGAAGAAAAAGCCAGCCAGAGTGAAGGATCCACTAATGTCCTCACATGTTAACAACATTTTCTAAATCAGGATTCAAAAAGAAAAGCCCACAAAATCCCAGAGGAAAAGAGTTTACATACAAAAGATTCAAAGTCAGAATCTGATGCATACAACTTTTCAAGAAATAGCTGGAGAAACACCTTTGAGTGGAAGGTGTTAACCTTCAGAAATGGATGATCTCCACCCTGGATGTGCAAACTTAACTAAGTCATCACTTAAAATGCAGGACGATGAAGGCATTTTTAGACATGTGTCTCCCATCCCGCCTTCCTCTGTGAGGTCCTGGACTATGTGTCCATGAAATACCAAACCAGCAGTAAAGACAACACTTAGTAGGGCCCTCCGACAGACAGAGCCTAAGGAGTTGGCAGGATGGTGCTAAGTAGAAGTTATTCTCTGCCCTGAGAGGAATGGTAGTTTCCAGAGGCTCTTCCTCCAAAGATGACCTTGACAGAATCCCTGTGTGGCTGGTTATATCGAAAGGAGATTTACAACTAGTATAGAATTTGAGGTTAAATTATTCATAACTGTATCAAAAATTAACAATAAAAAAAAAGTCAATATTGGCCATGCAATCTAATCGGGAGAGAAAAAAGTAAATCAAGCTATATTAAACGGTTCATCTGTGGAGAGATTTCCACAGTTGCAATAAAGTAAACACTGAATATTGATCTCACCCAAATTACAGTACAATTACAATATGATTACAACTGGCAAATGAGAGCTGAGAGGCAAGGGGCAAGGAGGGATGAAAGCAAACTAAATACTGGCACGGAAGGATAATGCCTAAAACTGAGAAACAGATAAGTTACAGCTTCAGTGTGTTGATTAAAAAGGCACACGTGATACCCCATGGCAGCGAATTAACCACCTGTAACTCCAGCTCCAGGGGAAGCTCATGCCCTCTTCTGGACCCATGGATCCCTGCGCACACACACTGTGCACATAAACTCATGTAGGTGTGTACATGTGCACACAGAGAACAAATAAACAAATGAAAAGTTTACAAAAGAGAGAGTCCAGTGGTAGAGCACTTGGCAAGCAGGCATACAGTCCAGGTCAATCAGGAGCCTAAGAAAATAAAGAGAGAAAGTGCATGCTCATTTCAGACATCTCATGAGAGCCAGCACCTATGGTATGCCAGGCCTGTGCCATAAGATGTTCCCTTGTGGGAGCTTGTATAAGGGCTTCTAATGTAACTCACTCTGCTTAGTGAAAAGAAGGAAATTAACAGGTTGCTATGACAGATTATATCACAGGCAACAATTTGGGGCAGGGTGGGGAGAGGAGACTCCCTGAGGAACAATATCTGAAACTTGAAAGGATGGGACAGAAGTTGACTGTGTGGAAAAAGGAACTCTTTAGGGGAGGAGGGAGGATAGATGATGTGATTGCAGAAAATGTTTGGGTGTGGTCAAGACAATGAATGGGGGGGTCAGTCACCAAGACTGAAAGAACATAAAAGAGAAAAGAGGCCACCCTCAATTCGAACAACTCACGATACCAGCCAATATGACCCCAAAGGAAGGCAGAGATGAAGAACAAGTTGAGGTAAAAGAATCTAGACCCCAGTGAAACACACACTGCTAGGCAGAGAAGAGCAGGGCACCCCAGCATCACAGAGGTCTCTGAAGCAAGAGTGGGAGTCACACACCAACCAGTAGTTGTTGGACCTAAAGATCCAAAACCAGGGGAGCTTGAGACCTGGAATTCCTACATTCTTATATAGGCTGCTGTTGAGGGCAGGTAACAAGGTTGACCAAAGTGGAGACAGAGAAGACAAAGTCAAGATCATTTTGAAAGGAGAACTCAGGTTCTGGAGGGAATAAAGATATCAAAGGAGAAACTGGGGCTGGTTTCCACTACACGAGGAAGCATTTCAACTTTGGAGATGAGGAGGAGGTAAAACCTTCATGGATGGGGGGTGGGGGAAATAGAGGGATGGGAGGTGAGCAGTGTGGGGTGTTTGGGGGGGTGCCAGAATAGGAAGCAGGATAGAGTTGGCAACACACGAAGCAAATCTAGACTTCATCCTTGGAGACAGGCAAATGGAGGGTTTGAAACTCAAATAGTTAAAAAGTATTATACTCAAGCCCTCAGGCATTGAAGAATATGCAGAGAAAGGAGGCCCAAACCACAACAGGAAAAAAAAAAGTCAACATTCCAACATCCTACTATGAAGGAAACTCTATCAAAGGACCAAAGAGTAGACAGCAGAAGCTGGGAAGACAAATTGGGAAGTAATTACAAGAGGAAGTGAGCTGTGAGTGAGCAGAATTTCAATGAAGTAGCATCCATCCTGGGGCTGGGTAAATAAAGCATTTCAGGAAGGAGGCAGTAGATAACCCCGGGCTCCATTCAAGAGCTGCTGTGACTCACTGTGCAGGGGCACAGGACACATCGATCGCAGAGTGCTCCTCTAGAAGTGAGCTCAGATGACCAGAATAGTAACCTTCAAGGATGTCCCATCCTGCCAAGCTTAGTAAGAGGTCTCCTGGAGAGCAAGCAGGAAACCCCGGGACCCACCTGTGAACCGAAAAAGGCAAGCTTCCCAAACAGAAATGTCCCAAACAGGACAATGTCCAGGCAGAGAAAACCAGCTCTGTGAGCACGGGGCAGAACTGTTTTATAGGGCTGCTTATTTGTCTAACTCAGGGCCTGTGGGAAGGAAATGAATTCAATAAAGCTATAAGGTCTCACTTGGCTGATGCAGAGACACGGAGAGGTGGGATTCTCAGATCCCAGTTCCCAACGATGAAGCACACATCACAACCATTTTGTTCATCCGATAATTCCAAATCAAATACATCTGGGAATGAAATCACAAATTTCTAGAGCCGTGACTTTAGACCACAAGTGGCCCTTTTGAACTATGCAGTTGGCACAGATTGAACCCATCCACGGAACATAAGGCTTCACACCTCGAGTAGACATCCTGTGCAGATCACCTCAGTTCATTAGCACACCACCTCCCACCCTGCTGTGCACCTGACCCCTAGAACTCACTCACCTTGACTTTTAAGAGCCATCTGATACCACCTGCCCATGTCCCCTCCTCCAGGCCCGACAACCACTGCTCATCTCTCTGCTTCAGTGATTTGACATTTTCAGATTCCATGTATAAGCAGTATTTGGCTTTCTTTTCTGCCTTATTTATTTAGCATGATGTCCTTGAGACTCATACATGCTATCACAAATGGCACAATTCCTTTTTTATATGGCTGAATAATACTAATAGGCATGTGCATATATACACACACATATACACACATCCCATAATACTCATAGGCATGTACACACACACATATATAGCCCATAATACTCATAGGCATGTACACACACATATACACATGCAAAAATATCTATAATACTCACAGGCATGTACATACACACACACACACATGTATACATAGCTCATAATACTCACAGGCATGTACACACACACACAATCCACACACAACACATACATTATATATATATATATATATATCCCATAATACTCATAGGCATGTACACACACACATCTTATCTCATAATACTCATAGGCATGTACACACACACATAATATCCCATAATATCATAGGCATGTAACACACACACATATATATATCCATAATCTTATGCATTACACACACAACATATATCCCATATACTCATAAGGCATGTACACACACACATGCATCTCATAATACCATAGGATGTACCACACACGATATCCCATAATGTCAAGGCATGTATAATACAGCACATGCAACATGCATATATATTCCCTAATTTCTCTTACATTTCTAAAGACAGTATTCCTTTTAAGTATGCAATAGCTTCAATGCCATGGGATCAGACGTGATTCTCTCCTGTATAACTAGCACGTCGATAGTGCGGAAGTTCACTCTAACTTTCTTGCCCCCACGTGTTTCTCATAACAGTCAATGATTCACATTCCCATGAGTGTGATGTTTCCCTTTTCTCCACGCTTTGCAAACTATCATCATCTCACCAACTTACCAATTGCTTAGAAGTTCTAAGACGCTGAAGCAAGCGCTCTTCTTCCAAATGTTCAAAGTTAATAAGTAGTCTCATTTGGAGACCTCAACACAGGGCCAAAGACACAGGACTTAGAAATCACGAAGACTTGGGTTCAAATTCAGTTCTGTTGTGTGTGTGTGTGTTGTGTGTGTGTGTGTGGGGTGTGTGTGTGTACTTGTAAAACCTGAGTCCTAAATGGCAACACAGTTACATATGGTCATTGGTGTGACAGTAGATAGGAACCATGTTCCTTATAATCTTAGAACAGTAATTGTTCTCTTCCTTTTTATTCTAGAATATATTTCCATGCCTCTGAAGTTCAGACAGCACAGTTACTCACCAATAGACTTTTTCTGGCCTGTTAAATTTTTCATCCAAAAACATGAAAAAAAAAAAAAATCTGGTAGAAATTTTTCTTGAGGTTTTTTGTGACGAAAAAGACATTTTGTACAATACAGTAAAACTAATTACCATGGAAATGTTTTATAGTTGGAGCTAGGTGGGATGGCATGATTGATCTAGTACTGCAGAGGCATGGACATCCTTCAGACATAGTGACACGACAATCCGTCTCAGAAAACAATTGAACAAAAATATTTTCTTTCCCCTATGTGTGATGGTTTTGATTCCTCACACCCCAGGGATGTGACAGTCCTTGCTAGCAACGAATCTGTGACACATGTTATATAGTCTGCAAAGTAGTTCTACGCACGTTGGCCATTGTTTCTCAATACTTTAACATACTAGGGTCTACCCACAACGCTGCCCAGTTAGCAGTCCTGGTTCCGAGAAAGTTCAGCTCTGAATCTTCCACCCACGACAACCATTTCTTTGTAGATATCAACACCAAGCCTCACCGTCACCTACAAGTTACAGAGCCACAACCAGGAAACAAACACACAGAGCTGGTAACACTTTCCCATGAAAACCGTAATTCTAAATATCTAGGAGGACAGAGGAAAATACATTGTTTTTGTCATTTAAGAAAACTTGCATCTACAAAGACAAAACATTTAACTCAGCTATTTGGCTTGTGGCCACTCAGAGTTACATCTTCAGCATGAATACAAAGATGACTGAAAGCACAGGTCCATGAAATACTATTTCCATCAGACAACATTCAATCTGCTGAGAGGCCACAGGCTCCCCCTCGTCACACCAGCACCCTGACTGCAGCACGCTACTCAATGCACACTGAGCAACATGCAAGGTCACCAAAATCTTGTTTTCATTTAACCACCATTAACATTGCATTGCCAAATTTTCCCCAAATGGGATCCTGACCCATAATGCAGTAGACCACAGGAAATACACTTAGCTGTCAGGGCTAGTATACAGTATCTGATTATTTTTAGCAGCCCATGTGGACTGAAAGTTAAGAAGTGCAATTCAACAAATGGTGTCTAGGACCTAACAAACACATGCCGTCAAGTTACACAACACACAAAAACGTTATGGGCTTTTCTCCAGAACCGGCCATGTGAGGGGAAACCTACATACAAGTGCTCTTCAAACACAACCAGGGGAATCTTACCCAGACCGGATGGTAGAGTAGTTTGAGGAGCCAGAAAAGGTCTCCTGGAGTCAGGAACATCACCTGAAGGATGAGGAGGTATCAATAAATACAATAAACAAACAAAACGGCCGGCATTGGGCAACAGAAAACCCAGAAAAGGCATCAGACCTGAGTCCCAGGCCTGACTCTGCAACAAGTGTCTGACCTTGACCAAGCCATTCTAACCTTTCTGGGACTCCATTTTCCTTAGGTTAGAACATGGTTAGGTCAGTCAGTCAGTTAGCCAGACTCTTGCTGCACATCAGAATGGCCCCGGAGCTTCAGAAATCCTGTTTCCCTCATCCAGGAATGTGGTTTTACTGGGTGGGCCTCCTTGTTTCTCCAAAACCTCCAGGTGATTAGTAACGTGTAAACCAGAGCTGAGATTTTTCTCACAAAGCAATCTCTCAAATCCCTGACGTTTTAACCTTGGTATATAATAATTCTCCTGAGACCTTCTTAAAAGCCCAGTGTAGACTGCATCTGAGACAATTAAACCAGCACCTCGGGGTGGGGATCAGTTCCCAGGCATCTGAAAATTCCTAAGCCTGGTGCCAAGCTGTACCCAAGGTTGACGCCCACTGTTCCAGACCTGCATTTCCAGTTCCTATACAGGCAATGGTGGATGGGAGAAGGGAGGGAAGAGAAGCAGGTAAGTCTCCCCCTCCCTCATTCCCATGTTACATTAAAAACAGCCAGATGCCAGAGGCCTCTGGTGATTTATAAATGGTCTGCACACAGTAGTTGATTTCAGGTGAGTATGTCCTTCACGCCAGTGTATGACAGGTGGGGAAGTTCCAAACTGCTCTTGTTCTAAATTTAAAATCCAATGGCATACTTCTCTAACAATGACTCCACAGTGTGTTCTCTGCAACTCTCGGTTAGAATCTGATTTGCATGATTGCCTGTAACATGAGCATTGCGGTCCTCACTCGTGAGGTTACTTAAATCCACTTATTAGGCACTGGTGAAGCAAACAAACAGTAATTAGAAACACTGCAGACAGCCCTTTAAATCTTTGCTGAATTACACGTTTCCTGCACACAAGCCCATATGCACAACATGTCCGTAGCGTCATAAATCAGGGCCTCAGAAATACTAATGTGGACACAAGCCATCTCCCGGCCTCCTCGGGAATGCGTAGGAAGCTAAAGATCCAAGGAGAGAGAGAGAGGGAGAGAGAGAGAGAGAGAGAGAGAGAGAGCGCTATTCTTCTCTGCCAGCCCTTCTCACAGCTGGGTAAATAAGACACTGCCCGTGTGTTTTAGAAGTCCCAGATGAAAATGAACTCTCCACGGGCCTGAAAAAAAAAAGAAAGAAAGAAAGAAAACCTCGGAGAGGCAGCCTTCCATTTCCAGAAACCAAAAGAGCATCGGCACCACCATGGCACAGTTTATAAAATAATGGCAGCTCACCTGTCTATGGCTCAGAGGCTGGAGTGGGAAACTCTGGGTCAAGCAGAGCAGTTTTCCACCCTTAGTATCCAAGCCACAGCGGTTGGCTTATGGGACCTGCTAACCTCAGGAGGTGCTGGCCCTCCTGGCCTACACTGAGGTCTTTGATGAGAGGGTAAGACTGCTCACATTCCACTAGAAGCTGCCCCTTTCCACCTTGCCAGACTAGGGCCAGGCAGAAAGGTGTCACATGCTACAGCTGTCCTTAAAAGAAAGACTGTTTAATTGAAAGTGGGCACTCCTGCTAATTAATGACTCAGACAGACCCCTATTCCTGAGCATGGCTGAGGGCTGAGATGACCTCAGTGGCCAAGGAAAACCCCTCCCTTCTCAGCGTGGGCCTCTTCCAAGAGGCTGGAAGATTTTTCACTCAGCACTAGCCAACAATAAACAGGAAGCGAAGACAAAGACTGTTTTCACCAAAGGCAGAGGTCTACTGCCTTTATTAAGTGGTTCTTTCATCTTAGGCTTTAAAGGGAATCCAGCTATCCTCTTTGGGAGTTGGAGTGGGGGTGGCTCTGGAAACAGCCAGAATACCCACTAATGATCAAACAGGACGGGCACACACCACACACAGAAACACACACACACACACACACACACACACACACAAAACACACACTTACTTGATGGATTGCTACATAGTATCTCGGGCCAGTCAGTGCATGGATGCCTCTCTGTGACATACAAACACATGGAGAAAACTGCAGCCAGCTTTCCCTAGAAAGAATACAAAGTGCAAATGTCAGAGGAGATAGTTACTTGGCAGGAGAGCACTCGGAGAGAGAATGTTCTTCCTTCGATATCCTTCCCAGCAGTCTGAACTATCTTCTTCTCCCTGGCCCCCTTCCCCTTTAATAACAGACACGAACTTGGTGGAGTGCTATTTTAGGGTTCTTCTTTATATTAATCTCACCACATGCAAACAAAACAACGCTGTTTTAAACAGAGGGTTAGGGAATGCAACTCCTCAAAATCCCTGTGTCCAAGTCTGAACACCTAGTCCTTTGAAGATGACTATTTGAAGACACATCCTTTAAGGAAATGATGATGTTAATTAGCATAAGGCTACTAGGGTGGCCCCTAATCCAGTCAGAAGAATTTTTGCTGCAGGAAGAGATGCCAGGTGCCTGTGTGCACGCTGAGGAAAACCATACAGGGACACAAGAGAGGGCAGCTGTGTGCCAGCAGGGAGGCTGACCTGGAGAGACAGGGAGTGCTGACACCTTGACCTAGGCCTTCCAGGGCTGCAGGAAAAGAAACATCTGTTCTGGGATGCTCTTATGGTTGCCATAGCAACTTACAACAACTGAAGAAAAGGCAGACTCAATCGCCTCTTCCTGGCTTCGGGGCAGTGAATGCATGACACTTTCCCCGTGGTTGCGGGGCAGTGGACCCCTGAGACTCGACTTTTCCCTGGCTCATCCTAACTCTCACAGTCTCCTTTGACATGTGAACAAATGGAAATTGCCAAACTCTGAATGCCCCAAGTCAATTTAAGGTTGCTTTTACATAAAGGAACTGCATAAGCTAATGCCAGTGAGTTTTAAATAACTAAATTCAGTGGTTCCAGCTGTAAACTCAGGAAAGCCATTTCATAATGAAAACGCTGACGCTTTTTTTTTTGAATTAAGGATGGAATTGCCAACATAAAAAAAAAAAAAAAAACTGACAAGAAGTGAGGACTCATTCCTTCCACTCTCAAAGGAAAGGGTTGATAACTCCGTGAAAGGCTTTGCAATTTGAATGACCGGATATTGTCTAGAATTTAAACCTGGAACTTTTCCAGCTGCTCAACACTTGACACAGGGCTCACAGCCTCAGACAGAATCCCAGGCCCTCTCTCTAATTCCTGCTATCACAGCCCCTGGTCCTGTGGTTAGAGTCATTATGCAGAAGTGAAGATGATGTCACCATGTCTAACTCAGCTATGCCAACATCCCGTGTGTGTGCAACACTGGGGATCCCGCTGATGACCTTCCACATGTCAGGCAAGTGGCTCACCCATGACCTACATTTCCACACTTTTTTTTGCTCTGTGAATTTGGCCTTGAAGGGAGGATTAGTCATATATTTTAAAAGCGCATGTACACTCACACAAATACACACGGTGTTGAGGGTACGTTTTAAACATTATCTTTCAGCTATCATGAAGTGAATATACAAGAGCGTGTGTCAGATCTCCACTCCCCACACTAACGCTTGTCTAAAAACTGTCCTGTTCAGTCAAAGACAGGTCCCTGCATTTACTCTTATCACCAGGCTGTGTATTACTTTTTAAAATGGATAGCAATTAAATGAACCAAGTAAGATGTCCTTGACTACTTTACCCAGAGTTAACAAAAACTTTCCAATTAAAGGAGCCGCTGAGATGAAGAGAACACCCACAGCACATGGGCAGGGCCAAAGAGAATGAGGATTACACACAGCAGCATGACGGGACTACTCCAGATACCAGCCAGTACAGACACACGTTAACACTGAAAATTAATAGCACCATTACAAAGAAGCAGGAGACAACACCTATAGTGTCAGCGATTGGAACACGGAGGCAGGAGGGGGGTAACTTTGAGGCCAGAACTACACAGTGGCAGGAAAAAAAAAAAAAAAAACAAAACCTAAAAAGAAGAAAATGACAAGAATTCCTATAGGGAGAAAACAAAGGCTAAACATGAAATGTGGCCTCAGATTTATACTGACAGCTCACAATTATAATTAGTTATGAAATGAAAAAGCCGAGGCATGTGATTTATAATAATCAATGAATGACCTCATCAATGAAACTTCACGTCAAATTTCCCTTGTTTATAAGACCCCATAGACCCTGTGTTGACACTACTCCAGAACTCAGGCTGGCCACTGCCTCCTGGAGTCTTGTAGAACACACACCATATTTTTAATGCTTTTAATATTATTAATTTTTAGTTTTACATTTACAGATGTTTTACCTACATGTCTGTCTGTGCATCATATGCATGCCAGGTACCCAAGGAGGCCAGAAGATCGCATCAGATCCCTGGAAACTCAGTTGTGAACCATCATGTGGGTGCTTGGAACCCAACCAGCTCCCCTACAAGAGCATTCAATGCCCTTCACAGCTGAGCCATCACCTCCCCAGCCCCAACCCCGTACCACATTTTGTTTACTCCCTTAGACATAAAATCTGGCAGTGAGCACAAAAGAAAAATCTACTATGTGTTTGCAGGTAAACAGGATACAGTAAATGTGTGTGACAGAATATCTCTCAGCTATTTAGGTGATTTGTGATATATTTTTTACAGTATAGAATACAGATAATGAAAAGTTCTAGAAAGGAATAACGGTAATGCTGAGTAACAGAGTGTGCTTAGTGCTGGGGAAATCAGAAAATGGTTAAAAGGATAAATTTTATGTACATATTATCACAATGAAAGAAACACAGTGAGAGGAAGGAAGCTTATCAGCAAGGCAAGTGAAAAAGAGACTATGTCTGAGCCACATACAAACGCTACAAATGCTACAAACGTCCCTTCAGGTGCATTGGTAATGTTACAGGTGAGCTTGTTTGTTGCGGTTTTCCAGCTTCTTTGTTGCTTATTTGTTGCAGTTTCCCATGGTTTCCAAATTCTCTAGAACTGCTCACATAATCAACACTTGCAAGTAAAAAGGGGTGTGGTACAGCCGAAGCTGGAGATACACAGCAGCAGGTTAAATTGGGATCTAAGTCAGGTCACCATTGGACTACTCACACGGTCTACCACTCTTCTGTGCTTGCCTTCCCTGTGATGGTCTAAATTCTCGCCACGTGAGTTAAGACTTTTATCTTTATTGTAATGAAATGTTTTTCTTGCTTTTATTTTTCTTTCTCTCTAAGGCAGAAAGCACACAGCTCAGACCTGTTGTACCCTGAGCACGCCTCAGCCAGCCTGAGTGTCACAACAGATGGCACTGCTCTGGACATACAAGTGACTGACTGGATCCTGAACAGTTCTCAAGAGACAGTGAATGTCTTCAGGAACCTGTGACAAGATGTAAAGGTGACCTGAGGGAACACCAGATTCACCACTGTGGATGAACTAGAAGCAAGGTGATCGTCACATCAAGCTCAGGCAGACGCCACACAGAAAGGGCCGCCATTATCACGCATGCTGTGGAAATGCCCTCCCCCCCACCCCCGTCTTAGTGACCCCACAAATGGGGACAGTCATGCTTCCCTCCTAAATATTTAACAGGACTGAAAGGTCTGAGCCCGTTCTCCACAGGTGATCAAGCCATACTAAGAGCTTTCTTCCAGTTCCTGTTCAAATGCAGTGGAAAACAAACAAACCACGCCACAGTGAGATGCAAAAAGTGTTAGCGTTAACAGGCACTATGATAGAAGCACAGGGAAATGTTCTGCATACTTTCTCACTGACCCCAGTGAAGACCTTGTAATAAAGTTCACAAGAATTTTCCTACTCTTTGTTCCTCAGTAATAGAAAACCATTCATCACTACGGGTCAGTGACCTCATATACCAGAGAAACCATCAAGACTCTGGCACTTCCTTTCTTGATAATCCTGTTTTGAAATCTTGAATTCCTTTAACTGCAGTGGGTCCTCAGAGTCCTCTGAAAAGTCTGTTACCGTGGCAGGGATGAAGACACCGCCAGGCTAGCTCCCAACTTTGAAAAAAACCTGATTCTGACTGACTATGGTACTCCCCAGACAACCCAGACATCCAGTGTGACCAACAATGGGCACTGTGTCTGTCCCATGACCATTGATCTACATGAAGACTTGAAGTTACCCACGTTGTTTAACAAGCTGACAGCATCGCAAGTTGCATCAGATCACCATGACCCAAACCTTCCTGGTGGAAAGGCAGCTCCTATCTTTGCAAAGATCAGCCTCCTTCCCATAAAAACACACTCTGCCTTACTGAGCCAAGAATACCGGAGAATCATCAGCCGTTGGGAATTTCCTTTGTGCACAATAAACTGAGCAAGCTGAACTCGCCACCTTAGGATTGGGGAGCTCAAATTCATAAGCATGGACGTCAGCAATAAGCCACGCTTGCCTGATGGAAGAGAGAATACAAACAATTTTGCTGTGATCCATCACGTTGTAGGACAGTAATTCTCAACCTAAGGCTGCGACCCTTCAATGCAGCTCCTCATGTTACGGTGAGCCCCCACCATAAAATTTTCATTGCTACTTCACAACTGTAATTTTGCAGCTGTTATGAATTGTAATGTAATCATATGATATGCAGGATATCTGATATATGACCCCCCTCAGGGGTCCTGGCCCACAGGTTGAGAACTTCTATTCTAGAACAAAGGCATCCAGAGGGTTACTACGTCTGCACTGAGGGTGAGGAAATCTGGGCGGGGCAGTTCATCATCTCTCTATGGGCTGCTGCATATGAAGGAGTGGACCTACTCTGCCTCTGAGAGACGCAGTTCATGCTGATTCCGTCTTCACTGCTAGAAAATGGGCACCACGGAACTCCATGCTTGTAGTACCTGCTCTCCTTACCTCAGAATAAAGCATGAGGCACTTCCATTCTCTCTTCAGTCTTTCAACCCCATATTTGTTGCCCTGGAGAGGTGTCAGAGAAGAATGACGTCATGGCTTATTTGGAGCAAGGAAAGAGGCAGAAACCAGTCTGCTTGGAGGGTCTCGAAAGGGTGTTTGGAACCAGCTTCCAGAACAAGATGGTGGCTAGTCCCTTGGGGTTCTAGCAGGTGAGGGCTTGCCCTGCGGGCACCAAGGGCATCCCTGCCAACCTCAACCGGAGCAATGCATCATCAAGCCTTTTGAGTGCTCTGCCCTCGTCCTCATCCATTTCCTGTGTGCGTGTACACGCCGAGTGTATTTTTGTTTGAGTTTCTTTTGTTTTTTTCCAAAACTATGGCTCTTGGCTTTTCACACACAATCCTTTAGCAGAATCCGGTAAAATCCAAAATTCCTTTCCCTAGAAAAAAATCTTAAAAGCAGAAACACAGAGAAAGTACTGTATAGAACCTGTGAGAACTCCGAACCCCTAAGCCCACCGTACATACTGAGAGGAAGAATACTATGCAGTCTGAACATGTCGGCCACTGCCGCATGCCAAGCACCAAGAAGAACCCACCTTAAGCTCAGCCCCTCACGTTCTGGATGGCATCCCATTCTCCCACGACCTGCCTTGGTTCCCTGCAAAACTGCTGGGAACATCTGCTTGCCGCTCTATTATCTGTTCAAGGAACAGCTAGTCAGTGCTTTAAATATCCTATTGAACAGAAATAATGCAACACTTGCACCCCACTCAGGAGGAAAGCACTGCACTGAGGTGAACAAACAGAAATCAGACACTTTTAATACACATGTCCCTAGTGCTCAACCTGATGGGCCAAGCGATGTCAAGATGAATCTTTTTTTTTTTTTTCGTTTTCGAGAAGGTTTCTTGTGTAGCATGGCGTCGAACTCACTCGTAGACACTGCTCGAATAGAATGCCTGCCTCTGACTCAAGTGCTGGATAAAGCGTGCGCACACGCCGTCAGAATCTAAAGGAGCAATGGCATAACTGACACAAGAGGAACAAGGGCAGTTAGGACAGTGTGCAAGAAGGGACTTCAAAGTCAGTCAGAAGGTTCTGGAGCTGAGAGCCGACTGTTAAAGAGAGAGGAAACAAGAGAAGCATGGCATAAAACATACAGGAATGTGGCTTTATACCTCTGGAAGATGGCTTTCCTGCTTCTTGTTTTAACTTAGTAAAGTAAGGGAAAGAATAAACAATCACGACCTCACGGTACACAGATGGAAGCTAGTGCCGGCCTTTTATTTTCATGTACTTTATAAACATGCATGTCCCTGTGTGTGACTAGTTGTGTTTCAATTTTGCTAAAATGTCTTATGTTTACTATGTACCAGACCCTGTGCCGAATATGAAATTGTTTAGTGACTGTTCATTAATCGTGATCCTTTTGAAAGACAATTATGGTTTTACTGCTATGAACAGTCACCACGACCAAGGCAACTCCTTTGTTTGTTTGTTTGTTTGTTCTTTTTGTTTTTGTTTTTTTCGAGACAGGGTTTCTCTGTGTAGCCCTGGCTGTCCTGAACTCACTCTGTAGACCAGGCTGGCCTCGAACTCAGAAATCCGCCTGCCTCTGCCTCCCAAGTGCTGGGATTAAAGGCGTGCGCCACCACTGCCCGGCCAAGGCCACTCTTATAAGGACAACATTTAATTAGGGCTGGCTTACAGGTTCAGAGGTTCAGTCCATTATCATCAAGGTAGGAACATGGCAGCATCCAGGCAGGCATGGTGCAGGAGGAGCTGAGAGTTCTACATCTTTCATCTGAAGGCGGCTAGTGGAAGACTGACTTCAAACAGGCAGTATGAAGGTCTTAAAGCCCATACCCACAGTGACACACCTACTCCAACAAGGCCACACTTCCTAATAGTGCCACTTACTAGACCGAGCATAATAAACTATCACAGTGGATGAGGGCACTAAGACCACACAACTCACATGCAGCTGAGTCAAGCAGACTTCAACAATGTTTTCATTTCAAAACTCCATTTCTTTTTTTTTTTCCACTTGCTTGATTTACAGGAAAAAATTTAATTTATTTTTCCAGTTTTCTGAGAGATGACCCTTTGGGATCCTGATTAGCACCCTAACAACCCTGGGATGTGAGCTCTTGCTGACGTCATTCTCCCACATGGGTCTGTTCACGTTCTCAGGACGGTCCGTTGTTCTCCTCAAGAAAGACCTGGAAGGTGACATTCATACACCTGCTCTGGACAGATAAATCTGAAGATGGAGTGGAGAAGGGTGCATTTGGGAAGACTAGGTCAGAAAAATGAGATGCAAACCAAGATGCAGTCCCTCTGCGGGCCTAGAAATCTGTGGCTGTTGGGAGCGAGCCAGGAGTCTGGCCAAGAAACCAGAGAAGGCAGAATTTAAGGGATCTGGCATTCCTCGGAGAACACAAAGAGGAAGTGGGGGTATGGGGAGGAAGAGGAAATGGAACATGTGAGTGACAGTGGATGTCTTTCAAAGGGAAGGAAGAACCAGAGGGGATGTGACCTCCAGGTGTGACTGAAGGAGCAGGGACTGCACTGTGAGGAGAGCAGTCAATCCCTATTGGAAGCCTGGGATCACGGGAAGGAGAACAGACAGGGAGTCAGATGCACCCTAGAGCAGGGATGTGCACAGCATTGACCCTGGAGAGCAGGCACTGTAGAGCCAGGCAGACAGGGCACAAATTCAGTTTGAATAAAGTCAGTGGACCAAGCCGAGGAAGGAGAAAGGCCAACTAAGAGGAAGAAGCGGAATCATGACCCTCTCGTAGCCTATTCTGCCCTTGGATTTCTCAAAAAGATGATTTTTTTTTTAATAATTTGGAGGTCAGTCAGTTAATTTTAAACAGCAAACTAATCACATAAAGTTCAGTGGGGTAGGAATTTACATCTCTGAGCTGCCTCTCAGAGCTGTATCCACCAGCCATATGGAGCCAATGATTAATATTTAGTAGGAAAGGAATTTATAATCATGTGCCTGCCATTCAAATGTGAAATGTTTTCTGCTCCAAACACCCAGTAATACCTGAATATATCTCCTGTTTAAAATGCATTTATGAATAATTTTTATAAATTTCCTAGCAAGAATGATAATAGAACAATCTATTTTCACTGCTACATGGGACAAAAAACGAGGACTAAATGCTTCAATTAATCAAGAGACTTAATATGCTTAATAATAAATATCAAACAGTCATTACTTGGTCTATTTAAAGGGTGGTTAGGGTCAAAAGATGATTATAACAGCTAGCATTTGCACCCACATTTATTTTCTCTCCGTTCCTTACAGTGACAGAGCAAACTTCCTAGACTCACAAATCTGCTTTACTACATTAGAATGCTAGAAATCAAATTTGTTTTTCTTGATTTATATGCAGGCAGTCATAATAAGATTCTGTAATGATTAACAGAAGTAACAACCAAATAAATGGAAAAAACACAGCCTATCTAAGGCAACCATGCAACAACAGACAGACAGATATGAAAATAAATTATCCAAAATGCCTTAGGAAAATGTGGTCCAGAGTCGAAGTGACCACTGCTGTGGTGTTTAATGAGGCTAGAGATGTAGTACACTGTGACCCTTCATCTTTGGTGTGTGTGTGTGTGTACAGTCACGAGCGTGCATGCACACACTCAGGTACACTATCAAGTTTATGATGCCATGATCATAAACTGACCTGTGATAACATCGGTATCACAAGAAGAAACACGTAGGGACAGATGAAGTCATCCAGGACTATCTCGATCCCAGTATCTCCTCTTAACAAACGCTGCCATTAAGTCACCTGGTCTGGCCTCACCCTATTTGCTTCATTATAGTCTCAATTGATGGGGATTCTCAGTTTTGGATTTGTTTCTCTGTGGTTTTGTTTTGCTTTTGTGTTTTTAAGACTCTGTCTCAAAAACCCAGACTAGCCCCAGACTTATGGTTCTCCTGTCTCAGCCTTCCAATGTGGGGTTTACAGGCATGCAGCATCACCTGGCTGGGTCTGCTGTTCTGTTCAGAATGGATCTTCCCAAACTAAGAAGTCTGTGAATCCAAGGTATCTCCTTCACAGATAAAACACCCAAGGCGCAGTGGCCATGACAACCTCCTCCATTATAGCCCTGCTTTTTCTGGAGGAAAGATTCCCAAGGCAGAAGACAAAGCTGCTGCAGTGAGCACTGGTCTTCTCTAAGTGGAAAGAGACCAGGGTTACAGATGACCAGCAGATTAAACATGCAAAATAAGGATAAAAAAGAGAAGAAAGGTAAGAGATGGGATGGAATGCATAAATTACAGGAACAGGTGCCCATAAAGAATTCTCTAATAAATAGACATTTTGAACAATCTGAACATGTTAAAATACTTGTGGTTTGATTTGATAGCATTCGCAAATATAAGAGGTACTTGTTACATGGAGGAGTTTTAAGTAAAATCTAGCTTATTCCCAATTATAAAATAGGAAAGTCAAATGTTAAGTCAAATTTTTGAACCGTTATTTTAAAAACATGATTGTTTCACGACCTGCCATTCAGAGGTAACACATAATAAAACACCGGCAGCAGGAATCTCTACTTTCAGGCATTCAAATATACCACATGCATAATCCAGGTCTCTACCTCATTACTAGCTAGTCAGTAGGTCTTAGGTTTTCATTTGCAATTTGGGGAGTTTTTCATAATTTGTTTAACCCTAGGTCTTCTAGTAAAAAGGTTAAATATTACAGTCTCTACCAAAGTGTGACAAACATTTGATAAGAAGCAGAATTATCTGGATGTGAAAGCAAATACCTGTAGTCCTAGCTCTTGGGAGGTGGAGGCGAGGGAGAGGCAGGAGTTCGAGGTCAGCCTGAGCTATATGGGACCTGTATCAGGAAAAATAAATAAACAAAAGACTAGCAAAAATACAATAATAATAATATACTTACATTACTTTTCTAAAATTGAACTTAAAATATGAGAATAAAAATTGGTTCTTGGCCTGGAGAGACACATGCTCAATGAGCAGACCACCTAGACGACAAATCTGAGTACCTGGGTTTGCTCCCCAGGAACCTCAGGGTGGAAACAGAACCCGCTCCCAAAGGCTGTCCTCTGACCTCCGCATGTGTGCACTGTGGCAAGCATAAATAAATAAATAAATAAATAAAATAAATAAAATAACTGTGCCAAAATAAAAAAATAATTGTATTTTAATAAAACATTACATTTTTTCAATAAATAACTACTAAATGGATATATGTATACCTGTGATATACCTCTCCATATACATGCATATACATACATATACATATTCAGTAGTTCTAACATATACATGTACATTTATATATGCATATATAAACAAAAATATATATGTTCAATAGTTCTAACAAACAGTAGCTAGTACCTATAAAACATGTAGCAAACTGCCTACTCCCAGTTGGGAAAGGTCCAGTGGTAACCAGCATGGACTCAGAAACCAGAGGTCCTAGGTTCAAATGTCAGATTAGCCAGATTAGCTCTTCTTAAGTTATGTAATCTTGACAAATTACCCGATCAGTGCCTCAGCTTTTCTGACTTCGAAAAGAGATCACAGTGGTAGCCACCCACCAAGACCCTTGTGAGGAATCACTGAGAAGCAGACCCAGAAAAGAACCCAGCACACGGTTCTTACTGTGTGGACTGACTTATTGCAATATTCTTATAATCATCATCAACATTACTAGTATAATTATAATCTATCTTATGGGGGCTGAGCGAAACAAAACTCACGTCTGTGTGTTCCAGTTTGTATTAATCAGGTCATAGTATCCCATATTTCTGTGTATACCATAATTGCAATCTAAGGCCTAGTATGCTCTTAGTCAACTACAAAAGGCCATTATTAGTCAAAGGCCAGTGAAGGGGAGAGATTGGACCGGGTGTAGATCTCCTGACACCAGATAAATTCCTTCTTTTCTTAGTGATCTCTATGGTTCTCAGTATACTGCCACAACACATACTAAGAAGGACTTCAGAAAAAATAAACCCTTCCCAAGTTTCCCCAGAGACCATGGGAGGAGGAAAATAGAGTCAAAACATCCAGTTTCTCTTGTTTGCTGGTCTAGAGTCTCTGGTCGGTGAGGGCACAGGAAAGACGGTCTTCACGGAGCCAAAGCCATGGATCTGAGCACTCAGATATCACCTAGCAACGCTCAAGTCCCTGATTTAACTTCACATGGCGTTCACACATGACCTATCAAATCTCTTCACTGTAAATTTGGAGCCTGCTGACAGCCACTGCAACTGAAAGGCTATGTAAACAGCTGTGGGGCTGGGCTGCTTCTGAATAATGACGGAAGGGGGCACACACTTGAGTCACAGACAGCTTTTCTCCGATACGTGGCTGAATGTAAGAATGGAGACGCTGTAGATACAGAGAGGGGTAACTATACTTCCTCCCCTGGCAACAATGACTGACATCATCTCCACTCCACCCTTTCTTGGGCCACTTGCAGAAGGTATACATGACTGTATCACAAATTCAAGTTTTTAATCCCCCAGGAACCTTCCTCTCCCTGGTTCTTCAAACTATAGCACAAAGGTTTGTTCTGATTGCCTTCTTTCTATCCAACATCTATCAGTGTTCATCTTTATAGATGGCTGAACCCTGTGGAAAAGCTTTGGCAAATCTAAAGCATAAATCAACACGCCCTAGCCTCTTTACAGGCGTTATCAATATACAGTCAAATGGGAGGACTCTCAAACACACAATCTAATCAAAACTCCAAAGTTTACTGACAAGGGAGCTAGGATGTCAGTGATTAAGCATAACAAGAATAATAACTGACTCAAAGCAACCTAATACGTTTATATAACTTGGGCAGAGCACCTTAATTATATATCTTCCTGCTTTGAGACCTTAAGTCCTGGTGAATGAGGTTATTCGTTTAAATCCGGGTTCTTAATGGCATCTTGTATCTTCCAACTTGTGTAGCTCTAAGGCTAACACGTGGAGGTTTTAATCTTTTGTGCCTCTTCCCTGGACTCCGATTTTACATCATGGTTATTAATGGCACCGGAACGTAGCTCTCAAATTACTTCAAGCAATGAATAATTCTGTATGTTTAGGATCTGAATTTTATTTTCTCTGCCTACAATGGGATTAACAGCAGCAAGGGCTTGGAGGGAGATTGAAAATCAAGGTCTGGGTTCCTGTTGACTTCAGAGGAGAGAGCCCAGTGGGGAGCTTCATGATGAAGGAAATCATTAAAGCTACGTTTATTTTCCTAAGATGTGATGTCCTCCTCGATGCTCTAGAGACATACTCCAACATTATATGTGTAACAAACTAAGTAAAATGTACATTTATGCCAGGACTGATGATGTATAAACAGGAGAATTGGGAGTTGAAGACCAGAAAAACAAACAAATCAAAAATTATTAAAACAGGTAAAAAATTATCTTTTAATTCTGTGACCTTGATTCTTGTCTTAGGAATAGAGTCAATCTATCAGTAAAATCAGCTGAGAGAGCTTCAGGAGGGGGAAGGTCACAGAGCTACGGTCAGACTAACATGTCATGAAAAGCAGGGGAGGGCACGCACAGTGGTTAGACTGCCGACGACGGCTGTAAGCAGACTATTTCCATGTAGAAAGCCGGGATCCCTTCTGACTGTTGGTACCCTTGCTCTAGTGGCTGTTGAACAGTCTTTATTTTACTTAAAACCCGAATGTTGGCAGACATTAGGCACAATCAAGTTTTCCTCTCTCTGAATACTCCTGTTTATTCCAATGACAGATGTGATATTGGGTAACTGAAGAAAGGTGATACTGAACAGCTGGAATTACCCACGGTTCCCCACGCCCAACCCGACATGCGAGGGTCTTAATGTACACCTCACTTTTAACAAAGCAGACATGTTCCACAGTACAAGGAAAGGTGTGCAGTCTGAAAATAAACAGGCAATATAAGCCCTTATTAAAACAACGTTATGTCACGTTTTACATCCAGAATATGCAAGAAAACTTCAGTGGTAATTCTGCTCCTTGAAGAAGTTAAAACCAGAGACATCGACACCCACAACGAGTGATGAACAGTAGCATTCTCCTGTCGTGTGATGGTTTCCACAAATTCCAAAAGGACCATTTAATAAAGATGTAAAAAAATCCTAACCTGGCTAACTTGTTCCTCAGAGTTGCCATTTATCCATACATCTATTTTTTTGTTTGTTTGTTTTTTTTGTTTTTGTTTTTCGAGACAGGGTTTCTCTGTGTAGCCCTGGCTGTCCTGGAACTCACTCTGTAGACCAGGCTGGCCTCGAACTCAGAAATCTGCCTGCCTTTGCCTCCCAAGTGCTGGGATTAAAGGCATGCGCCACCACTGCCCAGCCATACATCTATTTTTAAGTATGCTGATGACTAAATAGTCCTGTGCAAAATACAATATAATTAAACAAAATACCAAAACTAAAATAGATGTTTGCTAGGATTTAAATCTACAGTGTCTCCCACAAGCTCACTCACTTGAAGCCTCTGGTGCTATTCTACGGTGGAACCTCAGGAGCAGAACGTTAGAAGCAGGCTGCTAGGAGCAAGCCCTTGAAGGTTATCCTCACTCTCTGCTCCCGTGGTGAAAGACAGAGTCACCCCTGCCTGCTGCCACGCCCTCCCTATCAGAAGAACTGAAATTTCTCTGAATCCATGAGCCAAGAGAAACCTCCCATCCATTGGCTTCTCTGTCATAATTTGGTCCTGCGGAAACCCAAAACACCTCACAGAACACTGGCCTTCCATATCCAAACTGTTAGCTCTGAACCTCAGAAAACTGTGAGAATTCTTTTGGCTCAACAGAAGAGTAAAGATCCCCCAAATTCAAAGTGTTATGGGCACTTACGTATATCACACTATGAATAAAACTCCTTCAGGGTATAAAATAAGTGTTGAAAGAGAACCCTGTTGGGCACCAAATTTTCAGTAAGAGGCAATGGTGACTCACCATGAAATGGTTGCTTGAAAAGCTCTAATCTTCAGAAATGTAGATTTTTTGTGTTATGAATTTTCTGACCACCGTTAAACTACTGGCATAAACAATTCTTTAAACCCTTTGCACTGTCTCCTGTTATAGTCAAACTCAATATCGGTCTCTGGGAAAAATTAATTCAAAGCATTTCCTTTAACTTCAAAAGTCTGGAAACAGAAGTTGTTAGGGTCTGGATATATAAACTATAAACTTCTGTTACCTTTCTTTTTTACTCTGAATTTAATTTTATTTCCTTGGTAAAAAAAAAATACCCGACCACAGTGCCCTCTCCTTCTGTCTCCATGTCTAGAGAAAGCACGCAGTCCATGTAGGAAGTCATGGCAAGCAGCACTCACTGCTGTGCGTGGCATGGAGCTCACGGAGAAAGTGGGTTGTTCTGAAGTCATCACCTGGTGCGTGATTTCCAAAGTACACCAACCCTGTCCCCAAGGACCACTCCTTCTCACGTTCTGTCAGTCAGGAGGACCCAGGGAGGAGACAGTAAGGCAAGAAAGCCTCAGAGTGCGCCAGGACCGTCTCTGATCACAAACATTTTACACAAACAATTTACCTCATTAACGATATTTCTGTGATGTCATGTTTAGAATACTGTAAAGGAACGATTAACTTCTAGACTAGAAAGCAAGCTGAATTTTCTCACTTAAGCAAGGGCTAAGAGAGGCTCCGTATAAGTGCAGCGGGCTCCATGGAGTCAGTCCGGACGGTGGAGCGCCCCACGAGGCTTGTGTAATTGGACATGAGCAAAGCTCGGATGGAGTCGGCCAACATGCACACAATCAGAATCCCACAATACTTAACAGAATTAAGTCACAGGTTAAGTATTAATAAAATATTAAAGAGCAACATTCATACATTAATCAATTACATGGAATAAATTAAACTAAGCAGTCACATAACTTCTTTACTCTTAATTCAGGGTGAATTCAAGTATAAACATGGATTAATGCTCTCAAAATGCTACAAATAAAAACAAAGGCTTTGCATTCCAGCTGCTGGACAACATATCAACATTCCAGCTGCTGGACAATGGGCTCCATGTTCAGCATCAGTGCACAGGGCGTGGCTCCGAGTGTCGTGTGTCTGGGATAGAGGATAAGGCTCGGGAACAGACCCTGTTCAGTTGGCACAAACTGAAGGATTTTACTGTTCATGGTACCTTTGCTAGATTCTTCCCCCAAAGTCAGTGTCATACATAGATGCCTTCAGGATTAAAACCAGAGAAGACAGGGTTCTGTAGAATACAAAGATTACTGGGGAGCTGCCGTGATGAGCCAGGTCTCTTCTGGGACCCAGACTGGAATGGCGCCTCTGTCTCTATGTCTACCTGTGAGGACTCGATTTCAGTGGGCTCGGCTGGCAGCATGGTGACTTTTGTCCCTGTCTGCTGGATGAACTGCTGGAGGTTGACCTGCTGCAGTTCTTTGGTCAATTGCTCCAGCTCCTGCTCCTTGTCCTGTAGCCACTTGGCGGCCTGGCCCAGAGACCTCTCCACAGCTCTAATGCCGTTCTCCAGCCTCAGACTCTGCTGCCCTTGAAGGTCCACCTCCCCTTGACCTTCTCGATCTTTCCTTTCACCTCCTCCTCATTGACCTGTGCCTCCCGGACTTCCCGGGGCAGTTTCTCTGCCTGGAGACCACTCTCCATGGTGTGGATCTGAGCCAGGTAGTCCTTCAGTCTGCCTTCACAGTCAGATCACTTTCTGTCGTATCTCCTCCAGCTGATCCTGCAGCTGCTTCTCGTTTTCTTGTTTGTAGGCAGTCGTGTTTAAGATAGCACCTGGGACAGTTGCAAAGTCGTATGACTAGCACCTGACAATGTAAGCAGCTGGCTTCCAGCATGGCCAGCTCAGCTAAACTGGTAAACAAGTCCTTTGTGCATGCATCGGCCTTGTGCCCCTCCGGAGCGGGCTTATGCTAATGAGGTATTGGCAGCTTAACCTATCCTGAGAGAACAAGTCACCCAGCCTGCCTTGGGAAGATATATAAGCAGCTCGTTTCTGCTGCTGGGGGTCCCCATCCATAGGTCCCAGTCCCGGTCCCCGTCCCTATGTCAAGAGTCATTCCTGGAACAAAGCTAACTGAGAAGGATCCGACCGTGTAGTGTCTTAATTGCTGGCCAAGGCGGACGCGACACTTGTTCGATCTGTAATTCATTTTCCCAGAACTCTTCCTCCTCGATCTCCACGTCATTTCTCTTGATCCTTTGCTCTAGGCGGACAATCTCCTCTTGCAGGCTGCAGCTGTACTTCTGCTCCCAGAATCATATCTCTGCCTCACTGGACTCCAGCTGCTTCTCGATGGCCTGCAGCTTCTCTGTCTGCAGTCGGATCAGCCTCCTCTGCTGGTGCCCTGCAGTTACTCAGCACCTTCTGCCTAAACTCAGTCTCTTTACCTTTTCCAAAAATGTCCGTCAGCCCTTTGGCACCCCCTGTGAAGGTGAGAGACTTTCTTTTAGGCTCTCTCCTTCTGATGAACTTGTCCACCTGGGGCCGGAGCTTGACTAAGGGTGGCAGACTTTGTCGATACAAAGTTCTTTCAGGAATGCGGGCCACACTGTCTGAGGTGGGTCGCTCACTGAGAGATGGCCCAGTCCGACACAAGATGAGCTTCAAGTCACTAGCGTACTGCCCCCCACTTGTTCAAGGACACAACGGGGTTTTCATGGGGGGGCCAAGTGCTTCTCAGTGTCTCTCCATTTCTCTATAAGTGTGTACCTTCCAGTTCGACCTATAGCTTGGGCTAAGGCTATTACAACCTCCTGGCAGGTTGTGACTTCCTTGACGCCACAGACGATCCTCTGAACCCCATCCACCCACACTTTAAGTTCCATGGTGCACGTGCCAGTCGCACAAAGGCTCTGACAGTAGGTATCAGGGTGTCAGGTCATGGCTCTGGCTTCGGAAACACACTGCGCTCGCAGCCCGTCCTCGCCGTCGCACGGCCGGCCGACCCGCCTGGCAGCTGAGGTGGTCGCAGTTTAAGGAGGCTGGGCCACAGGGTAGCCTTCTGTTACCTTTCTATCTGCTGAATTGATCTAAAGAGTCTTTCTGAGTTTGCCTACATCCTGCAATGACAAAGTTGGTAAATGCACTGGGTCCCTGGGTCCCCAAGGGAAGCCCTTGGTTTTGTTTGTTTGTTTGTGATAGTGTCTAAGTTAATCTGATACTCAAGAGATTCTCCTGCCTCTGCCTCTGCCTCTCAGGTGCTAGGATTAAAGGTATGCACCACACAACCAGCTCCAGGGAAGGCCCACAAAAGTTCTCCCAAACTCTACTTTTCAAGATCACAATATATTTTGTTTTGTTTTTGTTTTATTTTGTCTGAGACAGTATCTCCCATAATTCAGGCTGGCCTCAAACTCAATGAGTAGCTAAGGAAAAACTTTAATCCCTGACCCTCTCCCACTCCTAAATGTAGATGTTACAGGCAGGCACCTAAGTGTAGATGTTACAGGCAGGCACCCAAGTGTAGACATTACAGGCAGGCACCACCATGTTCAGTGCCACCGTGCTCAGTTCACAAAGCAACAAAGACTGAAAGCTTAGATAGTAATTAAAGGACACTAAGGTACAGCCTGAATAAAATACAAGTTTGAAACACTAAATGAATAATCAAAAATGGCAGGAGCATGGTCAAGGAAGAAGGACTGGAGAACAGAGTACTAATTTTGATCATTAGCATTCTCTCATCAAGTACAAGCATGGTCATGGCCAACCCTGCAAGACATATCCATTGCAGTAATAGTGGCACCACAGTTATGGAGGTAACCAACCACATCTTCATTGACTTAAAGCCCCATAGACAGGAGAAAATCCAAGCGTTGTACTGTAAATCTGCCCAAAAACCCATGGCTGAAGAGCCTACCACTATTACTTTGCTAGAGTATCAATCTTTAAATGCCTCCCTCTCTACTCATACATTAGTACAACTTGAAAGAGGAAGACAGAAAAGTCAGGAGTTCAAGGCCATCCTCAGTTACATATTAAGTTCAAAACCAGCCTGAACTACCCTGCCTTAAAAAGAGAAGGGGCTTCACAGGGGTGGATATCCTGTAGCAGCAGAATCATTCAGTGATCACAATAGGGATCCTGAGTGGAACAGGAACTGCCAGGGACTGAGAGGCCTCAGGTGGTGAGAACAGACTCTTGGGAGGCAGCTTCAGTAAGACAGCTCATTTTAGTGGGGGGATGCCTCATTTGCATAAGAGGAATTCCAGGTGTTTCTGGGCATGACCTTATAAGAGGAGAGGAAATTTAACCTGGCTACCAACCTATAAGACCTTCTCTGGTGAGACACAGAGAACACACTACCAAGACACATAGGCCTAGGGCAGGGGAGAGCCATTCTACTCCTGCCAATCTGAGAAACAGGCTTCCTGGGTTTGGCCATACCTCGCCCCCACTCTTGCTCCTGCACAGCCCCCCATCCACCCATCCCTGGCCCCACAGAGGGTAAAAATATAAATCTTTGAAAAGGGGGCTGAAATACTTTAGAACCACTTGACCTGCCAATGGATTGGTTCTTGTAAACACTGGTTTTCAGCTGTTCAACAGTACATTCAGGAATGAGAAGAGTTCTAACACTCTCAAAGGTATTTTCTGAATTTGCAAACCTTTATTACTTTCAGAATACTTAATAGACCAAAATCAAAAAGACAGACTGTAATCCAAAGAAATAAATATCTCCGAAGGATTACTAAAAAACCAAACAGAGTACAACCCAAAACTATCTGTGAATATTTCATGAGCATGACGAGGTGAGGAAATGCCCTGTGGGACAGTACTCTCACAGACAAAGTGGCTTTTTAAATTATGTATATTGGGGTTCTGCTTCTTTGAAATGGAAACTGAGTTTTGGTTCAAATCACATTATTGTATTGTCAGGGTCTCTCAGGTCTACAATAACACACAGCAGTTGGAACAATTTTCCACATCAGCCTACAATTACGTGCTTCGAAGCAGGTTGACATCTACTCTGTCATTTATCTTCCCCAGAAGTCCTCCATGGTGCCACTGGCAGAGACTATGATGATATTTAGAGGGGGTGAGGGCCTAAGAAGCGTGACACGCCACATCGAGGCTGCCATCTGACTAGAAGAACAGCTATGACTCCAGGCTGACACGTGACCTGCAGTGAATTGTAAGCTTGACACAATAGTGATCTGACTGTCTTAGGATTGTGCTCCATAATCCTTCAGGCTAATTGTCTTAGTCAGGATTTTACTGCTGTGAATAGACACCATGACCAAGGCAAGTCTTATAAGGACAACATTTAACTGGGGTTGACTTACAAGTTCAAAGGTTCACTCCATTATCATCGAGGTAAGAGCATGTCGCATCCAGGCAGGCATGGTGCAGGAAGAGGTGAGAGTTCTACATTCATCTGAAGGCTGCTAGTGGAAGACTGACTTTCAGGCAGCAGCTAGGACTAGGGTATTAGAGCCCACACCCACAGTGACACACCTACTCCAACAAGGCCTAATAGTGCCACTCTCTGTTCCAAGCATATACAAACCATCATACCCCTACTTTAATTTTGATTTCCTAAAAAGCTCGTTTTCACATATTCTTTTTCCTTGCCCATATAGTCCTTACAAACACACAAAAAAATACAGTGTTGCGCCTGCACACGTTTCTTAAGGAAGTGGCAAGTCTGTGACACATAAGTCCAGGGCGACTCTTCACTTCAGTTCTCTTATCCCTCAAACTGATGTCCTCCCAACTTCATATGCCTATCCTAAGAAGGGATGTGTCCTAACTGAGCCACAGAGACACCCAGTAAAGCCACATCCGATCCTACTAATGTCAGGAAAGGAAGTGACCTCATACCAGTCTTTATCAACTGTTGGCTTTTTCCTCTTGTTAATTCATTACACAATCCACTTAGCTCTCCACTCAGGGAGAGTGCAGCAGAATTGTCGAGCCAACCGAATAAACTTAATAGAGATAAGATAATACACATTTAAAAAAAAATTAAGCTGGGCACAGTGGCATAGACCAGTTACCCTAGCACTCAAATAGGTACAGGAGGACTGGGAATTTAAGGTCAGTCTACAATACATAGTAAATTTGAGAACAAACTGAAATAAAATTACTAAGATGCCAAGACACTAGTTAAACAAGTAGTTATACTGCTCTTATTTATTTGTGCTTATATAGAGAGAAAGGGAGACTAACTGTATCCACCCCAACTTTGTATCATGAAATCCTGGCTGTCAACCTGATGCTATCCCATGGGGGCTCTGCAAGGTAACTGGGGTTAAATGAGGTCACGAAGGTGAGGCTCACCCTGGGATCGATGTTCATCTGAGACAGGAGTGGCCATTGCAAGCCAAGGTGAGAGAGAGCTCATGACAGAAATGCTGGACCTTCAGCTCACATCTCCAGCCTTTTTGGAACCCAAGCTTCAGTCTTGGGCTAAAGGACAGACTTCCTTATAAAGATGGAACTGAACCAGGTGACGTCATCTAGTCTACAATCAGGCCAACCACTGCCTTGTTTACTTTTAAACATTCTTAAGCAAACAAGTCTATATTTTGGAGATCACTATGTGCTTAATTAACTTATAAGAACCAACTCCCCAAACCTACCATGACTACCTGTCTATCCACCTTCACATTAGCACAGGTCCTGCTCGGCTTCTCCCCAAAGGCCCAAGGACTTCGGTTCCACTGCTTTCCCCTCCCCGTGGCAATGTTTGCTTTGACTTGAGTTCTCAAATATAGAAGCATTTCAAGCACTCTATTGACCCAGGTTAAAAAATCCTGAAGAACTCCGAAAGGATTAAGCTGGGAAAGTGCAAGAAACCCAGAAAACCACAAAACAAACTTCCCCTGGGCTGTAGTCACTCGCTGGTTTCAAAGGAGGTAGCTGGTGAATGGTCCTGATCAGAATCATTTATTGCAGGAGGTAAATGAATAGATTCACTTTAATTCATGCCTACTACAACATTAAGAACAGTGAGCCCCAGTATTCACTGAATGAAGTCGCCAGTGGAATAAAAATCAATTAAAGACATACTGTATGTCTACACTCAGACAGACTCAGGAATTCAGTGCTTTAAGCTAATTTCCCTCTTGGTATTTCCAGACCCTAGTTCAGTAACATAAGTAATGCTTATTAGCAATATTAATGCAGCATATGCAGTCACTGTTAATGTAATAATCTTGGGCTTTCTTTTTTACTAAAATGTCAATCCAACTTCTTCAATCCCACCCAAGAGGGTCTATGGAAAATTATAATTAACAGATTCATTCTATAGGCAGTGTAATTAGCTGTGAGCCCATTCAATGAATGGCTATCTTTAAGATATTTTATATATCAGAATAGTGTCATTTGAAATCAGGAGATTGACATTATCAGGTCAATATAAACAGCCACTAGCCCCCAGGTTCTATACTAAGCCAAGGGCATGTACTATCTCATTTTACCTTCAGAGCGAGAAATACAAAAGGCTCCGAAGACTCAACAACTTGCTAAGGTTGGAAGTCAGTGTGTAGCAGGGTCATTACTTTAATTCAGAGATTTCAACATCAGAAAAGCCTCCTAATGAGTCTTTCCCACTGCTTTACACTCAACAGAAATCTGAAAAAACATTTGCCAGGGAGGACAATAAAAAAGCAGATTAATGCCAGGAAGATATTTTCTATAAAAGAGCCACCAACAATAACTCAAGAAGGAAGGAGAAAAAAATCAATTTAAACTTCTTTCTTAATATGACAAATCAATGAAAAAAAATGTTATGCTTCTGATTTTTATATTAAAAAAACCAAACAGTATATTAAAAAAAAATACACGGCAGTAGATTGAAATTGCAGATGACTTCACTACAAGATACCACAAAAAGCTTCAAAAGAAATAGTCTCATTTCCAACTGAATGAGAAATATTCCCCTTTCCAACTGTGGCTGAGGTAGTTCTATGCTGGTGTAGGAATACTGACTGCCCGCAAGATGGTCTGGAGAACCATCTAGGATTCCACAAGAGCCACTGGCTGGGCGTCTGAGGACAGAAGCTACCAGAACACTTTCTTTTTTCATTCCTTGTTTTTATCAGTTCTTTGACAATTTCATAGCAAGTGTTTTGATCATATCCATCCACACTCTTTCCAGATCCACACCCCTTTCTTACCCACCCAACATTACACCTTCTTTTTTGTTAACACATCAAGTACAGTTTGTGCTGCCTGTATACTTTTTGATGTGTGACCCTCATGAGAGGGTGGACAAACCATCAGGGGCCACACCCTCCCTTAAAAAAAGAGTCTTCATCTCCCAGCACTGCCAATTGCCAATACCTGATATCGGCATACACCTCTGCCCTGCATGCTGGAATTTTATCTGGCCGTATAGCGTGCACAGGTTGTGCAGGCTACCTCGACTGTTGTAAATTTCGTATGTGCAACTGCACTGCTGTGTCCAAAAACAATGTTACATTGTAGCCACCCACCACCTCTAGCTCATACAATCTTTCTGTCTCTCTTCCAGAATGACCCTGACCCTTTGGAGGAGGGGTGTGTGAGATAAAGATGTCCTATAAAGCCAAGCACCCCACAGTGTCCTATTACCTGCACCCTGAGCTTGTGGGTCTCTATGTTAATCACCACCTTCTGCAAATAGAAGCTTCTCCGTTGAGAGATGGAAGATACACCAATCTGGGGGTGTATGGAGAAGCCATCAGTTTCAATACTGTGTCCATTTAGCAAAGACACAGTAACAGGTTCTAACCTAGGGCTGTGGCCTGTCAAGAGACAGGTGCAAGGCCCCATAATGGCCCCAGGTAAGGGTATGAAGTCATTCTTGCTGCAGTTGGGAAACCACCAGAACAGATCCACTGCAAGTGGAGAAGAGCTCCAGAACCCTTCTGGGGAGCTGAGGGCCAGCCAGGCTCCTGAAACTACAGTCACCACAGTATGACAAGCCACGATCCTCAATGTCCAGGCCATGTGTTTTGAGCTTCCTGTAACCAAAGTAATTGAAACAGGAAGTCAAAAGTCAGAGAAAGAAGAGGAAGAAATGAAGGGAGGGGGAGGAAGAAGGGAAGGGAAGGGCCTTCTGCACTCCTCTTAACCTCACCCAACACAGCAACTTAAGGGAACTCATGATGGTTCAAAAAAGCTAAGGCAACAGCACTGGAATTCAGTTTCTAAAGGCAAAAGTGCTTGTTACAAATTCTACAGTACTAAGCAGTCAAACCTTAACCCTCGTAATTAACTCAGTTATCCTAGAGAACAGGTGATGTGGTCCCCTTCAGCATCTAAGGGCAATTACGGCTGTGTTCACCAGAGACTTACAAAGACCTAGAATATGCAGCTTTGAGGATTCGAGATCCCTTTCCCTACCCATGTAGTTCAGAGATCCTGGGTTTAAAACTTCTTCATAATCCCCAGGCTTCAGAAATGAAGAAAACAATCGAGGTAGCAACTTCTTGATCACTATTTTAAAAGTGCTGATCACTATCCTAAAATTTCCACGAGTCTCCTCAAAGGCGGTTGGCACCTTTATGTGTACCTGTAATCCCAGCACTGGAGAAGCTAAAGCAAGAAGAATTCCAGTTTAAGGCCAGCCTGGTCTACATAATGATATTCTGTCTCCAATAAGGGGGGAAAAGCACCTCTGATAAGACCAAAAAATGGAGGAAACTGGTAGACATAGAAAACCTAAACTCTTTACTGCATCCTACATGGTGGGTCAATGCTACAAACTCATTTAAAGTTTAGAATGCAAGGCCCACAGGACTCCTACAAACAAATCTATTTAGACTGCAAAACAACTGCAAAGCAATCTAGAATAGTCATTACTCTATCCAAATAATCTCTCATTACTGGAGACACAGTGGTAAATGGATATTCCACACAGCAGAAATCGTGGGTGATGGTGTTTAACAATTGTGTGTAGAAACCTAACTAATATACAGTCAGCCTTTCTCTGCTCGCTGGATCAACATCTAGAGTTTCAATCAACCTCAGATTGAAAGTTTAAAAAGCTTGCACCTACTGAGTGCTGAGCATGTATTTCTCTTCTTAACACTTCCTCTAAGGAATACAGTGCTAGCACTAGAACAGCAAGAACAGGTATTAACAGTCTTTACAGTATATTTGGTCCTATAATATAGAATTGGCCTATAGTACACTGTAGCTTATATGAAAATACCATACCACTTACATAAAGGACCTGAACACCTGAGGACTTTGATGTCTAAAAGGTCTTAAAGCCAGTCCTCCACAGATACCAAGGGATGATACACAGGTTAAAAATCAATAGATATAAACATTATTCAAAAGACTATTAAAAACTGTAACATTTTTAAAAACTCAGGAAGTAGGATGGTCAGCTTTAACTGTCAACTTGACACAACCTAGAATCATTGGTAAGAGCTTTGATGAAGGGCTATTGAGCTGGCCTCATATCTGTGGAATACTGTTTTAATTAATATGAGACGACTCAGTCCACCTTGGGCAGTACCATTCCCTAGGCAGTACCTATGGTGGCATCATTTCCTAAGTAAGAAGTCGTGAACTGTTTAAGAGCACAGAAATCAAGCAGAACACATACAAATGCATGTGTTCATTTCTCTCTGTCCTTGACTGTGGATGTAATATAACTAGCTGTTTGAAGTTCCTGCCTTAATTTCCCCACCAAATGGCCTATACCCTGGAATTATAGCAGAAATAAAGTCCTTTCCCTGCCACTAAGTTGCTTTTGGTCATGGTATTTTATCAGAGCATCAGAAACAAATCCAGGGGAGGACTCTTCCCTGTCCATTTAGAACTTCATGTTCATAGAATTCTTTATTAGTAAAGCAAGTGACAGGTCACACATATGCTAGCTCTAACATAAGTCTGACAATGAACCCTAAAGTTTACTTATACACAGAATTATTTTTTTTAATTAAAAGTTGACTGGGTACCCCCCTCACACACATCCACACACAAAACCAGCCACGTATGTCTCAGCCGTATCCAACAGTCAGGATACATTGCCTGCTCACTCACCAAAAAATAGCTAATTTCCCTCTCCTAAAACAAACAAGTCCATTCTGCCCTTCACACCTGAATCCATTCACCTACCTAAACTCAGAATCCAGGCAGGTCAGAGGAGAGACCACCTGCAAGGAAGATTTGTGCCGGGAAAGACTGAAGAAAGCAGGAGGATTCAGGAGCAAAGCCACCTGAGAGAACACAGTCATCAAAGAGACTTCTGGCACGCCAGCTAAGGAATGACAGTATACTCCATGAGGCAAAGAAGAGACCAAGAGTCACTCATGACTCATCGGATGCAAATAGCTTACTAAACAATGCTGGCTTTACTAAATAAAGGGCTTCTCATGGAGACTGAGAAAATGTCCATTTTTCATGATATAAAATACAGAAGGGAGCTTTTTTAGCCACAGGTTCTGGGATTCAGGCATCCACACCAAGACACCAGCATGTCTTTTTCATTATGTCGGAATCCTGAAGCTCAAAGTCACCAGGTCCTGGGGAGCTGCTTCTCAATGAATCTGTTAGCTGCCAGATGTACATTTCTACCTACTCCCAGGAGGGATATGGTTTCCCCACATCCTAGAAAGCACTGGGTCTTTTTCAGGTGGCCAGCTGACAATCTCCCTCATATCATACCCCTTTCACCATCTTATATACAACACCCCTAATGTGACCAAAGAAGGACAGCAAAAATAAAATGACATTTGGGTAATAATCTGGATGCAAGATTTCAGGTACCACCAGTGTGGCAGTTAAAGAGGTGACATGGGACACGTCATAAACCATTAAGTCCACTAAGGGACACCAAGACAGGCAGGCCCCGCCAGGTCTGCCTCAGGCAGGAGGCAGGTAGTACCATATTGGACAAGAATTCTAAAGACCCAAACCAGAGCCAGATTGAACCAGAGGACCTCAGCTGAGAAAAAACATTCGCAAGAAAGGAATATGGACACATGAGGGAATTTGGTGGGAGGCAGCCTATGGTATCAGAGCTGACACTCAAGGTTATTGCTAGGCTCATGGTGAATGCTGAATCCTTCACAATTCTCACAGAGCCAGAATTAGTTCCTCAGACTGGGGTGTGGCCCTGTTAAGAAGTGGGAACCAAGAGCTAGCTCTAGCGAGAGTGTGGATGGGGGCCGTAATCAGATTCAGGCAGTTCCTAGGCCTCTGTAACTCCAGCAGTGCATGACTAAACAGCCTTAAGAAATCATGAGTCACGCGGCAGGGAAAGCAGCATCAGTGCCAAGTAACTTCTCTGAGAACTGGGAACCCACGGGCTTGGACAAGCACTGTGGAATCTTATATCTGGGGCCAGGGTGAATACTGCCTTCTCTCTTGGTGCAGGTCAGCTTTAGTTTTCGGTTCTTGAAGGTATTCAGTTACCAGATGAGGCTAAGAATATCCATCTGAAACATGCCTTTAGACAAAATGCCAGGAAGTGCTGACCTTTTGGAAAAATTAATTATTATACTTGACATTCTTGTGTGAAGGAACAAACTGGCATGCGTTTCTCTATGGATTGCTGTCGCACCCAGCAGCATGGTCACTCGGGACAGCATGTGAAATGACTCTGAGTTTGGATTCAGACAGCAAAGCAATTAAAATGAGTGCACTTTCCCTGTACCCTCCCTCCCCAACTCAAAGTTAGTTAACTATAAGCAAAGGCATTGTGTGAGCTGCTGTGGATAAGACTACAAAAATAACTAAGACAAAAAAAAAAAAAAAAGAAAAAAAACGAAAGAAAGAAACCTAATTTTAAACAGAATGAAAAAGTAATGTTAGGTAGCATGTTAAGATTTCACCAAAAAAGGTCTTTTCCAGATTTTCTTGCAGTTCACTGGACTAATGGGAATAGATAACCACACGTAGATTAATCTCCAAAAAATACCATGCAACATGAGAAGGGCCAAGCATGAAAGATTATACGCCTCTTGGTTCCATTCATGTAAAATCCAACAGCGGGCACACTCAGTTTACAGGAGAGGTCATTAAAATGTTCCCCCCCCCCGGACTGAGAAAGGAAATGGGGGGCGGGGTGGAGGGGCGTGGCCTCTGCCTGAGTGTAGGTGGCAGTCAGACCCAGGACTGAATCTGCCAAGCTGCACAGTTAACAGCACATATCACTATCTAATCAAGAGCATCACTGGAGCGGGCTCCTGGTCAGACAAAAGCACTGCAGAAGGTAGCATCAGAAGACTCCCATTTGGCCAGGAACCACAAGTGATGGAAAAGTAAGTTGAAATGCCATTCTAGGATAAAACAACCTAAGACAGGATCCCGAGCAAGAGGGTTGTTTTAAACAGCAAATGAGAACAAAGTTTGTTCCCATGCCCTCCTGCCCCATGGCCTGAGAACAAAACTAGCCTTAACTTTTGCCCTTCAATGATGCATTAGGTGTTCTGACTGTTCATAGGAAAGAGATTCTAGAGAGATATTCTCCAGCTAGGGTTTCACGAGGGAGAAGCTGGAACCCAGCAAGTCACCTGTGGTTTTCAGGCTTCACAGGACGGCTGATTCATGCCCCCAGGGGCTTGGTTGTGACTCCCAGCAAAGCCAGTCCCTCCTCTTCCCAATTAGAAGTGATTCATAGCCCTCAGGAGAGCAGCCAGAAAAAAGAGAACATGGTGCTGGCTGGGAATCCAGAAGATTCATTCTCTCTAGGTCCCCATGCCTTTGAGGCCAAGAGAGGAACAGACTGTGAGCAGGGAATGGCAGTATCCACTGTCTCTCTCCTTCCTTTGACAACACAGAAAACCCAATAGAACTGATAACCTCAAAGGTCTCAGCATCCTTTTCAAACTTACAGAAGGGAGAGGATTGTGCTAAATTGAACTGTAAAGCCATTATGAAGGGACCAGAAGATGCAACCATGTTTTGTTGCCACTAACCCAGTGTAGCTATTGCAGCCAACAAACACACTGAGGCATTGTGGGCTTAAGACTATGAACAACCTCTGCAAGGTGCACAGAAAGACCATGGAAATCATCGTAAACAAAGCCTGGCCCGACCAGTTCCCTAAGACAACTGGACCTGGAAACCCGAAAGGAGGGTTTCACACATTTGCCAAATGTGCATCTGAGCCTTCTCCCAACCCAGCTTGAAAAACATGTTCCCCTAACATCAGTCTATTTTTAGAACCATGAAAATAACAGCTGGGGGTCAGCCATCCCCCAGTAAAAGCCCTCCTCCTGGAGAGTGGTGGGCACATCCAAGATTCTCTTCTCACTGTGCCATCCCGGTTTGCTCTCCTTTCACAGTCTTTAAATATAACTTGCCACACCCACTTGCTATGTCTGCTTTACTCTGCCAGGCAGCCCATGTGCTGAAGGTAGGGGCCATGTGTCTTATCTGCTGCTCAATTCCCAGAGCAAAGACCATACCTAGCACACACCAGGCACTAACTGGACTTTTGGTAAATGAGCATGATCTTGCATGCGTTTGGCTTTCAGGGATCACATCTAGACTACAAACTCCACTGAAGGTGGGGCTGTCTCTACCTGCTTCTGTATCCTCAGACATCACAGAACACATGGCCTATGGGAGGTCTTCAGTACAAAGCTACCAAACTAAGATGGTGAGAAAGGTGGGGGCCATCCCAGTGTGCTAGCATAAATGAAATCTCTATGCATATGGATTTACAACAAAACCAAAAACATTAGGTTTGATTTGCAAGTAGGGCTCACTGCTGGCAATCCAGTCAAGAGTTCGAAGGAACTTTCCTGGTCCAATAAGTTAGTCAACACTATCTATGATTGAACTCTTCAAAATAAGTACATGAAGCTTGAGCCAGAAGCCACAGCTGAGGCCGCCGTAACGCCCAGGAAAACCATGATTACCCGATTGCCACAATGTCTCTGGTGTTTGCTTACCCTGAGCATGATGAAAGGCTTGTCTGCAAGTGTTCGCATCTCCTCTATGATTTGTAGGTTATAATGAGCCTGTTATAGGATGCCTGTACCCAGTGGTCACTAAACACTATTTACATATAAATGAAGGCAGGAAACATGAGGTCGGGCAAAGCTGGACTCCAGGCACTGTGACTGAAGGATGGAATTAGGTTTATACCACAAGTCGCTTCTATTAAAGGCAGAACCGTCAATCAAATAACCTTAAACTCAACTCCTCTCTTCCTTCCACTTTGTTCTCTTTCACCCCAAGGGGATGCAGTAAGTTAGCTGTCCTCTGGCTGATGCTCCTGGAGGGGTAGCCTGCGTCCAGCTCCAACAACTGGACACAGTGGATCAATTGTCCCCAAGCATCTTGGTACACAAAATGAGAAAAGTATTGTCTCCTGTACCTAACCTGTAAATGATAGAGTGTTCACTTCTGTTATTATTAAATCCAGAAGATCTAAGCTACAAGGGCAACAACACAAAGTGTGCTCTCGCCTTCCACTTTTAATCTACTTGTATCTATTTATCTACTTGTGTCTATTTGTATCTATCTGCTTGTGTCTATTTGTATTCTATCCACTTGTGCCTATTTGTATCTATTTGTGTCTTTTAACAGGTTTTGTTTAACTTTCAGACTTTTTAAAGCTACCCAATGAACAGGAACTTTTAAGTCTCATGGGCAGTTAAACCAACATTTTAGACTTTTCCCTTTTAAATTCCCCAACTACTTGAAAAAGTAAAATGATAGAAGTTCACCTTCCAACTTGGTGCAACTGTGCCAGCAGCTCCCTCCCTTTGTCTGTGATGCACTCATCCTTAGGGGTCAGAGAAGTGTCTTGGTGCAGTGGGCAATGGCCAGTGCGGATTCATCCAAGTGCCACGAAGGAATGACCGAGTACTCAGCCTCAGACGGAATCTCTATATCAGTGCTCCCACCCCTACCTCAGGGAGCATCAAGGATGAAGGGATGGGAAGAATGTATTATAGCCTGGAGGTGGGGAAGTGAGGAATGTTGTAAATGACACAGCCATTACAGGCATGAACGCATGGGTATGGTTACCTGCTACAGGCATGAACGCATGGGTATGGTTGCCTGCATAAGACCTGTTCAGGATTAAGGCAGCCAAAATTCTAGCATGGATGGGCCAAGTAGAAGGCTCAAGCTAGAAGAGGAAAGGCTCCATTTTCCTTGAGGACATGGTGACTGATAGGTTGCCCATGCTCCAGTGGATGCCCCAACCCCTATATTTATTCAGTCAGCACTAATTGGCCCCAGTGGTTATTTAATGGGGGCTGGAAAGGACCATATGGAAAGGGAACATGAATAACATGTTGAATGGTTTCAGGGAAGTTGGGAGAGGTAAGCATGGGGTATAATCAAGATATGTTTTGTATGTTATTTATGTTCTTATTTCTTATACACTTTTAGAATAAAGGCTATCAAAGTATCTGTCATAATGACCCTTTATTATATCACATCCTATCTTTCTTAATAAAATTGCATCGAGGTGATACAACCCTGTTACGAAATGCGTCTACTACTGTAAAATCTTACCTGATTTTAAACACCTCAGTCACTTAAATTTCTTCATATTTTGGCTGTGACTAACTGACCATTGGGCTAAGACCCATCTACTGTGTTGTATATATTAATCCTCCAACTGGTATGCCCAAGGACTGGTCACTATCCCAAGTCCTAAGTTGAATGTCAGCTCTTTAGTAGTCAGTATCTTTCTCTTACTTAATTCATCAGAACGGAAGTACCAGGCACCATGCTGCCCACTAGGGCCACCACCCTCAAGATTAACAGTAAGAAATGAGAAGTACAAAGTGACAAGGGCGTGTAGAAGTAGAAGTCAGGGTCTTAGGGAAAAGGAACAAACTTCTACAGAATAACTAAGAGGTAATCCTAGGTTAAGATTTAGCTAAAAACAGCTACACAAAGCACTGGCAACATTGTTGACAATTGCAGAGGGCTCAGTTCAGCAGGTACCCAAATCCTGCAAAGCATGTCAAAGTTTTAAACGCTATTACTCATTTGACATTCCCACACCTTGCATGCCACAGCCCAATTTTACAGAGGAAGGTCATATAGATCACTCAAGGTCACCTGACTGGTGAATGTCTGGACCAGACTGTGAACTTGCATGCTCTGCATCTCTGTGTAGAGCCAGGGTAAAGCTTCTGTGAATCAAGCTGATGAAGTATGGAGGCAGACAAGGAAAGACTCTAAGAAAACTGATGAGCGAGATCCAGGACAGCCTGGGCTACACAGAGAAACCCTGTCTCGAAAAACCAAAAAAAGAAAGAAAGAAAGAAAGAAAGAAAGAAAGAAAGAAAGAAAGAAAGAAAGAAGATGATGAGCAACTGAGAAGGCCAAGCAGTTGACCCGAGATGAAAAATGCAAAGAACCAATCAACCAACCAGTCCAATCCAGGAGCTGCTTCCATGTTACAGATGGCCAAAGGACAGACCCCAGACCAACCCAAGGCTACTGGTCTGCATCGCAGCTAGCCAAAGCATGGGAGGATGTCAGTCCACATCTTTGGCCCAATAAAAAAGTGAAGTTATCACTAAACAGATGGCAGAAATAATCTTTGAACACAGGGAAGAGCCATCCTTTCCTCTTCATCTGCAGAGTAAGTCCCAGCAGGCCCACTCAGGTTTCACCCTCAGATCCAGACCTCTGGATGACTACGTATATACCTCCCAGGATTCGAAAGGGAGAAGGATTCCCCCAGTCCATGGCCTGGCTGCCTCTCTCTTCTAGATCCATAAATTCCCAAAGCAACCCTATAGCCCTGAAGTCTGCTCAAAGAAGAAAATGTAGCTGAGAAGGTTAAGAGCCAGATACTCTTGAATTCTACAAGACTAATGTCTTAATAGAGACGAAAAGACTGGAATCGGTGCTCTCTACATACACACTGGTAGGGAAGGCCAAGGCTGGATGAGTGGAAAGTTTAGAAGCATCTTAAACATCAGGTTACCCATCCTCCCTCTTAGGAGGTTCCTGACTGGCTGCCCTCTGTAGAATGGTGAATACAGTTCTGTATTTCCAGCTTTAATTGTGGGGTCGTGCAGAGCTCCGTTCAGTAAGAATCTCACAAGTTATCATCCTTGGTTCCTTCTCTTGTCTGGTTTCAAGAGCTAATTTATAAGAAAAGCCAGTCATTGTCTTAGTTAGGGTTTTTTGCTGTGAAGAGACTCCATGAGACCACAGCTACTTTTATTAAAGAAAACACTTCATTGAGGTTGGTTTACAGGTTCAGAGGTTTAATCCATTATCATCATGGCAGAGTGCAGTCACACATGGTACTGGAGAACAGCTGAGAGTTCTACATCTGGAGCCACAGGCATCAAGAAGAGAGAATTAGCCACTGAGCCTGGCATAAGCTTCAGAAACCCCAAAGCCTAGCCCAAGTGACACACTTCCTCCAACAAGGCCATACCTCCTAATAGTGTCACTTCCTATAGGCCTGTGGAGGCCATTTTCATTCAAGCCACCACAGTCACTTACATGAATGTCTCCTTCCTCACTTACTATGAAGGTACACACTTTTGCAAACACAGTCTGACAGTCACCAGGGCAAGTTATGTACCACAGAGACCACTGATGGGGCCTGTAATCTCCACATTTCGCCAGCCATGTATTAAAGTACCTACTACGCCTTAACCTCTACAGCCTTTAGCTAAGATCCCCCTAAGAAGAGTTACTGATGAAATATGCTTTCTGGGGTCTAGAAATCATGATTAGCCTAACTGTGAGAATATAGGGAAAACGCAATAAACTCTGCAGAAACTGTTGGCTATAGCGCCTTAACTCTCACCTTTAAACACACAAGACTGAAGAACAGCCGCTGTCGGACTGCCCCCAGCCAGGAAATCACCAAGCTCCTGGTGATACAACAGAAACAGGCAGCTGAGGGTCAGAGAAAACCCTCGAGTGGTATCAGAGGTTAAGAGCAGCAGTTCCCATAACTGCCTTTAAAATGAAGAAGAATGGGCTGCAAGGGAGACATTGTGACAAGACAAGACTGCGGCCTTAGTGAGAGGCCTGGTACCTGATACACTGTTTCCGGGAAATGGCTGAGGAAGAGAGAGGATGAATGGTACTGACTACTGAAGAGTGGGTAGGGGTGTGTGTGTGTGTGTAAGGCCTCTTCCTGGTCTGAAAACATCATCCCACATCCTCCCAGCAACTCCATAGGGCTGAAGAGACAGCTGACAAACTGACCTCAGGTGAAGCTCTCCAGGTAAATACCACAGGTGTTTCCCAGCTGACACAAACTCAGATGTCACTCAAGTCAGTTTCCCTCCCTCCCACTCAGCAAAGGGTGTATCTTTATAGACTTCCTTTTTCTCTATAAAATTTCTTCAGGAATCACCTTTGCCCCAAAGAAAGCAAGAAACTCTTGAAAATCTACTTCTTTTTTCTTCTTATATAACATCCAGAGCCACTAAACTTTTACCATTTCTTTACATATTACTGAGAAATACTGACTTTTTTTTCTTTTCCTTTCTTCAGAAATAAGAGTATTATGTTTTACATAACTGGAACACTCAGAACTTGTTTCATAAGTAACAGAAAAAAAAATAGGATTCAAAGGAATGCAATCATTACAAATCAAAATGGAAATGAGAATAAAGCCTTAAAACAATATGGTTCTAATTGTTTTTAAGATAAAGTACTGGTTGTTTTTCTTTTGAATATTTTTCCTCAAAAAAAAACAGCACAAGTCAGAAAAAATAATGTTTAAGATCGTGTCTGTGTGACGGTGCTACAAGAAGAACCCAGCAATCACTGAGAGTCCACAAAGACAATTATTAGTTTTCAATATCTGCTTCAATGTTTGGAGAGATCATAACATTTCAATTATGTAAACAGAGTCTTGGTTTCTACAAAACGAACTTTATAAATAAGCCTTTAATTTGCATATTTGTACTTCGTGAAAGAACATCTATTTATGAGTTTGACCCACTGGTAAAGTTGTCAAAGTTAAAAGAAATATTACAGAGAAGAGAACTTTAAAAGATCAATACCCTCTTTTTCCCCAATCTTAAGTTATTTGTATTTTTAAAAGATACAACAAATTGTAGAGTTCCGATGTCCTAGAATAAAGTATTAAATATAAAAGCAACATCTGGACTCCCCAAAGACTGTTTTTCTTTTATTTGTGCTTTTGGCTGCCGAATAACTTCCTGCAACAAGATCTGTCAATTGGTATTCAGAAATGTGGCCAGGGCACCATAAATACAGAGACAGGGAGAGCGGTCATTAACCCTTCAACTTGTCTCTCTTTCTGTGCATGTTCTCCTGGAGCCTTGGCTGAATGGTATCTTCATTGCTGTTTGGCCCACATCCAAAATCTACTGCTGCCATATTCTTAAGCTCTTCAAACTGGCTGCTTCTCGGGACGGGTGCCAATTAATTTTAGCTGCAAAGCTGAAGAGACAGCAAAAGCTAAGCAAAAGCAAAAAGGAGTCATAGAAACGATGTGGACCGGGTGTGCTGGTCAGCGGTGGAGCACTTGCCTGGCATGCAAGAGGCTGGGGCTCCCTAACAATGGTGTAAGACCATAACACAATGATCATTGGACTGCATTAAATCCCCACAGTCTCGGTCTTAAAGTATACAAATCAGTTCAGAAGCACATTGCCTTGGATGAAGGTAGTTAGAGGTGTCTCTTTGTTCTAAAACTAGGCTATTTTCACAGGGACCCAGGCCTGAATGTCCTGTCTAAACTGGATCAGGCAGCTTAAATCATGTGGCATGAAAACCTATATCAGCCATATAACAAATGCTTTACTAAACACCTACTATGTGAAAAGCCAGGAAGCATCTCCTGGTAAGACCACAGCTTTTGGTCAAGATGTACTGGTAATGAGAAACAAATCGTTAGCTACAAGACTTTTACTAAAAGACACTCATTTCAGTCTAGTCCACTACAAACACCACCTTTGGGGTTCAATGCCATCCTTTACCTTAGGCACATATCAGGCAATCCTTAATAATACTGGATTATCTCCCACAAACGTCTTAATTAAAACCATATCTCTAATGTCTTTGGCAGTGTTCAATCTAAATTTCTTGGCTTCTAAAGGGAAAAGAGGAACCAGCCGCACACGCCACCCTGGCAGCCCCGCCCCCGCACGCTCTTTCAGAATAATTCTCTGAGAGCTCATTTGTCACATGCAGAACAGTAAGGTTGCCAAAGAGTTGAGAAAGGCTAGGGGACATTTTGGAAAGCAGCGATTTGACTTGGAAGTTAGAATGTGGATGGCAAGTCATGACAGCATGTGGAACTGAGCAAGGCTAGGCCAAAAGAGAAGAAACTTTGATCACAGTTTCCTTTAACTGTCAGTCTTTTGTTTTAAACAATGCATGCACACACACACACATACACACATATACACACATGTGTGTAACATATAGTACATAAGCTGTGGGTAGTAGCACTGCGTTCATTTGGGTTCATGTGCCTTTAGGAATCACAGCCCCATCATTTGCCTTCCCAGCCCTCCTGGCTGGCTCTGCTGCCCACACAGCTCTACAGCTAGCCTGGCAAGGTTCCAAGCTTTCTCCTTGGTACCACTTCCGTACCAGGATTTCTCTTGACACACCCCTTGATTACAGCGGTAGTAAATGATTGCGGCAATAAGGTGTGCAATGAAGCAGAAGAACTAGGAGTGTGTATTCTTCAGATAACACAGAAGAGATTTCTACAAAGCCATAAAACCGCTAAGTGTTACGTTAAATTATCTCAGGAGGGAGTCATTCAAGTGTGGTGGCTCAGGCCTATAATTGCTACATTCAGGAGGCAGAGGCAGGAGGATCAGGAGTTCAGAGCCAGGCTCAGCTACATAGAGTCCAAAGAGACAGCCTACCTATAAGAGACTGTGTCTTCAAAATAATAAAATAAAAATAAGTAAACACACACATATGTACATATACACACATATATTTATACAACACACACACATATATGTGTGTCTTGCTGTAGAGATAATAAGAGCAAAGATGATGAAACACAAGAGCAGATGAACGAACGAAGACTAACACACAGAACCAGGAAACAAGGGATATGAGGATGCACTGGAGTCCCCGAGAGATGCAGTTATCAGCACTACCTACAGGAGTTTCCAACAGGCTTGGAAGGAGGATGAGTCACAGGGAAAGAGAGGAATTGAGGCTGAAAGCAATGGCCTGAGCCAAAGCAGCCAAGAAAAGTATGACTTCACAGACACCACCACCCCACCCCACCCATCCTTCCCACCACTCAGCTGAAGAGGTAGTCTTACGCTAAGTGGAACGGCTAGAACCAAATGCTTAGAGATGCTCCTCCTTCTGTAAGTTCCGGGACACACTCCTTAAACCTTATGTCTCTGCACCCACTTCTAAACCCAAATCCTGGGAGGGTTTATAGTACCGTCTCCCTCCTCCTCTACTTCCCAGCACACTGCCAGAGGCAGAGCTGCTCTTTCCGAGACATCTTTCTGGGGCTCCCAAGTTACAGATAGCACCGATCTTTAAAATGTCTGGAGGATTCTTCACAGGATGAAGAATCACTTCCAGGCTGGCATCTCTGCTCTGGAACTCGCCTATGCCTTTGTGGCCCTGCTTCCACATAACCACCTCTTTTGGAAAGTTCCCTTTCATGCTGTCCTCCCATAGTCTTGCATACATTTCAATAAAGCCACCCTCTACAAGGGACTTTTAATGTTTCAAGGGACCCCCATCCTGGGACAGGGTGTGTCTTGCCCCAGTCTACCACACAGCCTCTTGTACTTAGCCCAGAAGGGTTGCTCAACCACTGTTCATGAAGCCCAGCAGACTACAACTAGACTGGGGGATGATTAAACATGAAATGGACTGCAGGAATAGATCACACGGGTAGATAAGTCTAAGACTGCCACAGTGAAAGAGGACAGAGAAATGACTGGACCATCTATCTAACATGGCCACTGTCCCTTTCCCAAGTGACAATCAGTATGAAAAACCACAAAATCAAGTATCAGAAACAGATGGTAAACCTAGAGCTTTCAAACTTATCCATCTGAGTTCTCCCTCAGAGCATCCATGTCTAGAACCACCTTCCCTTGGCAGAGTTTGAACCACAGATAATCCAAGAAAATAAAAACCTTTTTAAACCTATCATACGAACTAGAGTTTTGTACAGTATTATACAAACTATAGAAGAGTGAGAGCCACTGAAGAAATGTATTAACCAAGAGCATCTACATTCTGCCATGAAAGTTATTCCTATCCCTTTTTAAAGAGGGTTGGGAGGGGGCGGGACAAGAGAGCCAAAGCAGAAATGAAGGTCAGAGAATATGTGGAAGTATAGTCTCTCCTTCACCATGTGGGTCCGGGGATTGAACTCACGTCCTTGAGCTTGGTCGCAGATGCCTTTACCCGCTGAGCCAGTTCACCTGTCCTGTATCTATCATTTTTTTAAATCAAGAAGAAGTGATGCTTAATCAACTCACTGACTAACTGGAGGTTGGAAGTTTGGAGACAAAAGCTGCCAAGGACAGACCACCCTCTGCATTTCTGGGCACTTGTAGTTCCAGCCATCTCCACTAGGGCACTTCTGCAACTACTGTTTACATAGATTTCTGTGGCTCCTTAGTAAGAACTGAGCAAGTTTTAAAACAAAACAAAACCCACTGTGCCCCATGGGTTCATTCATCACTGCACTTTTCTAGTCCTTCCAGTGGTCATGACTTAAGCAAACAAAGAAGACACCATGGGAAATATACCATTTCCAATTCTCCATGTGGGCTCATTCCACATAAGCCACTCCTGTACCTAAAGAGTCACCTAAGTATCCAACAGCAACCTGAATTAGTTCTCTAAGTACCGAGCAACAACCTGAAGTAATTGTTTATATAGCTCTACAACCCAGTCTCCCAGAAGGCTCCACTTCACACACGTGGGCAGAACACCTCTCTGATACCATCCTCTACTTTAAAACGTTTTACTTTCGTTGCTTGAGATTAGTCTTAGATGACATCAGGGCCTGTGTCAAAGTAACTTTCCTGCTCTGAATTTTAAAGCTAAGCGAAATTTAACAGAAATTAGCATCAATGCTGATTATGCCTTAAACAATTATACAACTATCCCTCTAGTGACAAGTCCTAAAGAATGACATTAATCAAGAGCTTTGACACGACAAGATTGGAGGCAGAGGTTTCAATTACAATCTCCATTTCACCAGTGCCTCCTCTCCCGCTGTTGGAAATTAGAATTAGTTCATAATAGACTATCAACCTACTTCAGTAACCTTCAAGAAGGCTAATAATTCTGTAGTAACATAAACGTTCATAGGCTTGGTAAAACATTGTCTGATACAAAAATAACTATACTCCACATTAAATTTATAATTCAATAAAGACAACCAAAAATTGCCACAACCTGCTTAAATATGTTGCCTGTCAAAACAGTCCGTCTGCTATCCAAAGTATTAATCTAAATACTGGAGGTTACGGTAAGAAGAGGCAGAGATAGCTAGCTACATCTGGTGTTTTACTTCATGGGACAAGCATGAAATACATGGATCACTAAAAGCAAAGCCAGTCCCTACTGGCAGGACTGAAGACAACCTAGGATCATGTAACAGAGGCTAGACCAAATTAGATTTTCTTTCTAAATTGAAATCTGATGCAGCAAGTGCTTACACTCAGGGCCTCTTGCTTATGTCAATTTCTATTCCGGCTTGATCTCACTTGAGTGCCTCTCCATGGCCAGACAAGAATAAACAGTTTCCTTAAGAAACTAACTGTGCTAATATGAGTGTAACTTTTTAACGGTGCTCCCGTGGGTAGTATTTTATGTAAATGGTCACTTACTGCTCAATCTGATGAAACGGTAGCATCCTACATCTCCTACCCAGCAGCCGCCAGGTGCAGAGCCTTAACTTGCTCAACTCTGGGAAATCAGAAACTTGTGCTTGTCAGTGTGAGTCGCCAGGGAGAGCTAACCTGCGCGCACTTTTCTCCCCTCCTTAAAAAGGAATACTATTTGCTTTCTCCACAGAGATGAGTGCCTGATAAACCGCTGTCACAATGAAAGGCCAAGGCTAAATCGCGGCGTGGAATTCCCAAGTTCGTCTAGACCAGGGAGTTACCAAATTCCTTTGATTGGTCAGTGAGTAAAAACCTGAAAGGAAGGAAAAGCCACACCCAACTCCTAAATTTACTTGGTGAAGTGTTTGGAGGCCGTGAGAGGGAACATTTTGACATCCAGGAGGCCTGATGGAAAGGTGCCACCGTCCTCCGCCCGGCGTTGCCCCGCGTCCCTGCCCCGCGCCCGCGGCTCCAGCCCTTTTGTTTGTGTCTCTGCGGTGCAGCCTGTGGCCTCGGAGAATCCGGCTCAGGTGTGTCGTGAACCCGGGAGCAGGGTCCCCCAAACACCGCCCGGAGCGGACGCAGGAAAAAGACCTGAAGTTGCTTGGGAGCCTCGGCTTCCGCGCAGAGGCGTCCGCCCCGGATCCCGCCCCCACGCCCGGGTCCCGGCTCCGGCACTCACCAATGTCTCCATCCTCATCGTCGTCCTCTTCCAGCTCCATGTTCAGCAGGACGTTCCTAGTCATCATCTGCATGTCTCCCCGAGGCCGTCGCTCGGCTGCTCTCGGCTCCGCTCGGCTCCGCTCGGCTCGGGCCGCAAGCTCCGCTCAGCCCTCTCGGCACTGCCCCGGCTGCGCTCCGCCCGCGCTCTGCCTCAGCAGGCGCTGCTCAGCCTGCGACTGAGCATGCTCAGAGGGACGCCGCCGCTCCCGCCCCAGATCAAACCGCCCCGGCTTTGAGGAGCCCGGGAGGAAGTCGGGCTGGGCTGGGGGGCGGGGTGGGGGGAGGGCGGGGGAGTGGCAGCCGCTGGGGCGAGCCGCGCTGCGTCTGTGGAACGCGCTGCAGCCGCAGAGGCAGGCCGGTTTCCAGGGGCTCGCGGTGGTCTTTAAACTAATCTGCAGAATGGCGGGACGTCCCAAGGCGCCCGATTAGTGTGGGGAGAAACGGCACACGTGCTCACGGAGAGCCCTCTGTCCCCGCCCGAGGGAGGACTCGCGAGGAGTGGTTGCGGGGTGCAGGGCATGCGGTTTTGCAAATCAGACCTCCAAGCCCGGGGACTAGGCCGAACACGTCATAGCTACGTGTAGACTGGTTAATAGGACACTATGGGAAACTATAGTGCCAGGAAGAACAAAGAAACGAAAGGGGGAAATGACGGCAGAGAGTGAAGGAATGCCACCCTGACAACTCAAGGACTGGGGCGCAGATGAGGCGGGAGTATGGAGTCCTTGGGTCTGCACAGCTGCTGTCAAGGACGCTGGTGAATGGTGGCTTCTCTGCAGTGCCCGGGCTCTGCAGTGCCCAGCTCACTGTCTGGAGAAGCACTTGCCTCCTGAGCCCGTTCCTAATCCATGTTCAATGACAGTACATCCACTGTGTGTTTTATTCTTTCATAGTCTTACCCTTTTTCCTCCTTCTCCTCTCAGATGCTAGGAGTCCAGCCCAGCACCCCTGGCGTACCAGGGGAGCACTCTACACCGACCTACACTCCCAACCCTCATAATTAATGTTCTCACGTGAAGGGAAAAAACATTGCGATCAATACGAACGCAGGCGTTTAAGGAGGAATATGCACTAAAAGACAGTACAAATTAGAGAAAACGACCAGGAAACGCTCTCCTTGCTTCTTAGGGTCCGGTTTTACAATAGAAGACTATTTGTTACATGAGAAGTAACTGCAGAACTCTGGAGATCTTGAGAAGATGAGGAGACTCTGTGAGAGGGAGAGAGGGAGGGGGAGCCAGTAACGCTAGCAATGACCTGTCTATGGCCTGTAAGGCCATCTGTGACTTGAATGCCAGCATTCCAGAGCCCGAAGCAGGGGGATTCTGAAGCAAGACTGGGAGGCCTTCAGGACAGACTGGGAGGAATAGGAGAAGGAAAAGGATGCTTCTACTAAACTCTCAGTTCCAGAGGTGTGTGGGTTGCAGAGTGTTCTTCATTCAGCAAATGCATACATGGTGCTCTTCGTATGCTGGGTCCGGTACTAAATGTTTTACAGTGGTCACTTCATCTCCCTCTAGGAGTTACTGCCACTGTTTCACCTGGGCACCACACAGGTGAGCAGCCAGTGTTAGGGGTGGCGCCTTTGCTATAAGCACCCCAGAAACTGCCTCCAGAGGCCTTTTCACCCACTTCTTCCAACCCTCCGGGTCTCATCACTGACCTGCCACGGTTCTCAGCAGATGTGGAAGTTCTGGGTCTTCCAACCTAAGACTCGGCTGAAAACTAATTTGTAGCTAGAACATTCTTGGGCTTGATTCTAAAATAAGACTCAGTGAGTCATTTAAAATTCCTTAGAGATTTTAGAGATTCCATTGGCTTCTTGCTTGATAAGTGTTACAGAGACATTGTGGTCTTTTATGTAGATATGGCTACTGCCACAAGGAAATTGAATTATTTACTTAGGCCAGCTGTGAGTTTATTATTAGTACACCCCATTTGGTACATTAATGCATTTCCCACAGTTTTTCTCACATATTATTTTTTTCCAATGAATCCATATATGCTGCAAAAATAATCTTTGTAATACTACTGTATAGGAGCCATACTCTTAATCCTAAGGGGGGGGGGATGTCTGTATAATGCAGTTTGTGAGATAAAATGCTCATAGCATTATGTGGCCAGTGCATTTGCATTTGCAAAGCTTTTCCCAGTCAGGGTCACAGACCAAACACTTTCCTTCCCTTTATCTTCAGTCAGGATGCTCTCTCTCTGCTCAGCCTGCTGATGTTGGTACTACACTGGCTTCAGTCTTCAGACCTCTTCTCCTTCCATATAGAACTGATGCCGTTCTACAATCTTAACTACTATCTATCCCAAGAAAGGAGGGTTCTATGGGCATCCAAACAGTGTGCCACGCAAGCCCCTATATCCCAAAGCTCCTGAAAATGTGAAAACCCTACAATCTCCATCTTCAATTTCTTTCTTTTTTCTTCCTTTTTTTTGGGGGGGGGTTTTGGTGAGGAGGTGTTGAGGCAGTGTTTCTATGTGTAGCTCTGGCTGTCCTGGAATTTGCTCTGTCGTCCATGCTGGCCTCAAACCCAAAGATCTGCCTGCCTCTGCCTCCTGAGCTCTGGAATTAAAAGAGTGCACCACCACCACCCACTAGACAATCTTAAATTTCTAAATAACATTGTCTGTGAAATTTAATTTTGTCAGCTGAGATCAGAAGGGACAATGCCTCCATTCACATGCAGTCCCTCATCCTGTCGTTTCTGGGTCTCTGTGAAATGGGCTTTCAGCAGGCACCTGTTGTATTCTTCAATCTCGGCTGTCCTCCTGAGGATACTTGAGACCACCATGGAAGTCTGGGCATCAGCACAGGGGTCAGGGTCATGGTGAGGTATGGTGACAGCTGTCCCTTACCTGGATTGCCAGTACCTCAATCACCCAGACTGAAGAGTAAAGAATGTCTCACACAGAGGTTGCCATCTCAGTCATGTGGATTGCAGTGAAAGCAGAGGATACTGACTCACCTTCTGCCCTGGCCAAAGCAGTTTGTCAGACCATCAACCAAGTAGTTGGAGACTCCACAGGGCGAGCCTTATATGCTCTTTGAACAAAGATCTCTAACCATTAAAATATTTTAGCTGTATTTTTAATTTTTGTATAGCTGTGTGTGCATTTGTGCACTTGAGTGCAGTACCTGAGGAGGCCAGAAGAGGGAGTTAGGCCCTTGACCTGAAGTTGTAAGCAACCTGACCTGACTGCTGTACTGCTCTCTTACATTGCGTTCCTGTAGCTCTTGTGTGACTTTTTCTAGAGAGGCATTAGTAAACAGCTGCTTGACCCGGATGAAGAACCAAGTAACAACTCCACTGGAGTCCAATATGGTGAGCCAGTGAGTTATTGGAGTTACAGGAACGCTGATGGCTTAAAGGAAGATGCATCATTGAAAAACCCAACCCAGCGCAGGCATTCTTAGAGCTCTGCTTCCTCTGCGCTCCCGGAAGGACTTGTACGCAGCTCAGCAGGTCAGAATTAACTTCAGGCAACTCAGACCTGGGAAATCTCTCTTCAGCAACTGAGACTTTTTTACATAACGTGGGGGCGGGCTTCAGAATCCTGTAAGTTTAAGGAATTTCCTGACAAATTCCCAGACTTTCAGGGAGCCTCTCTCCCAGGAAGGGATGTTTGGGTGCTTCCATCCAGAAGGATTTGCTGCAGGATACCACTGACCTCTGAAAATTGTGTACGGGGAGACTAACACACCATCTATTTACAGTCTAGATCTCTGTCCGTATTCGCAGATTTGACGACACACTGGACTTCTCTTGTGCCTTTCTTATGCAGTTGAAACTCAGCAGGCCCAATCTAAGTTTACAATCTCTGCCCTCAAACTGCACGAACAAGGAATGACCCCAGATCAAAGAAACCAATAATCTTGAGACTGAAAACAGACATTCACAAGCACTGTAAGTAAGGGATATTTTAACTCTCTTCTCCCTGTCTGCTTTAGCCAGCCCATTGCTAAATAGTGCTGTTCTTATTTCCTGGCTACCACACACCGAAACTGCCTTATCTATTGTGGTATTTTAGGAAAGACCTAGAGAAACTGAGATTAATGTATGCAACTAGTATCTAAAGGGCACGTTCTAGGCAGAAGGCAAAGTAAATACAAATCTTCCCAGGAGGCATAGCAAAGGGGGTGTGGCCTAACAGGATGGTGAGAACCTGCCAATTAGAGCAGGGTAAATGCATATTAGCTCAGTTTCTGCTGAGCACCTTCTTTGAAAGGTACTGGAACTAACTGTTACTGATAACATAGAAGGAGACCACTTACCAGGAGGGATAAAAGCAAGACTTTTGGTATCTCCTTAAGTTGTGCGTAATGGAAGAAATATCCACGGGAGTCCATGTACTGCATGAGGCAGTTTCCACAAATCACTGGAAAGAGAACTCAAGGCATTAAGAGATCCATTAGAGCTGCATGTGCCGATGTTCCCAGTGCTCCTGGGAGCTGCCAGGCCAGCCAGGGCTACACAGTGAAATCCTGTAATTTATAAAAAAGTGTGTGTGTGTGTGTGTGTGTGTGTGTGTCCATCCAAACGCTACTGGTCAAGGCACAGTGCCTTATTCTTCACTGTGGTCATCGTGACTACTGTAAATCTATTCATCTTATTCTTGTAACTGAAACACCACACTTTATTTTCTGCCTTTGTGAGACTGCCCTTTTGTCTTAGTGAGGGTTTTACTGCTGTGAACAGACACCATGACCAAGGCAAGTCTTATAAGGACAACATTTAATTGGGGCTGGCTTACAGGTTCAGAGGTTCTGTCCATTATCATCAAGGTGGGAACATGGCACATCCAGGCAGGCATGGTACAGGAGGAGCTGAGAGTTCTATGTCTTCATCGAAAGACTGCTAGCAGAATACTGACTTTCAGGCAGCTAAGATGAGGCTCTTAAACCCAAGCCCACAGTGACACACTTACTTCAACAAGGCCACAACTCCTCCAACAAAGCCACACCTACTCCAACAAGACCACACCTCCTCCAACAAGGCCACACCTCCTAATAGTGCCACTCCCTGGGCCCAACATATACAAACCATCACACCTTTTTAAATGTTATCATGGCCATGCTCCTGCGGCCCAAGTGTTCTGTCAGCCTAGGAAACAGCAAGACCTGGTTTCAACCAATCAGCAGTTCTTCAGAGAATCAAAATCTTGCCCTCTTTGTCTTTCCGCAACCCCTTGTTTTACAGGGTTTGATGTCCTCGAGTTTATTCATGTCACATTGGATGATGCTTCCATCTTTTTAAAGCACAATAATCACATTAAGTATATGGCACATCTTCAGGTCATTTTTTGTTTAGGTGTTCTGTCTTACTTTTGGTTTTTAAGATGGGAGTCTCACTAGATAACCCAGGTTGGACATGAGCTTTCTAAGTAGTACAGACTGACCTCTAATTCTCCTGCCTCTACCTCAGGATATCTGGGATTACATACATGTGACACCACACTTGGCTTTTGACTTTCTGTCTTGCCTGTTGTGTCCAGTGTTGAATGCACACGTGAGAGCAAGTACTCTCTGACACAGATTCCATCCGATTTCTGGGTCACGTGGTAGTTTTAGTCTTTTGAGGAACCGCCAAGCTGCTTTCCTCAGTGGCGTTCCTAATTGACATTTCAGCAGAAGCTCCTAAAGGTTCCTTCTCCTCGTCCTTGGCAAGCCTTTCCTTCTGTCTTTTTAAACAATAGTTATTCTAAAAGACGGGCGCTCATTTTAATTTGCCTTTGTAAAAATGTTTAATTTGTAAAGTTATTTTTTTCATACACCTATTATGTTTGTGGGCTTTCTTTTGACAAATGTCTATTTTTCTGCTTCAGGTTTTACACCTGAGTCTTTTAAACATTCTGAGTTGATTTTGGTGTGTGAGATGAGATGTGGATCTGAGTAGCATTTTATTCTGCATATGGACATCCAGTTGTCCCAATAGCACTTAATAAGAGATTGTCATTTCCCAGTGTGTGTTCTTCACTTGTTTGTTCAAAATCAATTGCCTGTAAGCATGTGGATTTATCTCAGAGATCTCTAGTCTGCTCCACTGGTCAGTGTGTGGTCAATTGACTGTAAGCCTTTGGGGAGATCTCTGTTGCACTGGCCTGTATGTGCTTTGTTTTGCTTTCTTTTGTTTTTTGTATCAGTCACACACACTGTTTAGTTTCTGCTGGCCCAGAGCTCACTATGTCACCCATGTGATGGCTTGAATTAGCAATGTCCTCTGTAAGCTCAGGTATTTAAATACGTGGGCCCCAGATGAATGTGTCCTTCGGGAGGTTTTAGGACCCCCTAAAGGGTGGGGCTTGCTGGAGTGGGAATCTCACTGGGTTGTATACTTTGAGGGTGTGTAACCTCTCCCTGCCTCCAGTTCACTCTCTGCTTCCCATGTCAGTTAAGACGTGGTCATCCTGCTCTGGCCGCCTGCTGTCATATGTCCCCCCAGCGTTATGGACTGTCCCTCTGGACTCAGAGCAGAAATAAAAGCTTTCTTCTGTAGCATGCTTTTAGTCATGATGGGTGTTCTTGGTTGACCTGACTACATCTAAAAATTAACTAAAACTCAAAAATGGGGGTCACACCTGTGAGGAATTTCTGCTTAATTCAGAGTAGAAGATCTACTTCTAATTCACATCTTGAGTCCAGAAGATACGCCTTTAATCCATATCTAATCTGGGCCACGCCTCCTGCTGGAAGCCCATGTAAGGACTCGAAGGATTTCACTGGCATTAGAGCCTATGCTACAGGATTCCATCGTCTAATAAAGACTCACTGAGAGCTGAAGAGATGGCTCAGAGGTTAAGAGCACTGACTGCTCTTCCAGAAGTCCTGAGTTCAATTCCCAGCAACCACATGGTGGCTCACAACCATCTCTAACGGGATTTGATGCCCTCTTCTGGTGTGTCTGAAGACAGCTACAGTGCACTCATGTACATACAATTAAAATTAAACAAACAAACGAAAAAAGGCTAGATGAGATAACCAACCTCAGGGATTCCTAGACCTTCTATTGGTAGACATCTATTGTTGGATTAGCTGGACTGCAGCCTGTAAGTCATTCTAATAACATATATATTCTAGTAATACACACACACAGAGAGCGGCCACACACAGAGTGGTGGAGAGAGAGAGAGAGAGAGAGAGAGAGAGAGAGAGAGAGAGAGAGAGAGAGAGACTCAGTCTATAAGTTGTTACTCTAGAAGACTCTGATTAATACAGTCATGTTTTTTTTTTTATCACAGCAATAGAAAAATACAACTAGGATGGTCTCAAACTCAGAGCAATCCTCCTGCCTCTACCTCTTGAGTGCTGAGATTGTGGATGGGAGCTACCACACCTGGCTCTTTTGTTTTTTAAGTTAGTGGAAGAAGTGGGTTTGGTTGGGGTTTTTGTTTTGTTTGTTTGTTTTTCTGACTGCTGGGGATTGAGCCCTGGTATTGTGCTCACGTGTTCTATAACTGAGTTAGCCCCAACCTCAAAAGGAATACATTTTAATAAATATAGTCAACTCATAAAACTACCTAAGCCTTCCTTGCACCTTTATCTCACATGTTCTTTATCTCATTTATGACCTACACATCAGGACTGTTTATCCTTCTGTCCTTTCAGAGAGCGTTTACTGACCCCTGGATTGTGATGTCTCTTCCCTGACTCACTGAGATGGCGCTGTTTCCTCTTGTGAATAATCTATAAATAGGCAATTGTAAAGAACCACTTAGTGATTTGTTGATTTTTTTTTTTATTCATTATTTTCAAGAATTACACATTTCTCCCTGGAGATGATCATGGAAGGAATCACAAGGCTCCATGGAGCAGTAAAAAGTTCAATGAACGGGCTCCTGAGGAATGTTAAGTGCCCTTTTTATTTTTTTTATAGTTTTGAATTTCTTGATATAGGTTTTGTCATGTGGCCCAGGCTGACCTTGGCTTCAAACTCTATTCTTCTGCCTCAGTTTCCCAAGGGCTAGAATTACAGAAATGTTCTACCATGCCTTCTTAAATATTCTCTTGACAGACTCTGGAAAATATATGCTATTCAATAAGGAAATTCTGAGTTAGCCATATTCTCCAAAGGAAATTAACCACAAGGCTCCTTACTGTCCCAGGTTAGACAGCTAAGTCCTGTGGTGTCTCCATACCTTCTTCTGAGCCTTGGGTGGCCTTGAGTCCCATCCTGACTATGTGTACAGGATGGGGTTGACAGCTTTCCTCTTGGTTACTCATCTTCCTGGTGGAGATTCTGTGTGATCCCTCCAATAAACTTTCCTCTGATGCAGCAAGTACTCAGACATCTTCCTGACATATCCCATTCTCTGTGTCTCATGAACTTGTTCTCTTCCACAACGGTGTCACGTGGCACCTTCTGTACCTGTTCTTAGCTGTAGTTCTTAAGAGCTCTAAGCTTCTCTATGCCAGAGGCATCCACATTTCTTGTTGCGTGTAATTTTAAAAACACACCATCTCTTTGCCTAGTGCAGCGGTCTGTGCTCTGACCTCTCCCGGTTCCCCTAGCTCCAACTGGATTTGAAACATGTAGGTGGGCACTGATGCACCCCTCCATGTGTGGTTTCTACAGAAGATGAACTGAGGTACCCCTCTGACATGAGTGGCACGTCCCCATAGGTTGGGGGCTCAGACTGAATAAAGGGGATTCAGAATGACCCCCCAAATAGCCTCTCTCTTCCTTTCCTTCCTGCTTGTACACATGAAGATCTTTCTCTACCACATACATGCTAGGAGCGTTGCAAGAATGCCTTCCTGTGCTTTCTGTACAGGGGAATCTGCGTGTACTGCAGACTGCTGGTGATTCTTGTTCTGAGTAAACCCCACACACGCTTCACGCAAAGCACACAAAGAATGGACAAGTTTCAATGGCCTTGGGTCTATAAACCGTCCCCTGGTACTGGAGAGGGAGACACACAGTGGGAAGGCAATCTCAGAGATAAGAGCCACCTGGCCGGGAGGATAAGCCTGAACTTTTAATTGGGTTTCTTTGTTCTTATTCTCTATAAAACCACTAATGAGAAAAGAATTTAGAAGACAGGTTTCACTCTGACTTTCTGGATTGCCAGGTTTCAGAATAAAGCGCAGCTTGAAGACTCAATTCCTGGCTTTTGCTGATGTGACAGGCACCCGGTCTGTTTACAGTACACCGTGTGTCACTGTGTGGGAGCAGATGCAGCCAAGTTGAAGCATCTGAAACTGAGCAGAAAAAAAAAACAATTCCTCCTTTAAATGGTTTCTGTCAGGTATTTGGCCACAGCTATGGAGAAGTAACAAGTGTATATCATTTAGTAAATAATGTCGTTGCAGAAACTGTCTAAACATGGGAATACATATGTGCATACATATTATAAGTAAATAGTATTTTATTTGGTGTGTGGTGATTTGACTCTGCTTGGCCCAGAGAGTGACACTATTAGGAGGTGTGGCCTTGTTGGAGTAGGTGTGTCACTGTGGGTGTGGGCTTTAAGATCTTCATCCTAGCTGCTTGGAAGTCAGTCTTCTGTTTGCCTTTGGAACAAGATGTAGAACTCTCAGCTCCTCTGGCACCCAGCCTGCCTGGATGCTGCCATGTTCCTGCCTTGATGATAATGGACTGAACCTCTGAACCTGTAAGTCATCCCCAATTAAATATTATACCTATAAGAGTTGCTTTGGTCATGGTGTCTGTTCACAGCAGTAAAACCCTAACTAAGACATGGGGTGAGTAGATCCTGAAAAGAAGTATGTAAGGATAACCGGTTACAAGTCTGAATGTTTACTGATTGATTCATTGATCGATATGCTAGGGATAGAACTCAGGATGAGGAAAGCAATGTATCATAGAACTCCAGCTCAGCTTCTGTCTCCATTTTTTTGAAAAGCCATCTGGAGATGGTCTGGAGTTGTCAAAGAGACTGCTTTTCTGAATCAAGACAGAAAATGGTTAAAGGAGTCATTTCCCCCGCCTGGAGCATTATCTCTTGACTGGCTTCACATTTTTTATTTTATTTCACACGTATGGGAGTTTTTCCTGCATGGATGTCTGTGTACCATGTGTGTGTCTGATGGACACTGGTGACTAAATTCAAGTCCTCTGAAAGAGCAGCCAGTGTTCTTAACCACTGAGCCATCTCTCCAACTCCCCCCACCCCCATTACCTTCTTTTTAAAAATATACAAATATCCCCAATAAATGTGGGCCTTAAATAGTGAGTACTATTCAGATAGTTGCTACAGCAATTCCTGGAGTAGATGCCGGGAGAGGTAAGAGGTCGTAGGGATGAAACCTCCCTTCCTCATGAGCCAGTCCCAACCAACCTACTTCCGTGAGCTCACCCCGCAGCAGGGTGAGCCTGTGCTCTGCTGTGGAGCACTGCCTGTCTCTCTGAGGGTCAGCAGCTCCCTGTCTCTCTGCTACTTAGGATGAAAATGCAAAGGGCCTTGCAAATCAGTTAGGAAAACCATAAGACCCAGTTACTACTCGGTGTCGCCATCCAAAGGCTAAAGATTTGCCAGCTGGGCCATTCATCAGAGAGGCTTTAAGAACACCCCCGCCCCCAGGTGTCTGGGGCTCTAGCTGTATTGTACATTAGAGGAAGAAAGTGGGAGGGGTCTCTTTACATGGTTTGTACCTTCTAAGAGCCAAGCAAGAGGGAGAATGACCACTGCTGTTAGGTTGTCGGATATTCACAAATAGAGGAAAATGTTTCTCACCGCAGCTTCACCTTTCCCCTTTAAGCTGCATATCTTGGCTCAGTGTCTCCTTCCCCCAACAGGTGTCTCTACACCCAGAGTACCTAAGTTGGAAACAAGAAGGCCCCAAGATGTAAACTCACTATGAGTCTTGACTATGCTGCAACTTGGGCAAGCTGTTCACTTTGGCTCGACAGGTTCTTCCTTGGTTGAGAGGAGAAAAGAAACCCTGGAAATGAAATCGCTAAAACTATTTACATCAATGTCCGCATACAAGGCATAGTGGTTGGTCTTCCATGTGCTGTGCACCTGGGACACAGAGGTGACCAGGACTCTAACGGGTCCCCAATGAGCTTAGATTCTGATGCTAACTTTAAGTACTTTTGATGTGTATCTATGCGTCATGCATTTGGTAAAGACTTCCATATGCCAGAATAATTACGAGTGGCGTCCCCTCACTCACCACCTCTACTTTGGATGGCCCCTGGCTGAATGAGAAGAGATATAACATGACAGACCAGGAATTGTGCTAAACACCTGGGAAGGGGGAGAGGCACTGACTGGAGCAATTGGACTTCATCTGATAAATGTTATTTCCTGATTTCATTTGAAGTGTATTTGGTTTGCCTGAGAGTATAATGTCTCTACACAGTGAAAAATCATAGCATTTAGCTCTTTGACATTTTGTTTCTGTATTTTCTAGACTCGTTGACAACAGACACGAAACACGTATTTCTAAACAGCAGAAGGACAGACAGCAAAAATTCATCATGTACCCCTTTGGTGACATGCTCTGCCTAATGTGTACATTTTCTTACTCAATCTTCATACCAAGTATGACAGTTCACCTTCATTGACGGCTTATCTTAATTCAGAATTGTCAGGTCTGGAAGAAACCCATTTAACCACACTCTGGCAGATAGACATAAGCCAGCATTACCTCGGGGACTTGGGAAGCTAGTTCCTCCTTGCAAAAAGGAGTTATCTGAAGTGTCTGAAGTGGAAACTTAAGGGTTTTTTGGAAAGTCAGTTGGATGGTGTTTTGCTGGGGCAAACATGTGAAGGAACATTTCGCTGAAGCAGACACAGAAGAGAGGATATTTTGCTAAAGTGAGCACATGAAAGGACACATGATGAAAGATTCTTTGGTAACAGCATGCATGTATTGGTCTGCCTTACATGGCATAATTGAGCAGCATTTTCCAGGACTCCCTAGAGAGAAATGCACCCAAAACCTTCTTCTGGTGGTGTCCTGTAGTTTCTTGCCACTTCCACGGAATTGGTCTGATTGGATGCACGTGCTGAGGCTAGACCCGTGCTGAGGGAAGAGTCGTGCTGAGGCAAGGCACGGGAAGGACACATGATTTTTGGAGGGTATAAATAGGACACCACAGAGTGACAGAGACAGCGCTTGACTTGCATATAGAGCTAGTTGTGCAACACTTGTGGGTCTTGAGTCTTCGTTGATCTTTGCTTCCCTGAAAGAGGCACAGGTGAGAACTTCTGGTGTCCGGGTCCCTCCTGCTGACTCCAGCCGAGTCATGTTTGTTATCCAGACTCTACTGAACTGCACTGCTGGTGAATCCATGAGATGTTTCCGAGTGGATCGAGCTGCCGCTGCTGACCTGTGAACTGAACTGCCAATTTCCAGACAACACAGATGGGAGGGAGTTGCTCCAAAGAACCTCTTTAAACAGATTCACTTCCCCCATATCCTTATCCACTACCTCTGGTGGGTGGTGAACTACAAGGGAGGTAAATACGTTTAAGAACCATCATTAAAAATAGGATTTGAAAAAAATTAAAATTCCACTTATCTCTCGAAAGTGAGGTGTAGCTATTCCACTAACACGTGCCATTGATTCCAGTCAGCATATCGAGGTCTGTGTTACACTGCAGGCTCCCTCAGTCTCTACTCACAAGCACGTGCTATACATTTCACACACACACACACACCCCTGCCCTGGCCCACAGGCTCTCCCAACCCCAGCCCCACGGGCTTCCTTCCTCCCAGGTCCTATTCCCATATGACCCTGCAGCTATTTCCCATCACTTCCCCAGGTTTCCAGAAAGCCACTGAAGCAATGCAGCACGCAGCAGGCTCTCTGTTTCTTTATAGGGAAGTCCCGAGAAGCCATTTTACGAAGCCAAGTAGCCTAAACTGCATTGTAGATGCCAGGATATTGGAAATGGCAGGTCTAAGGGGACATCTGTGAGGGACAACTGCAGGTGTGGTGGAATGGAGCTGACTGAAGAGAGGCTGAATGTGTTAGAGGTGGCAGTGGACGAGACTGTTGTCACCCAGATGATTGTGCCCCAAGCCTGTGACACTGGACATTGTGTGCTACAGGGTTTGGCATTAGTCTTTCTAAGTTGTGGTCTTTCTTTGATCTGCTATTGCTAAGGCAAGAGTGCTTTTTATAGATAGCAAGGAGAAAGCCCATAGTGAAAATTATAAGCTTGCCACCACAAAAATGCGATAACTGAGTCTAGCTTAACAGCTAGCGAAAGACTTGGAAAGTTAGTAGTGGAAAATACCAGCCAGGCCCAGTAGCAGGTAGAGTTAGGTCAGCTGCTGAGTTTGATCTTTTGATAGGTATTGTAATGATAAATACTGGCTCCCAAGGCCTAGTGGCTCCCAGGAATGAGTGAATCTGCATGTACAATGTGACCTTGCTTTTAATTTAAAACTATTGGGTAAATAAAAATACCAATAGCCAATAGCAGGACAGAAGAGACATAGGTAGGGTTTGGTGTTCCCGGCTTGGGGTCTGAGGAGACCATGAGAAGAGAAAGGAGAAGACACCATGGGGTACCATGGCCATGAGGGCCAGCCAATTGGAGTTAAGGGCAGCCCAAATGGAACACAGTAAATCACAACTCTGGGTTATTGATAAGAAAATAGATTTTAATAGCATAGAGGGTAGATATCTGGCCAGCTTTAGTACTGATAAAAGCGTATTGTAAATTAAAGGTTGTGTTTGTCTTTTATCTGGGAATTGAATGATCAAAGGTGAGGTAGAAGCCTCTGATTGAGAGTACATATTTCCTGCAACAGTCAGCAGCTAGCATCACAGATGAACAGAAGAGGGCTTCGGTATCCCCCTGCTAGAGTAAGAGTGGACACGGGCATATCCATGGTTGGACCAGCTGGGTTGTATATTTTGAGATCACTGAGAAAAAAAATTAACAGAATTTTATAGCCTCTTTGAAATCAAATTAACAACAACAACAACAACAACAACAACAAAAAAAAAAAACAGAAGAAAAAGTCTTGTAGATAGGTAATATATATGAATGCGCTGTGAGTTGTTAAGTCCAAAGATCTCCAAAGGCACCTCTATAAATGTTTCTGAAAAAGATATGGAGCACGGACTTTATTACAACCAAAGCTACAGCTGATGGCAGCTGACTGCTGTGGATGAGCCAGGAGAAGCAAGCCCGGGTCCTCCAAGGTGCATGAGACATCATCACTGTTTAATGATATCCTGTGTAAGCAGAATTCAACTTATTAGTGCTTCCTATATTAGATACACCAATGGAAACACTTTTTCATGGGGAAGTTATTCTGTATTTCATCTTTTTTTTTTTTTAAAAAGATGGTTGCATGCCCCTAAGGAATAACGGAGTGTCTTATTCAAACTGTTCACTCCTGAAAATGAAAGTGCTCTGAGGAAGTGGGGAGAGCTTTTGTTTCCTGTTGGCACGAGGCTTCTTGGTCTTCTTCTTTTGTATGTGTTTCGCTGATAGGCAAGACAGTCCCTCAGTAGAAGGTAGAATTATAGCTTAAAATATCTACTCAAACACACTTTGTTCCATTTTGACTCACGTCCAGTTGTGCTTAATCGTTGGCAGGCGTGTTACTCCTTTCTGTTACGGGTTGCACGGTGAAAAGACATCTTTTAGTCTCTTTGACCCTCGGCTGCATTACCCTGGTGATATCTGTAGCCAGGAAAATGCTAGCATTTTTCTCTAGCAGGGAGAAGAAGACAAAATATTTGATCTCAGATCAGCGATGTGTGTAATTGTTACTATAGAGAGAACCTTTGATTGCTGCCCAAATCTAGAGGTCTATTAAAATTTAATTTCTAGGTCTTCTCTTTTTTTTTTTGCTCTAAAACTCATAGCGTTTCATAGCGTAGAAATTAACTCTTCCTTCTCTGTTCGTACAACACACTCCTCTACATTTCCTCTTCATTGAGCAAAGAAATGCCAGTCACTTAAAGAAATGAGACTGAAGAATTGAGAGAGATTCCTTCAATAAATGTTGGTAACATCAGGAAAGAACAACTAAAGGGGAATTGTGAATTGTCTTTTCTAGAAATCATTAAAAAGTAGGATAGACTCTCATTTGCCTCTGTATTAGACTCTGTATAACCTTTGCTTATTAATATTGCTAGCATTTTTTTTTAATCCTAGAAAAGCACTCTCGCGGCTGGAGATATAGCTCAGCAGTTAAGAACACTTGTTGCTTTTACAAGAGAGGGCCTAAGTTCGATTTCCAGCATGTACCTGGCAGTTCACCATTTGTTAACTCCAGTTCCAAGAGGGAAACTGATGCCCTCTTCTGGTCGCCATGAACATGGCAGGCATGATGTGCCCATGTATACATGCAGGCAAAACACTCATATGCACATAACAAAACAAGTCTAAAAAAATAAAGCATCATGGGAAAATTATATAAAGTCCAAAAAAACTTGACAGGAAAACAGTATATTAGCTCAACTTCAAAAATTTTTCTAAAGGAATGAACCGAATCTGGAAAACTGTAGTTTCATAGCAATTAGATATCTAGCTAAAAAAGAGAATCTAAAGCAATAGAAGAATAATATCTGAGGTTTTCCCTTCTGATACTCACAATTGTAAGTGGGGTTTGGCTATTGGCCAACCCATTGCATTATATCCAGACGAGTGAAGGCGTGAGGGAAACTGTAATCCTGGAGCTTAATTTTATTCATTACTTCCAAAGTCTCTCACCTGTACTCAACAATTGTGACAACACAATTGGTCGGTCCACCTTCAGCCTTCTTCTAGCTTCTCTCCTTCTGATAGGCGGAGGCAGGACTCTTAAAGGGCTACTTACAGAGTTCAGTGAGGTACAAACGTAAGTGACCCAAGAGAGCTAGCTATGTGTCTGTTTCCCAGATAACCCAAGACTGCCACAAGGGTAAATGAACAAACCAGTAAGATAGGGTATTTACAGCTCCCAGGACCTAGGAATTTCTTGGCATGCCCCAGCAACCAATTTCAGCAAACGATTTCCCCTCGGAGATGTGAGAGCTGAGAGGTCAAGTGACCCGAAGTTCAATACCAGCTATATCACTTATTTGGTGTGAAAAAGCTCAAGGAAAATGTTCTGTTCAGCGCTTGTACAGATTTTGTGTCAACGTGACACAAGTTAGGGAAGAGGGGCCTCAATTGAGAACAAGCCGCTGTCAGATTGGCCTGAAGGCAGGTCTGTGGAACATTTTCTTAATTGATGATTGCCAGGGGAAGGCCCAGCCATTGTGGGCGATGCCACCCTGGGTAGGTGGTCTTGGATTCTCTAAGAAAGCAGGCTGGGCAAGCCATGGTGAGCAAGGCAGCGCTCCTTCATGGCCTCTGCGTCAATTCTTGCCTCCAAGTCCCTGCCTTGACTTCTGTTGGTGATGGGCTTGTGACATGGAAGTAAGTACAAGCCAAATAAACTTTTCTCTGTCCCAGGCTGTTTTTGGTCGAGCTGTTTATCACAGCGATAGAAAGCCTCCTAGACCTCAGCTTCCTCGACCATCTGATGAGAAAAACAAAGCTTTATATAAACATGAAATGGAGCAGTGTATGGAAAAATGGAAAATGGCCAGAATAGACTGCTGATGAAGGCGTCATTACTAGCTCTACATAATGATTGTAATCCTCGGCATTTGAAATATCATTTTATTTTGATCATAACGACAGCAGTGATAGCCTAATGGCTTCCCTAGGCATTTTTCTGGAGAAAAGGCTAAGAGAACATGCTCTTCCGGTCTCTGTAGTCTACTGACACTGCAACCTTCCAACTCAGCGCTGTTTGATTTGTGAGCCACCGCAGTAATTGGCACATAGCATCCCTCGGTAGTTACCACAGAGGGTCGCTGTGATCCCGGGTCTGCTGTTCACATTCCCAGCATGCTGTGGTGAAGCTAATCAGGTAATCGCGCAACCAGGGACCTTTTAGAGGCCTGAACCATCTTTCTGAGACTGACTTAATTCAATTATTGTGGTTATCTCCAGGCACATCCATTGTTCGCATGACATATCTCAGTTCTTTATGGGGAAAGAAAAAAAAGAAAAAAGAATCCTACTGTGTGTGTATACCATATCTTCTTTACTTCTCCACCTGTGATTCCCCCCAGGTTGCTTCTATAAATAAGATGAAATTTCAATGCAGTTTTTAATTTATATTTTTCTGATGGGTGGTGATGTTGAATGGTTTCTCATATGCTTATTGGTCATTTGTATTTCAATTTTTGAGAACTGTTTGCACATTTAATTGGCCCTATTACTGACTGAATCATTTGAATTCTTGATACTTGTTCTTTTACTTCCTTATATAGACTAGATATTAATCCTCCTTTCTCTTTCTCTAAAGTCAGTTCATTGTTTCCTTGCAATGAAGAAGCTTCATTTTATTTCCCAATTGGTAGGCTGATTACCTGAGTGGCTGAATTCTATTAAGAAAATGCTTGCTTAGGTCACTATCTTAAAATGTTTTCCCTACTTCTGCCTCTATTAATTTCAAAGCTTTAATTATGGGCTATGTAGTCTATGTAGACTATGTAGCCATTTAAAAATTTTAAATCTTTCTCTCTCTCTCTCTCTCTCTCTCTCTCTCTCTCTTCTGTGTGTGTGTGTGTGTGTGTGAGAGAGAGAGAGAGAGAGAGAGAGAGAGAGAGAGAGAGATTTTTATGTATACCACAAGCAGACTGCAGAGACCAGTTGATATCACATTCCTTGGAACTGTTACAGACAGTATGAGCTACTTTTAGGGGAGCTGGGTACTGAACCTTGATCTTTTACAAGGGCAGTGAGTACCCTGAACAGTTGAATCATCTTTCAGTGTTTTTTGTATAGGAGAAGCCATAGGTATCTAATTTCAGTTTGTGGTTTTCCAAGCACCTTTACTGTAGACACTGTCTTTTATGGAAATGTACATTTTCGGCATCTTTGTCAGAGACTATGTAGCTGGAGCCGCCCTGGTTCTTATCGAGGTTCTTCTTCTGCTCTGCTGACCTACATGTTTGTTTTCCAGTGCCATGTACGCTTGTTTTGTGACAATGGCTCTGTAGTAATATTTAAGCTTACATGAATGCTAGCTGGGTATGTTTTAGATGGCAACTTGATATAATCTAGGTGCCTCCTCGATTATGCAAGTCTCAGTGAGGGATTGTTCAGATCAGACTGGTCTATTGCACAAGTCTGTGGGAGATTATCTTGATTATGTCAGTTGAGGAGGGAAGATCAGTCCCTTATGGACTGCAGACCCCTGGTCTTGGGGTCTGTAGTGAATTCAGGGAGGAGACCAGTTGTGTACTAAGCATGTATGTGTTCATTCGATCTGCTCGTGACTGTGAATGTGCCCAGCCTCTCCAATTTGGCCTTCCCAAATGGATTGTAACTTGGAAATATGAGCTAAAAGAAACATTTCCTCACCTAATTTCATTTTGTTGGGGCATTTTATCACAGCAATGGTGAGTGAAACTAAGATAATTCAGTATTCACAGTGTCCTTGACAACCAAAGGATGAAGTGACCAAGCCAGTGGACATCTGCCAGCCTGCTGTGGGCTAGCCCAAGGCTGGCACAGGAGTCAGATGAACGCAGTGAGCATGAAAGCAGAGGCTGAGGCTCACCATGGCCCAGCAGCAGGAGCTTCTACCTCCACACCTGGCCTCTCTGATTTTCTGCTGACTGCCTGCTCAGATAACCAAAGAGACCCACATACAGTTTACTTTCTCATTCTCTACCAAGTCCTCTGATTACCCCTCCTTCCAAAATGCCCAAATCAGGACAGACCTGTTGAGATTAATCTTGGCTGTCAGATTGACTCTATCTGGAATCATCTATGAGACAAGCTGCTGGGCACAACTCTGAGGCTCAATCTTCACTGGCTTATTTGAAGTGAGAAGACCTACCCTAAACATAGTGGCACCTTCTTCCGGTGGCAGCCAAGCCAGAAGGAACCTGGGGGGGGGGAAAGCTTTTGCATCTCCTATCTTACCCAAGAGTTCGCTATCTTGATTTCGTGTTCATGTAGCCTGCTGCTGCTGTCAGGATGCTACAGTCCTGCACTGTCATTGGGGTCAGCTTCTCCAGGTTTCTGGCTTGCAGTGTCAACTGAAGACCATCACTCTTCAGGAACCCCTCAGGCCTTCTTCACCAGGTAGGGCTGTGAGCGATTCTCAGCCATTCCCATATACAGACAGCTATTTCTGAACTAACCAGTCTGTAGCACCTAAGCCCATTGAATAACCCTCCTCTTTGGATGTATTCCTTCTGTCAGGAAGCTTGACTGGTACAACAGCCGAGCTCCTTCTACCGGGAGGCATTTTACGTCCCCATTTCTAGCTACTGTGTATAAGAAACTTTATAGCATGCACTGTCTGGACAGGGACTTTAAGTCTGGCCAGTGCTGTGGTGGATGGAGCCAAGTTCTAGACCGCTGGAATGTGGGTTCAGGACTGAAAGCTACACATACTACAGCCAAGCATGAGGCACACTGAGTATGACATTACAACATAGGCCTGACAAAGTAAAATCTTGAAAGACACAGCAGCCTCCAATCAAAACCTTGGAAACAATTGTACCCAACAGGTCTCCTAAGCAGGACAAGCCCTCTTCCCTGTGGATCCAAATCCATATAGATTGCAATATAGCATTACAGTTCTTTGAATATGATATTCCACTCCCTTCTTCTCTGAAAGGTTTCTGCTAAGAAGTATGTCAATATTCTAATGAAGAATCTTTTGTATGTGAAAATTCTCTGCTTTTGATTTTTGACTACTTGCTTATAAGGACTTGAGATCTCTAGGCTTAAATCCATAGATTTTACAGATATAGATGTATATTCCTTTCTCTGGTGGGTTGCTCAGCTTTTTATTACTGTAGCAAATATCGGAAATACATTATTTTAAAGACAGGAAAGGGTTTTCCTTACCCTTGAAACAAAGGGTTCAGTGTATGACCCATGTGTCCTGTTGTATGTCATGGTGAGTCTGGATAAAGACTCCATTTGCTTTGTGAGAGGAAGAAGAGAGCCGAATCCCATAATCCCCTTCCTGGGGACACACCCTAAACAGTCCCATTCGTCCTTACCTAGTTGTTCACATGCTTCTCGATAGTATCATGCTGGAACCAAGTCTTAGATACATGGACTTGGGGGACGTGTCAGTCAGACTGCACAGAGGTTGGAAAGGCACACTTCTGGTTTACGGTTTCAGTCCATTGACCTTCGCCTCACTGGTTCTGGGTCTATGATGAGGCATCTGCAGCAGAAGTATGTGGCAAAGATTACTCAGCTCAGGGTTGACTGGTGGCCAAGAAAGAAGGGACCATAAACAACCTTTAAAGTCGTACCTCCCCTATATATACAGCTGGAGGGGATGCCTTGTTGGGCATAGGTGGGAGACGAGGTCCTTGGTCCAATGAAGGCTGGATGCACCAGTGTGGGGGAATTCGAGGGTGGGGAGGTAGGAGTGGGTGGGGGCACATCCTCATAGAAGCAGGAGGAGGGGGGATGGGATGGGGGTTTCTGGGTTGGGGGGAAATGGGGAAAGGGGATAACATCTGAAATGTAAATAAAATATCCAATAAAAAATTAATTTCAAAATAAATAAATAAAAATAAAGGCGTACCTCAGGGATGTGCCTCCCTTGGTTGGGCTCCAGCTTACCAAAACAGCATCACCTGCTGGAGACCTATGTATTCAACTCATAAACCTGGGGGAGACAATTCACATGCAAACCATAACAGGGGACGTTCCTGGCCTAAATGGTTGCCCCCACCCCCATGTTTGGGCAATGTTCAGCTGTAATTAATTTCTGCGAGTCTGCTTTCTTTTTCTTTTGAATGTCACTCTATGTGTTGGTCAGATTGCTAGCGGTGGTCGGGATTCTAGCGCTTTCTTCCCCCCCCCACCCTCCCCTCCCCATTTCCCTTTGCTGCTCTGACTGATTGATACCCATTCTCCTGTCTTCATGTTCACCGGGCTTCTTTCTGCCTACTCCAGTCTGCTGTGAAGCACTGGCCAAGACTGTTCAGTTTCGTTACTGTGTTCTTCAGCTCTGTTTCTGCTGGATATCTCTCTGGTACAGCAATGGATGTGTGTTTATGCTTCTGTCTTTTTGTAAGAATCGTTGTCGTGTTCATGCATGGCTCATGCAGTAAATCCTTAAGAAAGGCTGAACTGTAAAGGAAACCGAGGAGGCTGACAAGCAAGAAGCCGAAAAGGGTTCACTCTTTTTCCTTGGGAACAGAAAGGTATAGAGCCTGAAATGTGTGTCAGCTACCACACACATTTACTTTTGTATTATTTTTGAGAATTTCATATATCATGAGTAAACTGTATTTATATCATTTTCATCTTACCCTTTCCTACTTCATCTTGGATTCATGACCTCCTCTCTCTCCTTCTAGTTCTTTTTCACACACATATTCTTTTTCACTCTCTTTTATACACATAGTCTCTCTCTCTCTCTCTCTCTCTCTCTCTCTCTCTCTCTCACACACACACACACACACACACACACACACACACACACACCCCTGACACAATTTAGTGATGCTTATATGTATATGTGGTAGAGACCCAAAGATTACTCAGTATAACCAAAGTCTAAACTGAGAGTCTGTATTAAGCCACCAGCTAAACAGAGAAGTCTCAAATGCATTTTACACGGAGCCTTTCAAAGGGAAAAAACCACAGGAAAGCTACATCCTGGTTGTCAGTTACAGGTGCAAGTAAAACAAGCAAACAAGCAGTTTAACAGAAGCCAAAATCATGCAGTTAGCTGGTATGGTCATCATTAAAATCTTGGTTAAGGCAACTCTATTGTTGGTATTTCATGTGTTTAGCTTCCATTGTGTCTAGAAAATACTATCTCATAGCAAGCAGCCTGGTCCTCTGGTACTTCTAAAATGTTCCCTGAGCCTTAGGTGAGGATGTTGTACAGTAGATGACTAACTGGAGGCAAGTAAGTTTTCTGAAAATTGGGACAGAATAAAAAGCTTCTATGATTTGGACAGCTCATCATTCAGAAGTTAATGTCTTTCTTGGTTTTCTTCTTTCTTATTCAATGAAAAATATTAGTTTATCCCCATGGGATGATTGCTATGTTGTTTTTTCATCCATGAAAAAATACCTGAGAAAATAACTCAACACAGGGTAGGTTTTTGGCTTGTGAGTTCGGTCCCTGGACAGTTGACTCCATCTGCTTTGGACTCCAGTGAGGCAGAGCAGCATGCTGGGAGCACATGGTGGTGTATGCTAATTTCATGATGCTCAGAGACAATCAGAGCTCTGGGTCAGGATCCACACACCCTTCAGAGGCATTTTCAGGAAACCATGCCCCAATCAGATCCCACTTTCACAGTTGCAGTCCTTCCAAAGGTCTGATGTATGATGACGCCATCAGTAGACTAATCCTTTCATTAGATCAAAGCCATTATGATCCAGTTACTTCCCAACAGCCCACCTGTGAATATGGCACTGGGGACCAAGTTTTCAATGCATGAGTTCTTCAGGGGATATTTTATATCTAAACCATGAAGCACCTTGTCACAATGGGGAGCAAAAGTGAACTTCCCTGGCCACATGGACATCACCTATTAGAATGCTGGTCTATTGCCATTGATCTTTAAATGAACGAGCAAATTCTCCACTAACCCTACACTAATTGCTACACCATACAGACATCCTCTGAGAGCATATGAATTATGAGCAGAGATTTTTTGTTTGTTCAGCCTACAGGACCTGGTTTCCAAGCTGGCCTTTCATCCATTTTTTAATGAATTATTTTATTATTTTATTTTACTTTATCTGTGCCTGGACTTCCTGGTGGAGGGTACGGACAATCCTGGAAAGGTAAAGCAGAATGAAGAGGTGTTAGAAGCAGCAATAGAAGGTGAGCATTCTTCAAACTGGAAAAATTGGCACTAGAAGGCAGCGAACACAATCCAACAGTTAATGGCAGAGCGATTGAACCATGACTTATTCAGTACCCATCATACTTGCTGCGTTCCAAATGTCAAGGAGTCATTCTATTACATTGTCACTGTTTTACATCCGGAAATTACCCAAAGCATTGATGACCATGTGATTATAAATTTCTTGAAAATCATGAAGTCCCTACAAATTATTCATTTGTTCAAATTGTTCTATAGGCCATTATAGCCTTTTATAAACCCTTTTATCAATTATTTGTAACGATGATTTGCACATTTAACTATACTTTCAGCTTGTAGCTTATTAAGGCTTAAACCCTTAAAATGAGATTGAAAACCTCCTTGAGACAATGTTTCACATGAGAGAAGTGGTTCAAAAACAACCGCCAAAGACGTGGATCCAGTTGAATCCATTTAGAACTCTCAATGAGTTCCATCGACATGGTTCAAATGTGACTTTTTTAAAAAATTATTTCACAACATTGAAAATAAATAGGACATTTATTTAATTGGGTGGGGGATGGGCCAGAGGTAGAGTGTGGGATCTGAGGATTCTGTTTGGGAGTCAGCTCTCTCCTTCTACTGTTAGGGACTTGGGGATTGACCTCAGGTTGTCAGGCTGGGGGTTAAGCCCTTAACCCACTAAGCCAACTTATCAGCTCCCTTTCACAACTTCTGCCTGTACCTTAGAACCTGGTTTTCCCTAGTTACTCAAATAATATAGTGAGAATAAGAACAAATTCACACAAGCATGCCCCCACGCATGTAGAATTGCATCATGGATTTTGCTAATGGTACCAAATATGTCCCCAAGACTTCTTTTATGGGACCCCCTTCCTTTGTCTCCCCTCCCCTCCTTCCATTCCATTTCTTGTCCATCTGGTTTCATCTCTTCCCCCCCTTTTTCTCCCTCCTCCCTCTCCTGTTCTCTCCCTCCTCCTCCTTTCTGTTCAGTCTCCTCCTTTCCATTCTGTGCTCTGTTTTCTTTCTCTTATTCTCTCTCTCCAAAGCACAGCTGTGGATGTATCAACAGGTTGTCTGCCTTGGCCCTAGTCTGAAAACACGCCAGCCAGGAACAGATAATTATTTTCTTTGTGCTGACCGAATACATGTGCGTTGATTTCTAAAGTTTTATTTTGACACCATGATGTGCCACAATGACAATAATAATAATAAATGTTGGGGCTAAATGACATCATGGGTCGCTGAAATACTTGGCTATATTATAGCATCATACTGTTATAGAACACGAATAACGTTATTATATTAGAAATATTGCAAAGGAAATGGGTAAGAAAACTCCAGAAACAGCTGAGCTTCCGGTGTCTACCATGTAGCAAACTGAAATCGTTTCAGAGGTAAAGAAAATAGTCTGGGCATGGTGACAGCACTTGGGAGACAGAGAAAACAGAATTTTTGTGAGGTCAAGGCTAACCTGGTCTATATAGTGAATTTCAGGCGAGTTAGGGCTACCCAGTGATATTCTATCTCAGAGAGAGGCATCGGGGTGGGAGTCGAGGGAATCAGATTTGCCAAGCTGATAGGGCAAACCAGTGTCACGATCAGAACTCAGACCTTCTAACTCTGGAGTCGGTGTGTACCACTAAGCCATGCCCAGGAGTAACCATTAAATATAAATAACCCAGGGGTCATTTATTCTAGTTCTCCTTAAGAACCACTGAACAGCTCTTAGGCTTACTGATGAAAAGTAATGCTACAAGATAGAATTATGCCACAGGAGAGGAGAAGGGTCTTTAGCTTCCGGTCTTCAAATGTTCTGCTCTTACCGATAAGACAGGGCCTGTAGGATGCTTTTAAGGCGTCATCTTCTAACTTCCTTCTGATTGGTTAATTTTTTATTTCAGTCTGCTCAAGCGCTGTGAGTAGAAAGGTACAAGAGTTATGAGCTTGGAGACAGGAACACCTAATAAGTCAGCAGAACGAAATTGGACTGCGAATGTCTTGGCTCTGTCGACGACCACACCCGACACACCCCCTAACCATCCAAGCTGGTGTAAAGAAAGAATTTGAGTGCTAACCTCCCCTACACCACTAACTCAGGGCTCCCCCTCTTACCATCCCGTCGGTGCCTTTGAACCAAGTCACTGTACCTTGGGATGGAGAGTCTGCAAGACTCCAAGTCATTCAAAAACAAAGTCTTATGAATAAATATAACAGTTTAAAAAACAAAATAACCTGATTACGATGAGCAAACAGGCCTAGGGAATTCAGTAATCATGAAGACTCAGCTGAGCTGGACCAAAGCTAACCTCTTGATTCCTGGCTCTGTGCTGCCCCCTTGTGGTCAGCCGTGAACAGCTCTGGTTCTAAACCGACTCCCTTGACAATGTCCTCTCTTTTCACTTCTACCCTAGAAGGAATAGAATGACAAATTGATTTACAAGAACAACTAGCAGTCGGGTCTTGATCATGTGGTCATCTGCTTTCTATTCCAGTGCTTCCAAACATTGGGAATGTGCCTAGCCTTATAAACATTCTAAAGAAAACACCACGATTGCATTGCACATATCTATTTAGTATGTACAAGATGGGGAAAAAGGTACAAGATTCTCTACATACAGCGACACACTGTTTTTAGGGGTACCACGGAACCATAAAATTATGCCTTTGTAGATTATCTTGCTTATGTCTCTTACTAGCTTCCATGCTTGTGAGAAGGCATGAAAATTGACATTAAGATTCTGCCACGTGAAGCTGTTATCTCTCTTTAAGCAGTGACTTTCAACCTTCCTGTAACCCTTTGATAGAGTTCCTCGTGTTGTGGTGATGCCAGCCATAGAATTATCTTGTGGATCCTTCATACCTGTAATTTTGCTACTGTTATATGTCATAATGTATGTTATATTATTATATATATTATATATATATATTATATACCTATATATAGGTCATAATGTATCATATATATTATATACCTATATATATGTAGGTCATAATGTGTGTGTGTGTGTTTATTATATATATATATATATGTAGGTCTTAATGTATATTATATATGGTATGCAGGTAGTCTTAGGCAGCACCCATGAGAGGGTCATTCGACCCCCAAAAGAATCATGACCCATAGGTTGAGAACCACTGCTTTAGAGCATTGCAAAGACATGCACTGTACTTGAATACATTCTTCTCATTTTTCCTCTGACATGTTCCCCAAAAGGATGCAAGGCTCACACGATGTCATGTGGATTTACTACTCTTGATCAGAAGTTTCAGAGACAATGTCCAAAATTTCATACACATAGGCACATATATGCACACATGCATAGAAAATTGCCCCCCAATCACTATGTTTTACTAACTCTATAAGGTATGAAGGGAGGGGGAAAAGCATTTGACTAATGTAACTTCCATACAATATCCACCTTTATCTATGTGAGATGCATACAAGACTACAGATGTTGCCTGAAGTGTAAAGATGACCAAATCCTATGTATACATAATGTCTTACCTAAGCATGTGTACCTCTGATAATCTTTAATTTATAAATTAAACACAGTAACCAACTGACAACAGCTAATAACAATCAGAACACTATAAGGATATAATATCATCACAGCTGTGCGAGCAATGTCACATCTTTTTGTAAGTATCTTCCATGGTAAGCAGATCCCTCCTGTAACTGAAACTGTAGAAGCCCACCCACACATAAGATGGGCTACCACACCCCAATTCAAGCCAAGGGTCAAAGCAACCTTAGAAACCATCTTTCTAAATCCAATGTATTTTTTAACTTTACAAAAGGGAGGTGGAAGGTTCCAGTCCCTCCTGACTTTATGAAACCTGAGCTTGGGTCAACCTTCAGGGGACACTTGCTGCTGCAGTTCTGGAAAGATCGACTCTGGATTGTCGTCCTGGATTCACCCCAGGCTGGGCTTTGCCTTTTTTTAGCAAGAGACAAAAAGCAAGGGCTTTGATAAATATGTCCTTCTTCCCTGAGGCCAGAGGAATTACGTTCCGCTTCCTTTCCTACGGTCTGGTGGAGAGACTGGCGAATGTTTATGAAATTTTTTGTGCTGTTTTCAGGCTGGAGAAGAAGGGATAGAGCCTCTGTAGGCTTGACTTGGGATCCATTGAGATATGTGCGTGATTCTGTGTCCTTCTTCCCTTCCTTCCCTCCCTCCCTCCTTCCTTCCCTCCCTCTCTTTCCTCTTTCCCTCCCTCCTTCTTTCCTTCTTTCTCCTTCCCTCCCTCTTCCCATCCCTCCCTCCCTTTCTTCCTTCCTTGCACCCACTGGAACATGACCCCTTTACTTTGGAAGTAAGCATATCTATGAACTGGAGATGAGACTTTATTTGCTAACTAATGTTGAAGGTATGTAAGGAGAGTACTCCTGTTTACCATGACAGGAAACATCATTTGCTTTCACATGGTCAAAACCATCCAGGAAGGGCTATGGGAAGTGTTTCAAAAGAACAGATGAGGTGTGAGCAGTTAGAGTCCCTGACTGTGAGTCTGAACAGTGACTTACGCTATGTCAAATACCTGGATGGCTCTGATAATACCAGAAACGAAGGCAACCATCTATTTTCCATTTTTACTACTTGTAACTAATAGAAAGAATGCTCAAAAAAAAAAAAAAAGTCTCACAGGCAGGATAATACTTGGTGATGTTCATAAGATTTTAGCATGGTTAAGACCCCTTCCCTGGGGTTCATAGAGTATTTCCAAAAGTGCTTTCTGGAGTGAGGAAATCACCATCTCGAGTCCTGTTTTCAAATGACTTGAGCCATTAGACAGGCTTTCTCACGTCAAGGTGGACTCTCTTTGCAAGCACCATCCCTTCCTCTCCACCTTGGAGTAAACCTAAGAGTTATCCCTCCTCTGTGTTAGACCCAGTAGGTATGTACAGTCCAGCCCACTCTTGTGTTCCGGCATCTCCCCCTCTCCTGGGTCACTTCACACACAGGGTAACACCCTGATTCTCATCCATCCTCCTGTAGGACTGTGAAAGGTGATTTGTTCTCCCTGGTAGAGCACTGGTTTTGAGATAGCCAGAGACCCAACAGGTGTCCATTGCCTGTGTAGGGACGGCACATATCTCGCCATGCCTCCAGATTCCAAACTCCTGACAGGTGGTCTAGATTTTCATTTGATCTGCGCCTTGTAGTCACGTTTGGCTAAGCAGCTCCTCCCACAGATGTTTACATCACCATCCACCTACAGATAGAGGGCATGACTATAGGTTTCAGCCTCAAGAGATTTCCATATTAGTGAGTTACTAAAGGCCGGAGAGCGTAGCTAAATTAAGTGACCCTCTTCCTTTCCCCCCTCCCTATTTAAGTCAGGCCCGCCCTGGCTTAAAGTTGGGGGGGTGGTGCACATCAGACCATCTATCACACCCATGAACAATAAAACTCTTGAACTCCGGACTTTCTCGTGTTATTGGGGCCTGCTACCGTGGAAAGCTACCCTGTGTTTCCAACGCGGGACCTGCATCCTCCAACTGTGCTTGTCCGCTGCCTGGACACTGCTAACATTTTATGCAATCATTAAACACCAGTTCTCTGTGCCTGTGGGTTTTATCTCTTAAAGAAAGTCTTTTCTTCTTACCCTAGCATCTTCATCTTCTGTTTTTTTTTTTCTTTTTGTTTTTTTTATTTTGTTTTTGGTTTTTTTAGTTTTTTGAGACAGGGTTTCTCTGTGTAGCCCTGGCTGTCCTGGAACTCACTCTGTAGACCAGGCTGGCCTTGAACTCAGAAATCTGCCTGCCTCTGCCTCCCGAGTGCTGGGATTAAAGGCGTGCGCCACCACCGCCGCCCGGCTCTGTTTTTTTTTTTTTTTTTTTTTTTTTTTTTAATGAAACATTATTCTGTTCTTTATTTCCTTCCCTTTCTTCCAGACCCCATGACCTGCTGTCTGTCTTCATAGTCTGCTGACACTGTGACGGTGTCACCGTGGGCCATGAAGGTGAGTTGACAGAAGGGTCTGAGAGTAGACTTCAGGGTCAATAGATGAGAACAGTGTTTGAGGCACCTCTGGCTGCTGCGTGGTCCTGGTGATGTGTTTACGTTTTCTCAGTGTTGGATTCCTCATCGGTGACGAGAATTTTTGTGAGGGCTAAATAGATAAGAACACATTTTGAAGTCTGGCCTTCATTATTGCATAGTGATTGATATTAATATGATGCAATTTGATGTCTTGATACCCATGTATAGTGGAGAGTAACAAGTCAGGCTAATTAGCACTCCCTCACCTCAAATATTTATCATCTTATTATGATAAAATTTGTTGACTATCCCCTCTTTTAACCATTTTGGAATACGCAGAACATTATCAACCATAGTCACCTTGCTGACCGTGCCACTGAACAAGTGTCTCGTGGTAATCACTGTATTATCTGCTGTCCCCAATGGCTATTGTGTTAGTCTATATTAGTTTATAAACAACCCTGGGTTTTCAAGTCATTTTCTCCTATTCTTTTGACCATTCCTTCTGTGCTTTCTCTCGGTCTACAGCTAAAATGCTCTGATGGTCACTCTGCATGCACATGTTATTTGAGATTAGATTTAGCAGTGAGTAGGGCTAAGCCGCCCAACACAATGATTTCAACAAGAAAAAGAATACTTTTCTTCTCAACATCCAGATGTGGAGAGATCGGTGCTAAAGTGACAACTGTTCACCGGGCTCCTGAAGCCCCATCTCGTGTGGTCCTTGCTCAGTTCAGCATCCATCTCCAAGGTCACCTGTGACTGAAGCCCAGCCCTCACGTCTGAACTCTCACTGGAAGGGTGCAGACCAAAGGGCAAAAAGGAGCTTCTAGCTGCTTTTGATTGGTCAAGATTAACTCAGATGGCCACTCCTGGCTTCCCTAGGGAGTGAGACATGCAGGTGGCTGGATTAAAAGGTGAGGATGCTACTGAGGAATCAGATCTACTTGCTGGCTGCCGTACTATGCCAAAACACACTTGGGTATTATCCACTTTACAACACATGGCATTCACACAGCTATCTGCAAAAGTGTACCTGAGCTTTCTAGGGATATCATAAGCCGGATGACTTAAAACTCAGACACTGTCTCACGTTTTGTATATATTATATGCTGTACATATGTTTACATCCATATGCATTGATGTGTGCATACGTTATATCTATGCACATATGTTCTTCCTTCATAGATTTGTCTGTGGAATTTCCCACAGAAGAGTTTGATAGAATACACGTGACTTTGATCTGGCTCCCTTAGGGCTGTAGTAACAATTTCAGTGTAGATCTGAGACCCATGGTGTAGCGCGTGCTTTCAGTTCAGTGTGCTCGGTTGTGGTCTCGTCTGTGCTTCTCATGTTCTGGGTGTTGTTCTCACTGTCTCAGACATGACGCCCATAGTTACCCAGATTTTTCAGCACATTTCTACTATCGTATACATTTATTTGTTTCTTTTGTTTTGTTTTTGAGTCTGGCTTTGTCTGGGTAGCCCTGGCTGTCCTAGAAGTTGCTCTGTAGAGCAGGGTGACCTTGACCTCAGAGATGTGCCTGCCCCTGCCTCTCGAGTGCTGGGTTTAAAAAAGAGTGCACCACCACCACCTGGCTATACTTTGTTTTTTTTTTTTTTTTTTTTTAAAGAAGATATCTTATATTGATAAAGTATCAGTGGAGGCTTACACATCTGTCAGGATTTGATGTAAAACTTGCTGATTGGAGAGACGTGTTTTAGACAATAAGGTCTCATTGGCTGGGCCTGTGAGATACGGTCAATGCACTCACTCGATGCTGGGTTTCTGGCTCTCATCCCTTACTGAACTGTCTTAGGCATGAGGGTCTGTGTGTGAGAAGCAGCATGTAGACCCTTGCCTGGTTCTAGGGTAAGTGGGATATCTAACCGACGGCACCAGGCTGTGGCTCTGTTCTTTTCTCTGTGCTGCTCTGTTATTCTTCCATACCACGGAGCTTTCTCTATGCAGCTAACACAGATGCTAGCAGCATTTCTTCACAGTCCTCGCCATGCACCTAGATACGCACTTTCTTGTCTCAGGTTAGCAAGAAAACCAACAAAAAGTACTGCCCAAGGATATGTTTGCACTACCTCAATCGAAATCAGCAGATAAGAAATTGAGTCCAGTGTGTATGACAGTCTTAGGAATCTAGTTTTTTTCCAGATGAGTATTTCCCCTGTGCTTACTGGTGGTGATACCTAGGTAGGATTTTTTTTTTTTTCATTTTTCTTATACATATAGGTGTTTTGCATCCACGCATGCATGTACACTGTCTGTGTGCAGTGCCCAATGAGGCCAGAAGAGGGCACTGCATCCACTCAGCCTGGAGGTACAAACTGCTGTGTGCCACCATGTGAGTACTAGGAATTGAACCTCAGTACTCTGAAAGAGCTGCCAGCGTTCTTAATCATTGAGCCATCTCTCCAGCTTCTTTGAAGTAGTTTTAATCAAATGACAATTTATTTTTCTATTATTTCTCTAATTTTAGGCTACAGAATAATTATATCATCTATTTTATAAGCCTATAGCTGGGTTGAGGGAGACACATCTCAGAAACAGGTGATATATTGGGACCTTACTCCTTTGCTACAAGAATGTCATGTCAAGTACTTAACATTTATTTCTTAAGAGAATCTAACCACTGTGTGCAAAGAACATTTTAGACTCAGTCGGGTGTAGAAACGAAACAAAATGTTGTAGAAACACAGCATTTTGGGTCCATCAGTATGGGTCTTCTGTGAAAGGAAATTTGATTAAGTCTGAGTTTCTTAGCCTTGTTGCTACTTCTGGAAGAAGAGGCCTCAGATACTATCAAAGGCACTGTTGGAAAGCGGTGAGACCCGCTCTCTGCTGCTCCTCCAGCTGCTCTGGCGGTTACCAGTCAGTTGCTTACACAGCTGTATAGCTGAGGGCGATCCAGGCACTGCTCCAGCCTTCAAGCTGTTTGTTAGCCCTTAGCAGATGCCTTAGAAGTCTGAGGAGGAGCCTGTTCTGTGACACAGAGACTCAGATCTGATCATTCTCAACACTGGGGCTGCTGACTCTGAAGCCTGCCTTCCTGAATCACAGATCTTTGCATGTGTGAGACAGAAAGTCAATTTACTCTTTAGATTTAGTTGGAATCCCTATTCCTTCCTCCTCCAACCCAGGACTCTGCTAATGTTCTCAAGTCACCCTTCCCTTAGGAAGGTTTCAATTTCAGAATTCCCTTAATGTGGAAAAAAATAAGTTCTGGCATGCCATAATTTTTTAATAGTTTTGTTTACATTTGGGGGACCACAATTCAATTTGTCAAATGTTATTGCAAGAGATATAACAAGAGAAAGATGGATGGTTGGTTGTCATTTCAGACTAATGCCACATTTAGCAATATCCCAATGACAAGAATATGAGAAGCAGGCTGGGTTTTAGACAGACAAGAAAATTGTCTACAAAACAACCCAGCATTGCAAGGCCCTTAAATGTAATGGCTTTATTGACATCATTTGATATAAGGTAAAAAGAGTGTGTAAACATGTTTTCATTCTGCCACAACCAAGAAAATATGAAGGACTCCAGCTGTTTTTTCAGTGTTTGTCATTCAGGCATGTGTTAGTCATGATGGTGTAGCATGTAAGATCATGTCAGTGTGTGCTAGTCATGATGGTGTAGCATGTAAGGGATCATGTCATGCATGTGCTAGTCATGGTAATGTAGCATGTAAGGGAGCATGTCAGGTGTGTGCTAGTCATGATGGTATAGCATGTAAAGATGACTGACATTGTCCATGACATGATGTAGCTCACTACTTAATGCAAGAGACATTCAATAAGTATGTAACCAAGTCAACAAACTGCAATTCTTAAGAACACGATGAAGACCATATACATGATGAGTTGAATGGATGAGATCCAACCCTACAGCGATCAATGCATTTATGCCTTATTTTTTTATTGAACATGTATGATATGTTTTATGAGTCATGGTAGGGGATGCTTAAATAATTATTAATAGCAGCCATTGCAAGTATTGTAAGCATTACGTGCAGGTACTGCACAGTGCATTTTTATACAATCTAATGTAGTCCTATACGTTTTGTTTTATAGTTTTTTGAGAGAGGATTTCAGTATGCAGCCCTGGTTGTCTCCAAGAAATGTCAAAGAGGCTACACATATGAAGCTCCACAACATGGCTGCCTAAACAGACGTGTTGACGTGGAAGAGATATAACAAGAGAAAGATGGATTGTTGGCTGTCATTTCAGAAGCTCAGGAGGTCTCAATGCTTGATGAAGAGGGAAAAATAATGAAGAAATCCTGAAAGGGAGAAATAATCTCTCCCAGGGAAGAAAGAGTACACCAACTGATTACCTAATACTAAATGGTCAGCCCAGAGAAAATGATGTACAAGTAACATTATATGAACTGAGCAGTTTACACAGCATACACACACACACACACACACACACACACAAAGCCTCACATGTAACAACAAAGAAAAAGCAGCCAAGAATTTGAGAGTCCCAAGGGGGTGGACATAGTATCTTCTGAAAGACAAAGCTTACATGACGTTAGAAGGTAAACTATAAACTCTGAAGGAAGAGTATGCTGTGATGTGTCACTGTGGGATAGCACGACAGGTTCCTCCTGGCGTTCTCTGTGTTCAGAGCAATTAGGTTGAGGATTTTGAGAAACGCTGTGGGTCTGTATCATTCAATGTGTTTGTACGGTGTGAGTAACATCTCCTATTTCCGGAGCTCTCCGTATGTCTGTGTTTGGGGATGGGTAAGATAGCTGTTTTTCAAAGTAAGGTTGGTTTTTAGCTTGAAAAGAAGTGTTTTTGGTGAACTTTTTGGTTTCCCAAGTTGAGCAAGTCTTAGAGACTAGTCTGCGCATAAAAGGAATGTGAGACCATCCTCACGGTGTTATTCTGTATGGGTTGGAGGTAACATGGACATGGGTTTCTCCTCCTAGTGTAGGCAGTTGGTATTCTGTGAAGGTTGTCAGCTCTTGTACACGGTCATAGGATTTTGTGGCTTATGGGGAGGTTGGGTAAAAGGCAGAGTCTCACATGAACTGACAGCGATTCCAGAAAAGTAGACCCCCTGTGAGAGATACAGAGGAGACTATCTACAGAAGACCCAGCCAGGGGATTGGGTAGTGGACTAGAGACTTGAAGTCCCAAAAGACGTCTCTTTTCTCCACTGCAGTCTATACTCTTCAGTCTTCCACTGTCCTGCATGGAATGCAGTTTTGTGCTGGGATAAGGCAGACCCGCAGGCTCCCAACCAACCACCAGAATGGATGGGGAACATTGGAGAGCAGCAGTACGGAAGGAGGAAATGACCGAGGGCAGAAGACTGTGAGCGCTTCCTGGCTGTTCTCTGAATCTCAGTGGCTTATGGATTTCTGAGGCACAGGGGTTTCCACTCACCACTTCAGACTTATGGGATTATGTCATCAGAGAAAAGGAAGAAATGTTAGAACACAAGTTATGGGTCCACAGATGGTGTTTAAATGGGGTCAAGGACGTGATTTATTTTTCTGATAGAGAGCAAGAAGTAGAGAAAAACATAGCAGAGATAGTGAAGGATTTTCTCTGGGGAGGAGGCAGGGCTTGCAGGAAGGGTGTGAGTGTGTGTGTATGTGATGTGTGAGTGTGTGTGTATGTGTGAGTGTGCATGTATGTGTGTGGGGAGGGTGTGTGGGAGGAATCGTGTGTGTGATATGTGTGTATGTATGTATTAGTATGTGTAGGTATGTGTGAGCGGATATGGGGGAGAGTATGTGTGTGAGTATATGTGTGTGTGGTATGAGTGTGTGTGTGGTATGAGTGTGTGTGTGTGTGTAAGTGTGTGTGATGTAAGTATGGGGGAGTGAGGGGGATTCTGTGAGTATATGTGTGTGTGTGGTGTATGTATGTGTGTGAGTATATGTGTGTGCTGTGAGTTTGTATGTGTGTGGGAGGAGTGTGGGAGGAAGCATGTGTGTGTCTGTGTGGTGTATGTTTGGTGTGTGTGTATGTATGTGTGAGTGTGTATGTATGTGTGTAAATGTGGGGGAGAGAATGTGTGTATGTGTGTGTGAGTGTGTGTGGGTGTGTGTGAATGGGTGTATATGAGTCTGACATGAGTGTGGGGGAGTGAGGTAGAGTATGTGAGTGTGTGTGTGTGTGTTGTGTAGTGTTAGTGTGTATGTGGGAGGGGAGTATGTGTGAATATGTGTGTGTGAGTGTATGTGTGTGGTATGGTTGTGTGTGTGTGTGTGTGTGTGTGAGTGCATGGAGGAATATGTGAGTATGTATGTGTATGTGTGTGTGGTGTGAGTGTGTGTGGAGTGAGTGTGTGTGTGTTTGTGTGTTACTACGGACTGAACTCAGCCAGAAGCTTGACCTCTACCAATGTGCTATCTCTTCAGCCTTTCTCTTCCTTCTCTTCTGGAGACGTCTCCTATGTGACCTAGGCTGGTCTTGAACTCACAGCAACCTTCCTGCCTTGGCATCCCAAGTGCTGAGATTGGATTTTGAAAATGAATCTTACAGACTGAACATCGCAGAGTAAGCAGACAGACAAGAGGGGTAAAAAGAGCAGTGAACAGGGAGGTTTTTGGAGGGGCCGCAGGACTCTTCACGATGGGATCTAGGGCCTCCTTCTGTTTTTGAAGGGACCAAAGGGCTCTTCACACCGGGGGCTACCTTCAGTGCCCAGAAAGGACTTTTAAAAAGACAAACCTGGTGGCCTCAGTCATCAACTGGAAACAGTGGTTTCCCACTGTCTGTAAAACTTGCTTACTTGGTGGGTGGGGTTGATACTCAGCTTGCCATGCCATCGGAGCATCCCCCCTCCCCACCCCCACCCTTACCCCCCCCCCCCCACCCCGGTGCCGATGGAGCACTTCCCCTTCTAGCCATTCCTGGTACTCCTGGATCCAGTTTTTAAACCTGAGCTTGTTGCATCTGGGCTTCAAGTGAAGCTTGTTATTCACTGTGTACTTCCTTCTCCTCTTCAACATACCTCATATGTATCAGATGTATAGCTGCTTCGTCAGGATCACCTTCCCGAGCCCTGAAGAGTCCCAGAATGCATCTGTAGCACTCTGGTTCCTCCATTTGTTGAGCTAAGCACCATTGGAGATACCACAGTGACAGTAGCAAACATGAACTTTCACTCTTAGGAGCTCAGTAGGGGAGGAGACACCTTATCGTTATTCTCAGGGGTACAGCCTGGGAGTCAGATTGGCATAAGAAAGAGTAGAGAAAATTCTGGAGTTAAAAAGAAATCCATTTAATATAAGTTTCCTTTGACATGGGAGCCTGCATAAAGAAAGGAAGGCCCGGAAGTGATAAAAGACTCAATGCATATATACTGGATTGAACAAAGACAAGTGATCTTGGAGAAATAACTAAAGTACATGGGGAACTAAAAGAGCATAAAAATTAACTTAACGAAGTCTACTCGTTCAGAGCTCTGTAGGTCTCAACTTCCTGTCTTTGTGAGAAGAGTGTATCTCTCCTTCTGCTGCAGTGAAGGCAGATCTCATGGAAATGTGGGGATTTCATCGTCTTGTGTTGAAGAAAAAGGATGAAGCAGACACTTTATTGAATCTGCTACTTTTACAAGATCTTTAACCCACAATGACCGATATTTCAGAATGGTGTGTTTTGGGCCGGTGCTTTTCAAATGCTGTCAGCTTATATTCATCCCAATTGGACTGACACGTCTATTGTTTGTATTGTCTATTGATTCAGGTCCGTGAGGGCAGAGACCACGTCGGTTCTGTTTAGCATGTTATACTCCAGCCTGGAGTATTGACTGATACACTAGGGATGATTAGTAAAATGAGGAGTGTCAACATTCAAAATTCACTGGGGCTAGTTATGTCTATAATCCTGAAGTATTAAAATGCCTCCACAGATGTTTGAGGCATGATCGATGTCGTAAAGCTACGAATCAAGCTTGGAAAACCCTAACACTTGCTCAGAATTATGATTGATATTTAAAAGTGGCTCAACTAGTTGGGTGAACAAACTTCAAACTCTCTAAGCCAAATATTGATTTCAAGCACTTAAAAGGAATCTGTTGCTGACAGGGGTAGGATAGATCAAAGGAAAACCACCACAACCCCAGTGGCTTGTCAGAGGCTCTGGCAAGCCTTCATCAATTCTTGTTGTAGAAGCAATTTTAAAAGCACACCTACATCTTTGAGACAGTCTATACTTGTAGGATGCTCAGAATCGATTCTCTTTGTGAGTGTATCTACTGTTGTGTAAGTGAGAAACCAGCTTGCTCTCAAAAAGGAATTCTTTCACAGACTAATTTTTAAGTAAATGAGAGTTCTGAAGGAGAAGTGGGAATGAATAAAATCCCCTCAACTCTAGGTGGTAAATTTCTTGAGGACAACTCTATCATACTCACCTTTGGATCCTCTGAATGTAGGGATCTGGGCATTAACCAATTATCCAGAGTATTATTATTTTTTGAGTGGGAAATAAAAATCACTCAATTTGTTTAATTTACTTACCAAAGAGATGTCAAATGATTAATTGGCATGACGTTTCTATGTTGATAGGTTATTTTGATACTGTCAGTACAGCTAGAGAAAGCAGCCAACTAAATCGAAAGAAAATACTTAGGTCTTATTATCATACACGTTTATAACTTACCTATGTTCATAAGGGAGTCAAATAATAAATGCAGCAACAACAAAAACATATAAAGTAAAAACACAGAAGAGACATAAGAGAAGAAAAGGACATTAAGAAAACATCTGAGGAAAGTCATAGCAATTTAGCATTATATCCAACTCTGAGTGTCCTACTGATTCACACCAAGAAGGAAACATGGCAGAATACTTTACTCTTCATCCTCCAGTAGGAACAAGCATCTCTATCATCAGGAGAGGTATACTTTCACCACCCTGGGGTCTGAAGAAATTTATCATGTCAGTTTTTATATAGAATACAGTGAGAGAAATCCAGAGAAAAAGTTACTGTCAGTTTTAGAAATGAAGACAGAAAGATGAATATACGTGAGACCACATCTCTTTCCATCAGTGAGTAAGAGAGCAGGGCTGGTCAGCTCATCAAGGCAAGAGCAATTATGTTAGGACAAGATGCACGTTATCCTTGTATGGACTGATGTGACAGAAAACTTGGAGATTAGGAACTTAGACTTTTGTATTTTCCTAGGATCCTTGAATTTCAAAGCTCCAGGGAACTCAAGGTGTGTCAGAAGACAAGCGTGAGGGACCTATAGTGTGATAGAGAAAATCAGATCTTGGGGAAGCCTCTGCTTCAGCCTGTGGTGGCCTTCTCTTCTAGGCTTTGTATTTTGGGATCATTGTGAGCTACTCTACTGAAGGAAAGTTGTTTAGAGAAATGCAGCTTGTATGTTTTTACGTTTACTGATGGAGCCTTCTGCTTTGGTAGCTTTGGCTTCACTGTGATCCAAGACCCAACAAAACAACTTCAGAAAGGAAGGACTTATTTAAGCTCATGTTTCAGAGGATTCATTCCACCACATCCAAGCTCCATTGTTTCTGGATCTTTGATGAGGTGGAGCATTGTGGACATAGCTGGAGCATGTGACACAGGATTTTCATTTCATGATAGACACAAAGCATGGGCCGGATGGGGTCAGGGTCAAGATGTGCCTTGTGCTCTATCTCCTCCAATGAGATCTCAAGTTAAACTCTTCAAGATTTTCTCCAATAGGGTCACCAACTGGAGATTGAGTGTTCAAAACGTGAGCTCCGGGGACATCTCATATTCAAACCATGACAGCTTCCTTTACTGTCTGTTTGGGTTCCATTGCTGTGATCAGACACCGTGACCAAGGTAACTCTTATAAAGGACAACATTTATTTGGGGATTGGGGCTGGCTTACAGGTTCAGAGGTTTAGTCCATTATCATCATGGTGAAGAGCATGGCAACATCCAGGTGGGCATGGTGTAGGAGGAGCTGAGAGTTCTACATCTTGATCCTAAGGCAGACAGGAGAAAACTATCTTCTACAGGCAGCCAGGAGAAGGCTCCCTCTTTTACACTGGGCAGAGAGCTTGAATACAGGACCTTAAAGTCCACTCCCTTGGAGGTGGGCTTTACCTCATCAAAGACCCAGAAACAATGGAGCTTGGATGTGTGGGCTGAATCATAAATCCTTTCTTTCTGAATTTGTTTTGTTGGGTACTCTGATCACAGTGAAAGCCAAAATTACTAAATTAGAAGGCTTCCTCCAACAAGGCCGCACCTCCTAATAGTAACACTTCCCATGGTCTAAACCTCCACACTTACCATCCTAACCAAAAACACATTCTTTTACCCGGACCCAGATTCATTATCTGCTTTTCCTGACGTGTGTTTCTCAACAGAACTCGCAACATCTAACTTTCCATCTACTGTATTTAATCTATTGTGCTTCCTGTGTGTATATAGACAGCATTCTTGAGCAGGGCGATTTGAAGACACAATAATAAAATGATTAACAAAGATATGGGCAAGAGTTTTAATGACCACTGCAAGTTCATACAGCACTTGGAGTCAGCTCCTGTGGTAGGGATGGTGAATGGGGAGCTAGCGCCATGCTTGACCCTCACAGATTGTATTACTCTCCATTGTATTATCGTCTGATGCTTTCCTTTTATAGGTGGTTGAACCTTGGTTGACGAGCTCTTCTTCCCTGCGTTGCTATCTGGAGAGGCCATACAACTTGCCCCATTGATAAAAATAAGGAAGGTTCTCTAAGAATGAGCTTCTGTTTTGCCCCCGCCTCATGTCTCCTGACCTCATCGGGTGGCCCTATTCGTCTGAATCTTAAAGTGAGCACAACATGCTGATCTGCAACATAAGTCACAACTTGATATGAATGGAAGATAATCATGTTTGGTAAAATTGCTGTTTCTTGATCGCTTGTTCCTGAAACATGACTTCCTCACCCCCATGAATACAAAGAAATTGTTGTTTCTTCACATCCACATTTGTCCACTGACTAGCTGAAAACAGCTGTTATGGAGAGCAAGTGGTCACGATGTAGACCTCACTGGCCCTGTAGGGTTATAATCAAATGAAGGTTGATGAGGAGAAGCAGGTGCTGCCAGAGGAGTGGGGGATTAGTAAGATGCCATCCTTGCTTGCCTAGAAACAGGCTGAACCTGAGTGTGGGGGAGCCAGGCTACACTGATTGTTTAAGAGGATATGCCAGGTTCGTGCTGGCCATTTGATTTAGTTTCCTAGGTGGTATCTCGGAAGATAGTCAACAAGGGAATTGTTACAGCACTCTGTGCCCCAGATATGAAAATGATTGACGTGTCTGGACATGTAACTGCTGCCATCGTACTGCGCCTGGAGCTGGCTCTCCAGAACACGCGCTAGACTCTGCAGGAGGCAGAAGGTGCATTAGTACCTGTCAAGTACAGGACACACAGGCTGGCTTTCATGGGAGAACTCAGTCCGCTCTGGGCCTGATGTATCCGATCACTCTCCTGCTCTGCCGTCACCCCCACCTAGGAGACATATAAATCATAGCCAGTGACCTAATAAAATAATAGAGTTTGTCTGAGTTTTGACAGCAGAAAATAATAGAGGATTTCAAATTCAAAATCTGCTTCCTTGCCAAAACAGAGAACATCTAGAGATGGACAAAAAGTTACATCCATAAGTTGTTGGTGTTCTGAAAGTCCCCATGTATCTGTGACACCAGAGAAACCCCAGGAAGAGCGGGGTAAGGCAGGATTGTTTGTATGGTAGCATCGAGTAATGTGCGGTGCTCTCTTCCTGGCATGGAATTACTGGAGATGGAGCATTTCCCCGCTTCTGTTTGCATGGTGACTCGTGTAAGAGGTGGGCTGTTCAGCAAGGCGGGTCTGAGTTTGAGTTTCAGCTCTGCAGCAGACATTGCCTGGGCGCTTACTTTCTCTGAGTCAATTTCTTCATTTGTGCCGTGGTCAGTGAAATGAAACAACGCATTAGAGCGCTTGGCTTGGAGCCTGGCACAGCTCCGACCTTGTTCATTTCCTTCTTTAGTCTCCAGGAATGTGCAGATAGGAGAGGGGATTTGGGCTGTGCTTGCTGCATACTCCTGCTTTATGGAGTAGGAAGGGCTCCCTCGTGATAATCACGATGAGAGAGACACTGGGTGTTTACATGCCTGTTTCCGTCACCTGCATGCTCAGTCCAGTGCTCTGCTCCAAATTATCTACTTTAAATTTGACCAGCGGGTGCATGGAGGGCCTTTGGATGACATCTTTCCTCACTAGGAGCTGGTAGTGTTTCGAGTTGACATCTATTGAATGCAGTGAGCTGTGTTCTAGGCTAGACACTGGGGTGGTTTGTTAAAGCCTCTTTCTGCTCTCTGGTCTCTTTCTTTCCCATTTAACAAATTGAAGAGAGTGGCTGTTTTGCGCTTGTGTTCTCGATTCTGCCCTTTCCGATACCCATTGTCTCATCAATGATTTCTTCCTCTATTTGTTGCCATCTCATTTCGGCCTGATTTTCCTCTATTGGGACAGAGAAGAACAAATAGCCTGAAATAGGAACCGACTGGAGCCCCCTCACACTGAAGTGCAGCTCCCTCCGTGTAAGGCTTTCGCTACATCCCAGCCAGCAGGCATACAATGGAAAATTGAGCTAATTACCAGGATAATTACAGCATATTTAAAGGAGGCTGTGCAAACTGCACCCTCTCCCAGTTCCCCTTACAGAGCAGCGAGGAGTGAGTAAACTTAGTAAGCTTGTTAATGTTGTGACAACTTCTCCCTAATGAGAAAGAGACTGGAGTGCTGCTCTGCGAACTGCGGGGCTAGGGAGGGAGTCAGAGTTCTCTGGAAGGAGCAAGGATTAGAACGAGGAAGGAAAAGCAAAGCGTTGATCATATTCTCTTAGCATGGAGGTCAACTAGAGATCAGTAGCATTCTGAGGTAGACGCTGCCAGAGTCAAATAAAGATTGGACTTCCATTCCAGGGGATGGATGGCTGACAAGTGGAGGCTGGGTCCCACTACTGAGCAGAGGAAGTGGAGAACTGGGGCATTTAGGTGCAGTTTTAAAAAACAGGTCAAGTATAGTCATTTTCCTTCCTCCCTCCCTCCCTCTATCTCTCCTTCCCTCCCTGACAAGAAAGGGAAAAGTATTTTAGCTACTGAATGGGTTTTTTTTTGTGCTGTAGACAACATGTGTAGACAACAGAATTGCTCACTGTTGGGGAAGTGCCCAATTCTTGGACTTCCATCTTCCAGAATTGTTTACACAATGGACAGCTTCGCTAAGACACTGGTCAGGCAAAGGAAACAGATCAAATGTTCTTCCCTTGTGTTTTTTCTTTTTCTTGGTCACAATAAAAATTCTGGATATATATATATATATATATATATATATATATATATATATATATTTTTTTTTTTTTTTTCTTATGAAAAAGAATAACCTCCCAAGCCCTAAACTGACAGGGTAGTGATAAGATGCTACTCTGCATTTTTATGACTTTTCCAGTGGGGACACAAACTAGTATCTACTCAGTCAGATGGAGAACCAATGACAGACCAAAGTAATGCTTCCACCAGGGTCAAACTTGATGAACCAATGTGTTTATTGAGGTTATTTACAAGAGTATGGATGAGGAGTTAGAGGACCACGTGTGACTCAAAGACATCTGCACCATCCAAAAGTACATTTTAGCCTGGGTGACAGTTAATGAAATCTAATCCATGGAGCCTTCTGGGCAACTCACAGACAGTTGGATATGTCAGAGAGTCTCTTCATTTCAGCAATTGCTCCTGCTTACAAAGCTTTAGAGAAGGGCTTTGTGCCCTTGTAAGTTTTAGAAACATCCTGGGACTTGCCAGTTGTTTGTTTCCTGAGCCTTGTTGTATTTGCTTGTGTCTGGAGTATTCAGGAGCCTTGGTTCAGATGGAATGTTTTAATCAAGAGGAAACTAAACTGCTACATGTATACATACACCACACAAAGAATCTGGTCTGTAATTGTTTCTAAACCCATTAAATAAGTGACACCCTAGTTTGACACTTCCAGATCTCCTGCCTTTCCATAGAATTAACCTTTCACTTACAATGTTTCTATTTCATAGAACCTCCCTGCCCCCTCCAACTGGCTTTATTTAACTTGGACACAAATAGCAAATGGAAACATAGCCAAGAACGGACTGTAACAGGCAAATGCTGTGTAAACCTAATAATGTGCAAATAATGAAAAATATGCAAAATGTCACAGGAAGGACACAGGAAGAAACCACAATTTTAATCTGGAAGCAGAAGAGCTTGTTGCCAGCTGTTTAATATGAAAGGGGTGGGGGATGGGTTTTGTTCCTTATGATACAATTATTTAATTGAAGGAAAAATACAAATAATATGAAGGAAAGTTAACCGAAAACTTCATGGTGTTAACTTAGCATTCTTTGCGATGAACTAACCTACGTCTTCTCAGCAGTTTGTATAACTTTTAAAATGTGGTCATCAGATTGTGATGGGATTTTGTGAAAATATATCATTCCATTTGTGCTGCCATAACAAAATGCCTTGTAAGGGATGTTTATAAACAACAAATTCATTGCTCTCATTCTGGAGGCTGGGGGAGCTAAGATGAAGACTACAGTATCTGTCTAGTTGGGGGTTTGTTCTTTGTGGATGACATCATCAGATAAGATATCAGATGTCCTCACACCATGGAAGGAGTCAACATTTTCTTGCCACCTTTTTACCAGTTCACTGCTCTTGTCACCTGCTAAACATCTATCTTTGTTAGGGTTTCATTGCTGTGAAGAGACACCATGACCAAGGCAACTCTGATTATGGAAACATTTAATTGGGGCTGGGTTATAGTTTCAGAGGTTTGATCTATTATCATCATAGTGGGAAGCATGGTAGCATCTAGGCAGACTAGTACTGGAAGAGCAGCTATGAGTTCTACATCTTGATCCTAAGGCAGCCAGGAGGAGTGTCTCTTCTGCACTGGGCAGAATTTAAGCACTAGGAGATCTCAAAGCCCACCCCCACAGTGACATACTTCCTCCAACAAGGCCACACCTATTCCAACAAGGACACACCTCCTTATAGTGCCACTTCCCATGGGCTAAAGATATTCAAACTACTATATCATCCCTTCATCCCAGTATAATCATAGTCATTCAGCTCAACAGATGAACTAGGGAGGAAGCCATAGCAAAATCACGACTCCCGTTTCAAATCGGGGAACTCTGTGAACAAAAGAGTTTCAATAGCCCTTTTCTCTGGCATTAGACCGTGGATAGCCCATCCGGCAGATTCCTGGAGACGACATGCTATCGATGGGCCAGAGACAACACAAGTGGAGCTGGTGTTTTAGGTTGAGAAGTGCTATACTGGGATAATAAAGATGTACAAGGTTCAACCAAGAAGCTGATAATATTAGATGGAAAAGGCATAATAAATATTTCCTCATATTATAAACAATTCTTGAGAACTCTCCTTCAGTTAGCTATTTAATATTCTCTTCTGCCGCTGGATGAGCAAACTGAGTTCAACAGTCGAGTATAAGGACTCTCCCACAACGCCAAAGCAATGCTTCATTTCTGAGCGTTTTATTAACACCGTGACTCAGATCAGTAGACCCAGAGAAAGAGAACGATGCTGAATAGTGAAGTCACTTGGTAAAATACAAAGCCAGTGTAATCGTTTGTCCCTCAATCATCTCCCGTAGCACACAGATTAGATTTTTTTTTCTTGAAATTTTATAGGGAAAGATGAAAGAAAAATCATTGAGTCTTTTATATTTAAGATAAACATTTGATAATTTCTGATTTCTTGGTAAGTGATAGCTAACGATTTGCTCTGATTTTTGTTTATAAGTCAATCTGATGAATTTATGTTTTTAGAGAAGGTTGTTTATTTTTAAGATTAAAATCTGGAGATGTAGAGTTATAAATAGCCCCACAGTCATCGATGATTTTCCCTTTAGCTTTTACAATACTTACATTTTTGTCCCCGTTACTATTTGTCTGTGACTTCCCACTTTCGTCCATTAGGTTCATTAGAGGTTCATGAATTAAAGATATTTTTTTTCATCAAGAAGTTATTTATTTTTAAATTACTCAAAAATAGAATAATTTCTTTCTACTTTTACTGACTTTCTGGCTTATCTGGGGATTTTATTTGTCTGAGCGACTGATGACCATTCGTGTTTCTCAATTTGAGTTGAATCATTTCTTTTCTTTAATTTTTCTAAAAATAAAAAGTTGAGATTGTGTGTTTGTCTTCCAGTGAAACTGGCGGCGATTCATTCCTCAATTTGTTTGACTCTCCGTGCGAGCCAGTACTACAGGTGCTTGCGATGCAACGGCAAGCAAAGTATGTAGGAGTCTCTGGCGTTTTGGAGTTTCATTGCAGGAAACTGGAATGGAGTCAAAGGTGTACCCAGCAGAAAGTGATAAATGCTAAGAAAAATGTCAGCAGGGAGGTGACCCAGGAAGCCTGGAAAGCAGCATTTATAATTTAATTTATAATGTTAAATTTAATTTTGATCTACGGTGCTTTTTTCTTGAATTCTTATTTTCTGTTACTGATGGTTACTGAAACAACTTCTGTTAATTGATCTTCAAATTTAGCTTAGTTGAACTGGGGTCAGAGGTCAGAACGAAAGGAAGATTCAGGCACAGACAAACGCCTCCTGGTAGGACTCACTCCAGGTGCTCAGGAAACAGTGTCACAATTCACAAATAGGACTTGATGAAATTGAAAATGTCTGTGCAGCAAAAGGAACAGTTGTCCGTAGAGACACTCTACAGCACAGAAGAAAACCGCTGCTAGCTGCTAGCTGCATATCAGATAGAGGATTCCTATCTAGAGTACACAACCCCAAACCACACTGAGATTCCACACCCCTCCCCTGGTCAGAATGCAGTTCTCAATAAAAATAAACGACAAGCGCTAACGATTAAGGAGATAAAGGGTGATCTTTACTCACGGCTTGTGGGAATGAAATTTAGTCCAGTCACTATGGTAGCTGACATGGAGATTTCTCAAATAACTCAAAATAGCTCTAGCACATGACCAGGCTGTACCATTTCTGGGTATTTACCCAAAGGACCTGAATGCTGACACATTTTAACAGACATCCTTGCATATGGTAGAAGTTAGGAACTTTGATATTCCCAAACAAACTTACCAAGAAAGAAATAGGATGGGCGAAGAAGACACTAGAAGATGGAGCGGCCTTCTGTGTTTACGGGTTATAAAAGTTAATATTGTGAAAAATAGCTACAGAACTTTAACCGGTCTAGAGTCAATGCAGTCTCCATCGAAATGCCAAGGACATCCTTCACAGAACCAGAAGACAAACCCTACATTTCAAACAGAAACCAAAGTCCTGGAAAACCAAAGCAATCCTTAGCAGAAGGTAGATGCTAGAGACATCACACTATTAGATCTCAAATTATACTATGGAGACTTAGTAACAAAAACAGCAACTATGTAGATAAGTGGAATGGGATAGAAGATGAGGAAATACATTTTCACAGTTATAGTGACCTAATTTTGATAACACTATTAAAAACATAATTGTAGTAAAATAATCTCCTTTACAAATGATGCTAGAGAAACTATGTTTATGTATATAGGAAAAAAAAAGTGGAGTCCTCTCTCTCTCCCTCTCTCTGTGTGTGTGTGTGTGTGTGTGCACACGTGTGTGCAAATTACCAACTCAAAGAGTCCAAAAACCTTAATCTAAAACTGAAAGCTTTAAAACTGCTAAAGAAAGCATAGATAAACCATTTTCAGCCACAGACAGAGGAAAGCATTTCCCCCAAAGAACTGCAATAGTATAGGACAGTTCTGTCAGCATTGACAAGCAAGCCTGGTGGCACGTGTCTTTAATCCCAGCACTCAGTGGGCAGAGACAAGCGGATCTCTATGAAGTCCAGGCCATGCTGGTCTACGTAATGAGTTCCCGGCCAAGCAGAGCTACTCAGTGAAACCCTGAGACAGAAAGAAAGGAAGAAGGAAAGAGAAAGACAGAGAGAAAGGAGAGAGAGAGAGAGAGAGAGAGAGAGAGAGAGAGAGAGAGAGAGAGAGAGAGAAGGTAAAGAAAGAATTGACAAGCAGGATTACATGAAATTGAAAACTACTACTGTACTGCAAAGAAAACAATTACCGGAGGGAAGAGACAGAAGCACAGAATGATGTATATGTGGGGGCGGTGTATGTTTGTGACTGTGCGTAAATGGTGTGTGTATGTGAATGTGGACATGTATATTGGGGGGGTGTTTGTGTATGCATATGTGTGGTGTGTGTGTGCATGTGTGTGTGACAAACCTGGAAAAGAGGGAGAAAGAAAAGAAAAAGTTCATAACTTGTGTTAGTTAGGGTTTCTATTGCTGTGATAAGCACCATGCACGAACACAACTTGGGAAGGAATGGGTTATTTCGGCTCCCAGGTTACACTCCTTCACTGAGGAACGTCAGGGCAGGAGCTGAAGCAGAGGCTGTGAAAGGAGGATGCTCTCTAGACTGCTCCTTGTCGCCTGTTCACTCTGCTGTCTTAAATACCTCAGGACCACATACCCAGAGTTTGTTTCTTATTCCCCTGCTGCTACCAGCAGGAGTTAGTTGCCAGGAACCAGCAGCTTTTAGCTATAGAATAGAGAGAGTTACAAGGCCAGAGATCATCCACTTCTGATGCTTTGTCCTACCTCAGTACCTGGTGACCCCACTGGAACTGGTTCCTGGCACTATTTGTAGAAGAAAACCAGCCAAGGTCAGCAGAGCTGGTAAACCAGACAACGTTGTCAAATAGAGCACGAGATATTTCAGACACAGCCGCCTAAGGGCTAAGAACCATGGCTCAGGGAGAAGAGTTGGGTCCCAGAAACTGTCACCTTGACTCTTCTTTTCTTCCTATTTATATTCATATTTCCATTAAATAACTTATGAATCAAAAGTATAATAATATTTAATGTACACTTCAGCAGATACCCACAAAATATTTAGTTGTATTTGATTCCTTTATTATCAAACGTCTTGACAGAATAGACATAAATTTTCCTTAAACCTGAGAAAAAGGATTTTAATCTGGAACTTACTGGTAACAGCTAGGAATCTGAAACAGTCCAAATGCTCCCCCTAGAGCAATACTTAAGAGAGCCATTTGCACAGTGCAACAGTACTATAATGGTATCAAGTAGAATTAACTAGATCTAGATTTGTGAACAAAAATAACTCTTGAAAACGTGAGTGTAAAGGTGATGTGTTGTGTGTGTATGTGCTATTCAGAGAAGGTTATTGATAGATTGAGTTGGAGTTGGTCAGATGCAGTCTCCATATTTATTAGTCATCTTCTGTTTCTTTATAAACAGCCTTAAATCGGACAAGATGTTAACACGTATAAACTCTGGATAGTTATTTTTATATCTAGAATATTTTTACCTTAACTTCTTATAGAAAAAAAGCCTTAAAAGATCATTATCAATATCAGAGTAATTAGGTATGGGCATTCTCTCAAGAAAGAGGTAAGTCATCAATCATTAGTAGCTTTTTTGTGACTTAAAAGCACTGCCTAAACATTTGTAAAAGATGTGCAGTTTGGCCTTCATGTGGGCCCCCCACAACGAGAAGGGGGTCTGTCTCTGAATCTGTTGCCTGTCTGTAGATCTGGTTCCCCTAACTGGGCTGCCTTGTCTGGCCTCAGTGGGAGAGGATGTGCATAGCCCTGTAGAGACTTGATGTGCCAGGATGGGACACCAAATGTGCAGAGTCGCTTGTACCCACCTTCCTAGCCTCAGATCGCTTGGAAAATTCTTTTATTGGAGAGATTTCCCCAGACTCTCTTTGATCATATTATCCTATAAATAAAATAATCTGGGTCCTTATTTTTCTATATTTATGTTTATTTACTTAACATTTTATAAATATTCCATTATAGTAATTTACTGTATACATTCTAATATGTAAAAATAAAACATCATGTAAGGAACTATACACTCACTATGTGAATGAGGGCAGGTATTCTCCTGGTTGTAGTCACCAAGCACAGCGTCATCCCCTGTCTCTTTATGGCACTGTTCTCTCGCTTTCAGTGACCTTCACAAGTCCCTTTGAGTCCCGAGTCTCTTCTGGTTTAGACAAGCCACGACTCATAATAACCCACTCCTTTCACAGACAACAAATGTTAGTTGAGTTTCAGTGCTCTGTAGAGATTCATTTCACAAAAAGGAAACAAGTCAGGGTCCCTGTCTCCACAGTTTGAACTCCATCCAGAAGGGATGAAAATCGTCAAGCAGGCGCGCGACTATCTATTGCCAAGACTTTGGAGAAAGAAAAAGGATGCTGCCCTTAACATTTCTGTAGACGAGGGCCAGCGAGGTGACTCAGTCTGGACGAGGCACCGTCTGGAATAGGTTTAGAAAACTAGACCAGTGAGTCAGTAGATCCCGTCAGTGAAAGGTTAATTGATGGACAGGAAGTCCATCAGGAAACTGTGCTGAGCTGGAAGTGCCTCCCCTTCTCCACGCTGCACAATGACAGCTGGAGCTGGGCTGCTGCCCTGGGCTCAGGTGTGCCGAAATACGCAGCAGGCCACAGCGAAGCCATTCTTTCAGAGCAGGTCCCAATGCTGGAGAAGCCCTTCCTGACTATGGCTTCCAGTTACCTTTCTCTTCCACGCACGGTTGGATAGGAGCTGCTTCACACGCATGCGCACGTCTTTCCTTCTCAGGTAGTCTGCAAGACACCCGAGTATGAACTGTGTTCATTCTTCCACAATCAAAGTTAAGGTGCCCAATAATGATATATCAGGTGTCTAATGGACGTCTGTGAGGAAACAAATGCCTTTCAGTTTTCATCTGGGCTGGAGTTGTTGATGTCTCTTTCTCTGCTTAGAAGCTAGTCCCATAACTATGAAAATAAAAAATAACCAAGTAGACGGAGGCATTCGTTTCTATGACCTCAGATAAAGGGAGGCTTGTGTTAGCTCTCAGCCACCGACTCGACTCATTGTTCAACCTGCCCTGCAAGTCCTCTGGAACCTGCCCCATGTTGTCTTGCTTGAGCAACCTACGAATTCCTTTTTCTTTTTCTTTCTCTGCGCAAATGACTAGGGCGATTGTCAGTTGTTGGCATGTCCTGTGGTCAGACCACATGTTTCAGAATCATAAAACCCTCCATAAGCAGTCACAGGTGGCACCCTTCAGGAGAGGTTCATCCCTGTGGCAGCACCAGAGTGCCACCTAGTGGAAAGTTTCCGTACAATTCGGAGCATCGTGAGTTGAGCCATTTTGGACCCTTAGGCTGGCTCCTTTAGCGAGTTGCAGCTTTCATCTGCTACACCCTTAGACTTTATGCCTGTGATGGACTCCCGTTGCGCTGTGAGTGCATCTTCAAATTCATTTCCCTTAACTCCTAACTGTGATTTGTTCTTAACAAATGCTTTTGTGATGCATATCCTCACGGGCGCTGGTGGTTTTTATAATTATTATTATATTTGGGGAAACAAGCTCCTCATTATTTCTAGACGAGCTTTGAAAAGACTCAACAGCCCATGGGGGTCTCTTTAGAACAGACCACATATTGGGACACAAAACAAATCTCAACAAACTGAATGAAATAGAATTAACTTCATGCATTCTTTTAAAAAGATTTATACTATTATCCTAAAGTGTGTGTGTGTGTGTGTTTGTGTGTGTGTGTGTGTGTGTGTGTGTGTGTATGTGTATGTGTGTGTGTATATAAAAATGTGTTCAGGTGCCTGCAGAGGCCAGAGGCATTGGCTCTTCTTCAGCTGGAGTTACAGGCAGGCGAGAAGCTTCCGATATGAGTGCCAGGAACTGAATTTGAGTTCTCTAAAAGAGCATTGTGCACTTTTAACTACTGAGCCATTTCTCCACCCTCTCAGTCCTTGTATTTTTCATGGAAACAATGGAATAAGGCTTGAAATCAAAACAAAGATTAAAACTATCTTAGGGGCGAAAAAAAATATGTATCCTGTTCTTTACTTAAAGGGACACGGTGCTCGCTTACGTAATATCCATGTTGGCTATGTGCAAACTAATGTCTGACAAAACACCTCTGCAGTTAATTCTTTACTTCTCAGATCATCATGCAAATGCTCTTGGAACAACTGACAGCCATATAAGGAATGAAACTGGTCACTGATCTCTGACCTTGAATAATAAATGAATGTGATGATCTCGAAATGGATCTGGGCGGCAAGGACCCAAAACCTCAGCAGCCAATGCACCCAAACTCCTGAAGAAACATCTCTGGTATGTTTTTCCAGTTTTCCTTCATCTGAGCCAGATGCTTGTTCTGAAGTGACAGATATTTCAAAATGGCAGAGGTACAGTACATTAAAAAAACCAAATAAACAATATTTGCCTATTTTATTTACATGTATATTTCTATGACCCATTGAATTTAATTAGACTATTTGCTGGAACACAGACAACTTATCAGTGGTCATACCACTAAAAGAATGGATTCTCCCTCCCCCAAAGCCACCAACTGCATGGAGCCTTGACAACCCCTCCCCTGTCTGTCCTAGACTATAGGCTAGTCTTGTGCACTCGTGTGCTAGTGACCCAACTACTGTGAGTTCATGGGCACAACAGCAGTGACAGTCAGGTGACCCCAGAAGACAGCATTTCACAGTGTTCCTCTGCCTTTCTCTGGCGCTCACATTTCTTCTGCCCCCCACCTCTGTGATGTCACCTGAACCTATTTACTTATTTGAAAATAGTTTCTCCACACATCTATCTCAGCTCAGTGTACACTTTTATACTGTGAAAGGGTTAGAAGATTTTGTGTTGTAAAACTGGCTCATTGATAGGGACGCACTCATGTGGAGATCCAAGGCCTGTTCTCAGCTGACACTGCTGTAGGCATATATGAGACACTGAGGAATCTCTCAGTTTCCATATTTATGGAATGAAGTGGTTAGTGTTCCCTTTCCAGAATTTTGTGTGTTCCTGAATTTCCTTCAGTGAGCATCTTTTACTGTTAGTAAGAAAGCCAGACATGATCACTTAGATTCTCTCTTTGTCTTCTCCCCTTCCCCTTCCTCCTCTTGTGCTGAGGGTCAGACCCAAGGTCTTGCACATCACAGGCAAGTGCTTTACCATGTGTGTTATCTCATGTGTGATCCTTTTTCATGAGTAGGTATTAACAACTTACTATCCTTAGAATATGAATCCTCATTTTAAAGCTGGTATTCCAGCTTCAGGTACTGTGGGAATCAGTGTGGATGATCCTCAAAGTACTAGAAAGTAACGACCATCGACCTACTCTCCTCAGTCACAGACCACAGTGATAGCCACGCATCTGTGTTTACTGCAGCAATATCCGTAACAGTCCAGTTGTGGAATCAGTCTAGAGATGCTTCACAGATGAAAGGACAAAGAAAACCTGACACATAGACATAATGGAATTCTGTGGCCCTAAAGAAGGTGAAATTATGTCAATTCCAAGAAAATAGATACAACTTGAGATCATTATTATATTGAGCAAAGTATCCCAGGCTCAGAAAGGCAAGCAAATATTTCATCTTTTCTCTCATTTGTGTACCCCATGCTTTATTAGGTATGTAAAAGCACATGCATTGCATATAGCATAAGAACCGAGGAGGGATTGGGGTTAAGAAGAGATTGGTGAGAGGGTGATTAAAGGGAATTCTGGGTAATGGCGATGATGAATATGTTTCATGAGGTACTTAAAAGAAATGGGTCTTTATGAAATCCTTCACTATGTATAATGAGTATACACCACCAAGAAAACTGTTACTATTTTATTGATGTGAGTGTGTGTGTGTGTGGACGAGTGCACATGCATAAGTGTATGTGCACACAGTGTGATGATGTACACACTCGTGTGCACACATGTGCACACATGTGAGAAGAAATGATTGGTGTCTTCCTCTAATCTCTCTCTACTCTACTTTTATAGGAAGAGTCTTACATGGAACCTGAAATCTACTGTTTTGTCGAATTTGTTGGGTCAACCAGGACGCAGGGTCTACCTGTCTCCTCCCTTCTACGTTTGGGGTTACAGGCATGTGTGGCCATGCTGGATTCTTTTATGTGGGTGCTGGGACAGTAAGCTTAGATCTCTTGTATTCACAGCAAGCATCCTTACCCACTGGGAATATCCCCAACACCCAAACTGTTATTTTTGAAACTGCAAAGAATTTTGATGACTACTTATGAGTAATTTCTCTTTCAAGTTTGCTAAATGCATACTGCCACAAATATATTTTTATATTTTCATCATATTTTAAACGACATTATCAGAACCATCTGACCTAAGTATGTCACTTTCAAACACCCTTATAAACTTTTTCAACAGTGGACAGACTCAAATGGATGGACCTCAGAACCCTGCACCATGGATCTTCTGCCAAGGAACTCATAACCCTCCACTGGGTCTGAAGATGTAATTACTATAAAGGGGCTATTTGAAGCACTGAAAAAAAAAAATGCAGCCTTGGATTTCAGCCTGAATCTCTCACTTTCTATGCAGTTGACTGTGAAGAAATACCACCTAACCCATCCGAGCCTGTTCCTTAGTACAAAATGGCTGTGGCAAATCCTACTTGACATACTTCGTTATCCTAAGGCTTAAATGAAAAAAGTTCAGAGAGGCCTGTTGAAAACTCTGAGGGGAGACCATGTTAGGAATCTGTCATATGGTAGATGAAAACGGATGTATATGTGTGGGATGGAGGGTGGGGGTTAGGGGGTTGGGCAGATATTGTGGAAGAATCTAGGTGACAACCGGAAGCAATAACTGATGGCGCCCTCTATTGGGAAGTGAGAGCAGTGCATGTGACCGTCCATCTGATCCATTCAACTCAGGTAACAGGAAGGGGAGGAAAACTGGACATTGCCTTATAAACATCAATCGAAAAGAACGAAGGGTAAGAAAGAGAGAAAGGAATTAAATTTCACCATAATGAGGCAAGTCTTTACACACAGGAATGACTATCAGAATCCCAATGGCAGTGATAGAAACAATTGAAGAAAATAGAGTTATCATTAAAAAGTGAAATAATTTTTAAAAAATGAACACTGAAATGTTAAAAACTAAGATCACATATTTGAAAAAAGTTAGTATATTACCGGGCCCATGGGGGCACATGTCTTTAACTCCAGCACACCTGAGGTAGTGAGGCAGGAGGATCACTATGAGTTCAAGGACAGCCCTGTCTACACAGTGAGCTCTGGGATGGCCAGGACTACATAGGAAGACATTCTGATTTTTTTTAAAGCAGGTATAAAGACAAAGAAAGAGCGTGAAGATATTGTTTCAGGTTGAAGAAGGCTAAAGAGGTGTATGGGTAAACATAATTGTAATTCCTCATCTAAACGCAATCCTGTGACAAAGGAGAAAACAAGTGCTGGGAAATGACTGGAGATTGTCCAAATCGGAATATGGACAGCACGTTAGATCAGAGTGCTGTGGTAGTGTTATGTTTACTGTATCATGGTTATGTCAGTGAACATTCCCATTATGGGAGAGCCACCCTGAATACTTAGGAACGACAAGCCGTGGTTCATGATGCTTGTCTTCTAGTTGCTCTGGGTTGGGTGGAGGGTTGGGGTGGAGGGTTGGGTGGAGGGTTGGGTGAGGGTTGGGTGGAGGGTTGGGGTGGAGGTTGGGGATTAACGAGAGAGAAGGAAAATGGGAAGTGAGAAGATGGTGTTAAAAATTATAAAAATGGATAAACCGGATCAAACAGTTTACTCTGGGCTTTTCCTGTTTGTGAGTTTGAATTTGTTTTTTGGTGAAATAGGTAAACATTTAAAATACATATTAAATGAATAATAGTTGAATGAGGTTCTCATTAAACATTCTAGAGTTTAAAGTTATTCTAAATAACATTTCGTATCTGCACGCCTCTTAACTCCTTACGGCATATTTTAATTAACTTTATTTAATCCCCATTGAGAGAACATCATTTTATAGACAATGAAAACAAGGATCAAGATTTTTTGTGAAACTGACAGGCTAGTGAATGATACAGTGAGGCAGAAACAATGAATTGACTTGTTTCAAATCTCAAACGTAGAGTTACAATGTGTTTTGAGGCAACAAAACAGATGCTTCTCAGAGTAGGGTTAAGCATCATTTACTTACTCTCTGGTCTCTCACAAGTCAGCCACATCGTTTTCCGTTTCTTTTAATTGAAAAATAAAAGGTCTTTTTCCCCCCACATACTACATTCTGATCAGAGTTTTCCCTCCCCCAACTCCTCTCAGATCCTTACTACCTCCCTACCTGCCCAAAGGCACACCTTTATTTTCTCTCTTTAGAAAACAGGCAAAGAAGCCAAAACCAAATCAAACAGACCAGAGCAACAACAACAACAACAACAACAACACAAAAGCAAAAAACAAGAACACACACATACACATACACACACACACACACATCAACAAACCCCAAACACAAAACGGGAAACCATAACATAGAAGCAAAGGCCAGTAATATAAAACATGCCCAATCAAAGCATTAAGAACAATAACTCTACAAAAACACCACTGAGTTCGTTTTGTGTTGGCCGTCTACAGCTGGGCATGGGGCCTTCTCTTTAGTGTGGTTAATATATCTGGGGAGACTCCATTGGAGAAAACTAATTTTTTCTTTGCAAACAGTTGTCATTGAAGATAGCTTGGTGGTTAGGGATGGGAGCTCATGTCTATATCCCCCTGGGACCTTGTCTAGCTTGAACCAGTGCAGACTGTGTTCATGCTGCTGCTATAGTCTATGAGTTCATATGTATGCCAGTCCTGTTGCATCTGGAAAAAACCGTTTCCTTGGAATCATCCATCACTCCCAGCTTTCAAAAGTTTCCTTGGAATCATCCATCACTCCCAGCTTTCACAGTCTTTTGGCTTTCCTTTCTGCATAGTTCCTTGAGCCCTGAGGAGAGGAGAGGAGTTTATGAAGACATTCCATTTTGGATGGAGTGTTCCGACATCTCTTAGTCTCTGTGTGTTGTTTAGTTGTGTTCTCTGTGTTAGTTCCCATCTACTGTAAGATGAAGCTTTCTCTGATGATGGCCAAATGAGGCGCTGATGTATGGGTATAGCAGGATGTCTTCAGGAGTCATTTTAATGCTGTGTTCCTATAGTAGGACATTATTGTTTGGTTTTTCCCCTAGGCCTATCTAGTCTCAAGGTCTTGGCCACCTGAACAGTGTCAGGCATGAGTTTCTAAATCCGATAAGACTGTGGTTGGTTACTCCCAGACGCTTGTGCCAATATTGCACCAGTGTATCATGCAGGCAGGACACCATTGCAGATTGAAGGTTTTGTTTCTGGATTGGTGGTTTCTTTCTTCTCTGGTAGCATGCAGAGTACCTTCCAATACCATGAATGCTAGACAGTAGACATGAAGTTAGCTAGTGTAGTTAAGTCTAGTTAGTCACCAGCTTGGCCTTTCTGTGTTCAATGAGTTTTGTAAGTGGTGTCTTCAACAGTAGGGATTTACAATCAGTTTGTGGAGAACAGTCTATAGCCTTTAAAACAGGTGAGTTGTTTGAGGGTTTCCATTGGACCCCTTTGGCCAATAAACCAACTGGTTGTAACCCATTTCTAGCACTGAGGGTTTTACTTAGTGGTGGAAAATATCTAATTGAGGCATTGCCTTCCCATTATTTGGTGACTTTATTTGGATTTCTTTTATGTATGTATATATTTTAGGAGGTTTTTTACAGTATTAGGTTTAAATACAGCCCTGGAATGGCCCTTAGTGTTAGATGTCCCTCTTTGTATTCTCTCTCTTGCCCCTCTCTTCCATGTCCCTCCCATTTAATCTCCCCACTCATTCTCTTCCCTGTCTCCATAGCTATATATTCTTTCTTTCCTTGGAAAATCTCACTTCTCCATCTCCACCAAGTCTCTTACTTTGTACCTAACCTCTGTGGTTATATATGGATTGTAGCATGCCTATCGAAGGCTTAAAAGCTAACATCTATGGATGTTATATGTGATTAGAGAATACATATGATGTTTGTCTTTTGGGGTCTGGTTACCTCACTTAGGATATTTTTTTTCTAGTTCCATCTATTTACCTATGAATTTCACAATCACAATTTTTAACAGCTGAAGAATATTCCGTTGCGCAAATGTACCACGTTTTCTTTATCTGTATATTCATTGGGGGACATCTTGGCTGTTTCCCATTCCTGGTTATTATGAATAAAGCAGCAATGAGCATGAAGGAACAAGTATCTCTGTAGTAGGATGAAGCATTCTTTGGGTATATGCCCAAGGATATACAACTGGATCTTGAGGTAGATCTATTCCCAGCTTCCGATGTAACTGCCACACTGATTTCCAGAGCCCCCACACAATCTTATAGTGCTTTATGTAGGTCCCTTATCCTGAAACTTGTGGAAATAGCATATTAATATATTACATAATAATATAAAATATATTTTTTGTTACACATAGCAGTAATAATTAAGAAGAAGTCATAAAATTGAGAGGAAGTGGGCAACATGGGAAAATTGAAGTGGAGGTATGGGAAGAAAATTATATGAATAGTGCTTATTTTTGAAATACTCAAAAACAAATGAAATAAATGTTTAAAATGTTAAATAATCATGTTAAATACTGTTAAAGTTTGTCTTTATCAACATCAACATGTTGGCAGCCAAAGTACATAACTTGAACCTGAAAATAGACTCCTAGACAGAGTTATTAAATTAACAGGCTGGCAAGCCAAGGACAGGTAAGATTCTGCACAGAGCCTTACCAACCTAAAACAGAAATGCATTGCTTTTGATAATGCATATTCCATGACAAGTAAGGAAGGCATTCTTGTCAGAAAGACCTAAGACAGGCTCAGTCTTATTAATGAAATAAAAAAGGGGGAGAGATAGAGAGCTTTGGAGGCTGCTTGGCAAGAGTCTGACATGGGCCAAGGACAAGGAAATGGGCTGCTTGGCAGGAATATGACATTGGGCAAGGACAAGGAAGTAGGCTAACATTAGGCTAAAACAAAGAAGTAATTTCAGGCAGGAATCTAAAATATTAGGCTAGAACAAAGAAGTAGTTTTAGGCAAGAATCTAAATCTTAGGCTAGAACAAAGAAATAATTTCAGACAGGAACCTAAATTTTAGGTTAGAACAAGGAAGTAGGCTTCAGACATGAAAATGACTTGGGCTAGGCTGGGAAGTAGGCTCAGATATTTTGGTCATCCTGATAAGTCCCTTAGAAACAGTGATCACGGGGGTGTTCATGGAATTTTGTTTATTGCCTTGCTTGTTCTTTGACTATTTTGTTTATTGTCTTGCTTGCTCTGTGACTATTTGCGTCTATGGTATTGCTAATCCCTCAACCTAGAACTTACTTAATACTTGCATGTAATTAAAATGGTATAAAAGCAAAAATGAGGAGGGGGAATGGGATAGGGGGTTCTAGGGAGGGGAAATGGGGAACGGGGATGGCATCTGAAATGTAAATAAATAAAATATCCAATAAAAAAAGAAAAACATGTTAAATAAATCTTGGAAGAGTAAATCTACCTGTAGTGAACATCAATATATACTTTTTATAGGTGATATCATTTTAAAAAATAATGTAAGATCATTTTATTGGAAATTTTGCTTTATTGGTTTGAATGCGAATGGTACCTATAAACTTGTATGTTTGAGTGCTTGGTCCCCAGTTGGAGGAACTGTTTGGGAAGGATTAAGAGGTGTGGCTTTGTTGGAGGAGGTGGTTTTGGAGTGGATGGCTTTGATCAGAAGCACACTCTCTGCTTACTGCTTGTGGATTGTGGTGTGCGCTCTGGATTTCTGCTGCTGCTGCTGTCGCTGGGATATTTCTACATGCTGCCATGCTTTCTGACATGATGGGGATGGGCTCTTAGTCCTTTGAGACTGTAAGTCAGAAATAAACATCTCCTTGTATAAGATGCTTTGGCCATGATGTTTTATCATAACAACAAAAAAGTAACTGAGAAAAATCTAATTTTGAGCATTCACCTGCAGAGATGTGTCACACCAGGGAGACATCAGGTGGCAAAGATGCCATGTTGGGAAGACATCAGGACAAAAGGCTGGTGTTAGGGTCTGAAATGTAATTAGATTAACTGGTTGTTGCTTGTCAATTAAGCTCCATATGAGACAGCCTATGTGATAAATAGATGGGATGTATGATTTCCCCAGTCTGTTCCCAGCTCTCTGCCTCTTCTTTAGTGTGCTGTATTTGTTGAATATCAGTAAAAGTTAGTGTTGTAAAAGGAATTATTTAACCCCCAAATTTGCTGCTGTAAATCTCCTACCCGAAGGAGATCAGTAAAGGAAAACACAACTCAATTATTATGGGTATAAATTGCACGCCTGGATTGGGCAGATTTACCACTACACTACTCTAATCCCCGCTATGAGATCCCTTATGACTTGCGGTTTTATCCAGGCCACTTGGTTGTCCAGCTCCGTTGTCAGCTTCCTTCTACCACTGGCTTCCTTCTGCTTCAGCTTCCTCCTGCTTCTCCCTCTGTTTCTTTTGCATCTCCCGATGACTCCCCTCTCTGATTCTGCTCTGCCTTATAAATCCCTCTCACTCTCTCCTCCCCTAAGCCTTTTTCTCCGCCTCCCCTTCTACTGCCCAATCTCTGGCTCTAGTCTTTATTTTACAGGTTTTAATTGGACAGAAGGTTTACAAGATGTCCTCTGTGTACAGATTCAATCATCCTCTGCAGCCCCTCCCAGAAGGGTGGAACTAGGATCAAAATACAAGCTGGGGCTATCCACTGGGAACTAGGATCAAAATACAACGCTGAGGCTATCCACAACAAGTTAGGGGCAAGTTGATTCATAATATTTGGAAGAAATAAAGAAAGTGTTGTAAGCAATTATCCTCACAGGTTCCCATTTGTATAATTAATAGTAAGAGTATCACCTTAAGTTATTCACCCTCCATGTTTTCTCTTTGTGATATTAAAAACTCACTCAATGTGCACAGGCAATCCTGTGGTCTTCATTCTAGAGAGGTCAGATCTGTGCTTCTCCACCATCATATCTTTTCTGAGCATGTCCCAGGGACCATGGATTAAGATTCAAGGATGGGCCAGGCTGAATTTCGGTTCTTTATAGCCGAGGAGACAGTTAATTAGGTGGATAGTCATAGACATAAAACACGTTATGCTGTAAGAGATTTTGTGGGAGAGTTTCTGTAAGCATTTAATCTCTTTATTTTCATTTCCACTACATTTATAAATTTCCACTGTCTATATTAACAGTACAAAAGGGTGTTTCCCAATGACCTTTCCATACATGTGTGTGCTTTTGCTCTGACCACACTCTCTCACTATTGAGCTTTCTTATGCTCCTTCCAAGGAGCAGACATCTATCTGTCTATTCATCTATCTATCTATCTATCTATCTATCTATCTATCTATCTATCTATTATCTATCTATCTATCTATCTATCTATCTATCTTCTATCATCTATCTATCTCAACTATCTATCTATCTATCATCATCTATATCTATCTATCTATCTATCTATCATCTATCCATCATCTATCTATTCATCTATCTATCCATTATCTATCTATCTATCTATCTATCTATCTATCTATCTATTATCTATCTATCTATCTATACATCTATCTATCATCTATCCATCAATCTATCTATCTATCTATCTATCTATCTATCTATATCTATCTATCTATCTATCATCATCTCCGTCTTTATTTATCTGTTAATGGACACCTTGGTTGGTTCTATAATCTGTTACTATAAATAGCTTCATAATAATGAGTATGCAACTTTCTCTGTAGTAATCTCTAACCAACCATGGAATGGAATCTCTAACATCACAAGCCCAAATATTTGCTTTGCAAATTGATTGCCATGGGTATTTCATTATATCTCAACAAGACAGATGTTCACATAACTTAGAGAAAAATAATTGGGAATTGTGTGAGTGTACCTGAAGAAGGGTTTTGATTTTTTGTAACTCTGAAGGGTGAGGGGTTGAATGGATTAAAAAATGAATGGGAGGACATGGAATTTAATGGTGTCCTACAATTTTCTCACAGTACAGACTGTAGAAACACAATACACACACAAAAGAACTTTTCTAAGGTCCAGGAAGATATTTAAAGACCAAGGACCATGCTAGTCTTTGAATGTAAGAGTTCTAAATATAGTTAACCATCAGTAGCATTTACATATTAAGGCATATAATATACTTATATAAAGATTCAATTACATGAAACTTAATTGTGAAGGCAATGTTATATAATTTTTAAATATTAGAATTTTATTTAAAATATTTATTTTTAAAAAGATATGTGTCTGTGTGTGGTTATGTGCATGTAAGTACAGGTACCAGTGGAGGTCAGGAAAGGGCATTGGATTCCTGGAGCAGGAGCTATAGTACTGTGAGCTGCCCGCATCTGTGCTGGGAACCAAACATGGGTCCTTTGGAAGAGTAATATGTATTCTCAACCACTGAGAGATCTCACCAGCCCCAGTATTTTATTTTTCTCAGTTTTTCTGAGTGATGCTTTTATAACACAAGATCTTTATTTTTGCAATAGTTCTAAAACACTTCAGCAAATGAAGCAATGAAGTTATGCATTTATGGCCTTATATAGCAGTTTTAGGCCTGTGCTAGTGACACACCAACTGAATTCCTTATTAAATATATTATTATGTTCTTTGAATATTTTTTCTTTGTATTGTAGTATGAGACTGCTGTGGAAAGGGAAGGTCGTTTTCATGGGGGTGACTAGGCACCTAATAGAGACCAATTATCACAGATAATGACTATACCAGGCTTTGCAAAATATTTTGCTATAAACCTATAATTCCATATGTCCCTTTTCTTTGCTTTTATATAGAATGTAATTCTGTTTAATTTTAAATCTAAGTTTCATGTATCTGAAGAGCTTTTCTGCTCCTTTGTTGATGATAGTATGTCTTCATTCACTTAGAATCTTAAGTAAGTAACGTGGGGTATTTTGGTTTGGATGGAGATACAAAGATTTGCATGATCCTGACAGCAGCAGCGCAACCTTTGCCTCCATGGCCAGGACAAGAAGTCATTGAGCAGAAAGCAGACACCACCTGTTGGCCATTCAGGGAGGAGATCTCTGAGAACTGAAATATCTTCAGTCAGTCACTCGGACAATAACAAAGCTATCGCATATGAAGAGAAGCAAGCTCGTTGCAAAAATAAATAAATTCTCAAAAGAAATCATTTTAGGGATGGTATATTTACATTACAAAACCCTACACAATCTTGCAAATTTTTTTTTAATGTAGTTTGTTAGCATTTGAAGACTCTAGGACACTACCCCAATTTCTTATCATAGACTCCTTTGTGCCCATTGCTGAACATTTAGAAAAAGGTTTATCCACTTTCTTTTATTTGTATGAATATTTCGCCTGCATGTTTGCCTATATGTACCACACTCTTGAAGTTTCCCAAGGAGGTCAGAAGAGGACATTGGATCCCCTGGAATTGGAGTTACAGATGGTTCTGAGTTGCCAGGTGGGTGATGGGGATAGAACCCAGGTCTTCTGTGAGAGCAGCCAGTGCCCTTACAACCACGCATCGCTCCAGCCCTTGTGCCCTTACTGTCTGAGCCATCTCTCCCTCCTTGTATTGAGAGTTTTTGCAGTCCTCTGAAGTTATTGCTGTACTTCATCTCATCTTCATTTTCTACCAACTTCGTGTGATATCCCTAGCAGAAGGTTAGAAGGCACAGGGAATGTCACTGTCACAATCCTGTCAAGAACACCCACTTCCTCTTCTACTGCTATTTTTATAGAACTTCGTCTTGTGGTTGTTGCTTGTTTAGTTTAATAGGGGGCAGGTGCTTTTGCAGGTTGTTTTGACACATGAGTGTATTAAAATATTATGACATTTGGTGCAGGGTTTAGAGGTATACCTTTTAAACTCATAGATAATGAGTTATTTCATGTCACATCCTCAAGTAACATCATATCACCACGTTTTCAAATTAACCTTTCTATTCGGAGAAGTTTCAAGCGAAGCTATTATACCACATATGGTAAATTTAGGATAAACGCCAATCTTCTTCGTAAGGTAGTGAATATTTGACTGATATTTCTCATCCTACATTCAGAAATAATTTGACATTACTCTTCTCAATAATGAAAGGTGTTCATTCGTGACAGTTTGTGACAGACCCATTGGTTTCCTCAGAGAAAATATTATCAGCATGCCTTTGATCAAAAGGTCTAAGGAAATATGCACAGTGCGCATGCAGAGTGGAAGGGAAAGTTGTGCTTAATCTCATCACTTTGGTTTAATAAGAGCAACAGAATCTAATTTCAATCTGTGGTGGTGGGACAGCCCTGGGCATTCAGGTAGCGGGGAGCTGACACAATCCATGACTCTGGATAGCCGTGAACACTGCACAAGCGGTACTGCGCAGAAAACTGCTACGCCAGCAGCGCAGGTCAGCTGGTGTTGGAGAAGGGCTGATTGGGCGGGTGTGCTCGCAGACGATTCCCTTTGGCTGTCCTGTGTGTCTGTCTAGTTATAATTAATTTTTCATTATAAATTTTAATGATTTTGAGAATTTTATATATGAATACTATATTTGCATCAATTCTAGTTCTCCTTCTCCCTCCTCCAAATTCTCCTGCATCTTCTCCTAATTCATAGTCATTACCTCTTCTTCTTTAATTATTGTTGATATATACATGAGATACATATATATACATACACACATACGTATATATAATCAGACACACATATACACATATATATACATACATGGACATATACATACTCGAATACACACACACACACACACACACACACACACACACACACATTTCACTTTATCTTCTGTTTCCTAGATAAAAACCTTAACTTCCTGCTACTTAGAAAGGTTTTAATTTAATGTTTTTATCCTAATTTGATCATTGCACATTGTGAAAATATATCCAATTATTATGTGGTGGTCCATAAATTCATAGAGTAGAAATGTAAGTTTAATTTTGTTAAGTTTTTAAACTTTTTTATTTAGTATCTTAAAGTTATTAAAAAGCAGCAATTAATCAATTTTCACCAATGTGTGCAGTGATTTTGATAGTGTATTGTAAGGGTAAATTGTATCTTATTTTAGTTTTAATATTTCGACATAAGGTCTTGTGTAACCTAAGCTGGCCTCTGGCTTGCTAGGTACCTGAGGCTGTTCCTGAGTTTTTGATCCTTCTATCTCTGTCTCCACCTTCACACCAGAATTACAGGTGTGCACAAGCATGTCGGGTTCTTTAAATTTTAGAAGAATAAGTTCTCTCCTTCCTTCCTTCCTTCCTTCCTTCCTTCCTTCCTTCCTTCCTTCCTTCCTTCCTTCCTTCCTTCCTTCTCCTTTCTTTTCTTCTCATTTTCTTTCTCTCTCTCTTTGTCTTTCCCTTTCTTTCCTTCTTTCTTTCATCATTTTTAAAGATAGGGTCTTACTAGATATCCCTAACTGGTCTGGAGCCTGCTTTGTATTCCAGGTTTGACTTGGAACTCATAGAGACTAATCTGCCCCTCTTTCCTGAATGCCGAGATTAAAGGTGTGCACCATTTCTGGAGATTTTAAACCAAAAATATTAATCTATAAGGACAGCTCTTTATATATGGATGTTTGAGCCAGTAGTCTCCCAGGAATGTAATTAGTCAGTTTTCTCATTTTCCTATTTAGACATTTCCCTCTAATTTAAAAATATTTTTATTAGGTTAGAGACAGCTTTTCCCAAATTGTTCCTGTCCCACTCTATCGGACACCTGTAACTTTATGTATTTACTGATAAATTCTTCAGCTTTGAACTGAATTCCATTTGAGTCCGTTCTGAGAGTTTCTTTCCAATAAATGGAAGAAGTTAAAAGATTCACTTATCCCTGCATTTCTGATTAAGAACTATAAAAAAAAAAACCCTCATAGTATTTATATATGGCTGTCAGTAACCTCTAAAGATGGAGATACCTACTGCCAGGTCACCTACTGCAGCTGGGGTCAGATTGGCACATAGCTCTTGAAGGATGAGAAAGGAAGTTCTGGAATAAAAGCAAACCACTGGCTTACAAGCGGATGCCGTCATTCAGCTTGTGTCTGAGAGCCTTGTAGACAGTAATGCTGCTGTGTAGTCACCAAGAGAACCTCAGCTATTTAACCATTGTCCTTCTCAAACAGGTTGTTCATGTTGTGGAATTTACAGCATAGATATTAAAGATGGGTTCTGTCTCTTGGGCAAGTTACAGAACCATTTGATCTGTGTCCTTCATGTGACCGACATATGCGATTTCCAGATAGGAAGTACCATTTGTATGAATCTAGAACAATTTGACTCAGGAGTTTATTACTGTTATCATCATATTTTTCTAGCTAGTCAATAGTTCTAAAGTCAATGTGGTAAAATAAATATGCAAATAAGGCCTGGAGAGAAGGCTTTTTTGAGAACACTAATTGCTCTTCTATAGGACCTGGGTTCAATTCCCAGCACCCACATGACAGCTCACAGCTGCCTGTAATTCCAGTCCTGGGGGAGCTTATGTCTTTTTCTGGTCTCCTCATGCACTAGGTATGTATGTAGTACACAGATATAACATGCAGGCAAAACACTCATATACATATAAAAAATAAAGCAATGAGAAAAAAAAAGTATGCAAATGGTCTGGAGAGATAGCTCAGTTGGTAAAGGTCAGGTTTCCACGTACAAGACAGAAAAATGCGGAGACATTTGAAAAATGAACAGGGCTGACTCTATAAAAATCCTTTATTAGTGATAACCATTATGTTTAGTTGGTTTTATGGTAAGTGTTAAGAAATAATTAAATATATGTGGCTTAACCTCATGGGGATGAAGTCACTCCCATAAAATACCGTTACAGGAATTGCTTTAACAAAACATCCAATGGAAGCATGTTCCCTTTGAGGTAGTGATTATGAGAATACTTCAACAGATTACATTTATTTATTGGGGTGTGTGTGTATGTGTGTGTGTGTGTGTGATGGTACATGTAATAGTTTGCTTTTGATTCCTCTGATAAAACACTAGCCCTTAAGGCAACTCAGGGAGGAAAGCGTTTATTAGTGTTACCTGTTCTGATAACAGTCCATATAGATGCATTGTTTTTCTTAGATACTTCCCATCCAGTGTTGTTTTAATCTTCACATTATGAACCCATGGAGAGTGGGGACCTGTCTTCTTAATCTTACTGCTTTCACGATGCTAGCCTGGTAGAGACAGGCATTTACCATGTGAGCCTAGGACTCATTTCAGACGGTGATCTTCATCCATTAGTGTTGCAAACTTGTTCCAGCGTGAACAAACAAAACAAAACAAAACAAAACAAAACAAACACAAACAAAAGAAAAACAAAACACAAAACCCACAAACCAAAAAGCCAGTCCATCATGACAGGAAGTCATGGCAGAGCAGGAGCCTGGAGGCAGGAGCTGATGCAGAGGCCATGGAGGAGCGCTGCTTACTGGCCTGCTCCTTGTGCTTAGGTTCAGATACCTGTCTTCTATCTCCCAGGATCTCCCACTCAGGGGTGGAACCACACACAACGGGCTGGGCCCGCCCACATCAATCATTAATTAAGAAAACGACACACAGACTTGCTCGTAGGCCCACCTGATGGAGGCATTGTCTCAATGGAGGTCGCCTTTCCCATGGTGAATCTACCTCGTGTCAAGCTGACAATAAACTAACCAGCACCTTTGACTCCTTGTTTGACATACCAATTTATCTCCATTAAACCATAACCTTTTTTTTTCTAGTGTATTCCTATGATCTTATGTTAATATTAATATGTCAATATAAAACATATTCCAACTTTAAAAAATTATACTTTAAAGTCGAGACATAATTACACTACTCACCCTCTTCCCTTTCCTCTGTCTATTCTTTCTCTCTCCTTCCAATCCCTCATGGTCTCCCTATATTCCCTTTAGAATGGATGGACTCTTTTTTTCAATTCTTCTTCCTCCTCTTCCTCCTCTTCTTCTTTTCACTATGAAAAGAACAACATTCTGTCACCTGAATGAACCTGGGGGCATTGTTTTAAGTGAAATTAGTTAATAAACATAAGTACTTTATGATCTGACCTCCTATGTATAATCCACAAAAGTTAACCTCCTCCTCCTCCTCCTCCTCCTCCTCCTCCTCCTCCTCCTCCTCCTTCTTCTTCTTCTTCTCCTCCTCCTCCTCTTCCTCCTCCTCCTCCTCCTCCTTTTTCTCCTTCTCCTTCCCTTCCTCTTCCTCCTCCTCCTCCTCTTTCTCCTCCTCCTCCTCCTCTTCTTCTTCTTCTTCTTTCTTCTTCTTCTTCTTCTTCTTCTTCTTCTTCTCCTTCTTTTTACTCACCTCCTCCTTCTCCTCCTCTCTGTCTTACACACACACACACACACACACACACACACACACACATACATATGCACAAAACATGTAAATACAACCATACCACTTGCTATTCTTACACAGTTCTTCTCTTGTTGTGACCAAAGTACTTAGAGTCGACGCTCTTAGACCTTCTTAGGAACACAATATACTCAATGTGCCTTGTGATATACTTCTTGAACTAATTATTATTGAAAATCTTTTGACCGACATATCCCCAACCATTCATCAACTTTCCTAAGCCCCTAGTTGCTCCCGATTCTGCTCTTTACTTCTTTGTGGTTAACTTTTGTAGATTCTACATAGGAGGTCAGATCATAAAGTACTTATGTTTATTAACGAATTTCACTTAAAACAATGCCCCCAGGTTCGTTCAAGTGACAGAATGTTCTTTTTCACAGTGAAAGGGCATTCATTGTGTGTGTGTGTGTGTGTGTGCGCGCGCGCTCGCATGTGTGTATATGTGTATGTGTATGTGTGTGTATATGTGTGTGTGTATGTGTGTATGCGTGTATGTGTGTGTGTATATGTGTGTGTGTATGTGTGTATGTGTGTATGTGTGTGTGTATATGTGTGTGTGTATGTGTGTATGCGTGTGTGTATGTGTGTGTGTGTGTGTGTGTGTGTGTGTGTGCAGGGGAAGCAAAGGAGGGAAGGAGAGAGAGAGAGGAGCAAGGTATATGCCAGTCTTTTCGTCAGTAATTCATTCACTGATGAACATTTAAAAATGGAACAATTCTAAATGGCAAAAGACAGCAGATCAACAGGACGACAGATGGAAGGCTGGAAAAGAGCACCTGCAGCATGCAAATTATTCATCACCTCTCAATGAAAATGACTTCCAAGTGTGTAAAAGAAAAGGAACTCAGCAAAACGGATATGTATATAGGATGGTGTGTTAATTCTTGGAAGAGTCAAAATGAAAAGGTGATGCCCCTCAGTGAAAATGAGGGATAGTACACACACACACACCACACACACACACACTGAGAGAGAGTACACACACACACACACACACACATTGAGAGAGAGTACAACACACACACACACACACACACACACATTGAGAGAGAGTACACACACACACACACACACGCACACACACACATTGAGAGAGAGTACACACGCACACACACACACACACTGAGAGAGAGTACACACACACACACACACACACACACTGAGAGAGAGTACACACACACACACACACACACACTGAGAGAGAGTACACACACACACACACACACGCACACACACACACAGAAGAGGGTGATTACTCACTGAGGGATTGAGAGATAGCCTGTACACACACACACACACACACACACACTGAGAGAGAGAGAGAGAGATAGAGATAGAGAGAGAGAGAGAGAGAGAGAGAGAGAGAGAGAGAGAGAGAGAGAGAGAAAGGGCGATTACTCATTGAGGAATAGCCTAATAGCCTGCACACACACAGAAGGGCGATTATTCATGTGTCATAGAGACTAAAGAAGTTTACAGTTTATCAAATCCATTTTGGCACAGGTTTGAAGAGAAATAAAAATCTAATGAGCATTATATGTCACTGAATGAATTGCTAACACATTTTTGAACGTTGTCTGTAGTATTAGATTACACATTGTGTATCTTTAACACAGAAATGTGACTTAAGACAAGTCACAATAAATCATGTACGAGAATGCCACCAGAAGACCCATTACTTTTAACTTTAAAAATTTTAAACATTTTACCTTTCATAAACAAAAATATGAGTTTTTAAGGAAAAGCAGGAGTTAAAACCATTATATAAAATGTGGGCCTAGAGCCATGGCTTAGTGGCTAAGAGCATTCGTTGATCTTGCAGAGGACCTGAGTTCAATTCTCAGCACCCACATGATGGCTCACAAGCACCCTTCACTCCAGTTCCATGGGAACCGATGTACTGTATGACAGCAGTGAGCACCACACATACATGTGGTACATGCACCACACATACATGCAGGCAAACTCTCATACACAGAAATAAAGTTAAAAAAATGTTGACACTCAAAGCTGGAAATGCCCTGATTTGCAGGGGTCAAATATTGTATAGTTACACATGTCCATAATCTTGACTTACAGATATATAAACTAATATGCTCAACTGGCTAATATATGTGAAATATGGTTTATCTTTTATAAAAGGGATATATATATATACCTTTTAAAATATAGGATTATATGCATGGTGCGTGTATAAGCTAGAAAGACACACAAAAGTTACAATTGTCGAAAACAGGACTATACTGGAAAGGGAGATAACTGAATTTTCATGAAAAGCCTTCATCCTTACCGTAATGTGCAGAAGTGTACTTTCTTTGAGTCCCCGTGTTGAAGTCCCAACTCCCATTGTCTAAGACTCTGGTCTTAATTGAAATTAGGGTCACTTTAATATTTAATTAGGTATGACATGGTCACCCTGTGGTAAGTGTCCTAATAAAGGGAAATACTTTTTGGTGGCATCCCACATACAAGGACATGGTGTAAGGAAGTTTCAGCTTTTTGCTTGCTTACCCTTGCTCTCACTGGCCACTTTACCTATTCTGTTGCTGAAGCATTACTTCCTTGTGTCAGAACCAACTTCCATAAGATTCCAACTCAGATGGAAGACCAGATGAGACATCCAACCTCATGGATTGACCAACTACTGGTTTCTTGGCCTTTCCATTGGGAGACAGCCATTGTTCCATTATGGAATTACCTGGACTATAGCCTGTAAGCCACTCATATACATATATATGAATATATAAATATACATATATGAATATACAAATATGTATATGTGAATGAATATATGAATATGTGAATGACTATATATGAATTCATAATATAATGGATGAATATATATAATGAATATGTATATGTATACATTCAGTCAGTCAATTTTGTTCCTCTAGAGAACCTGGAGTAGTACATTGTTGTTTATAGCTAGTTAACAGCTCTAAACTTAAGATGGTAAAATAAGTATGTAAACAGAGCCTGGAACAATATGTCATTGATTAAGATCTCTGGCTGCTCTTCTAGAGGACCTGCTCTTCCAGAAGGATCCAGAAGGATCCAGCTTTAAAAACACCGGCTTTTGTACTTTCATCCCTCTCAACTGTTCGTCAGTGGCCTTCTGTGGTTCAACTCACCCAACTATTGTAACCATGGCGACTAACACAATGACTTTTATAAGGTATTAAGAACACACAATGTACTGAAGACTGCATCATTTTATTCAGTCTTCCAGAAATGCTAGACGCTGAGAATAAGTGTCTGCATTCTATGGAGGCACTGTAGTACACAGTTCAGTAAATCTGCCATTTGGGAAGAGTGGGTAGGAGTGGGATTCCTCCTCTGCATTCCTTGGTTAGGGACCTGCACTGGAGTTTCCAGGGCCGAATCTTATGGCTAAATGATTGATCTTACCTCTGTCCTTTTCATCTCTGTAGTGAGAATTCAGGAAGTAGTGAGTCCTTTCCTCCTTATGTCTGTGATGTTACTACAAAGCACAGGATGAGATGGGCATAGGGCATGATACCAAAGTGGAACGACTCAGTGAGCTCTTTAAAGACAGTGAACAGCAGTCACAGTCCTTGCTCAGTTCTCAACATTTCATGTCTATTTTTACCTTGTCAGTTGTCTAAAACAGAAAGCTAAAAAAAATCAGAAGGACCTAAGAAAGGCATTTTAGAACTCATATGATGATGTAATCATTGGCAGGTGGTTTGAGTCAGTGACACATTTCAGAGTTTATCAAGGATATATCCAATGGAACAGAACCAAGACATGACATAGATGTTATACTTTCTTTTAGTGTAATGAGGAAGCATCTGTTTCAGACTCACGCGCGCGCCCACACACAACACACACACACACACACACTATTTATTTATTTATGCTGACAATGCTCCTCATAACTGCCATAAACTGATAACAAAACCCCAATATAAGGGATGGGAAACTTTTCTGAGTTTTTGGTCAGAGCAGTGGAAGAGACTAAAAACAATCTAGGTTATTCCCGCTGCTCTTGTTGCCACTAAAAGGTTTAAGGTAAGTCTGTGTGTTGTTGAAGATCCATACACTTCAGAAATGGGACTTGGAAGAGTGGAGCAGAGTCTAACCTGAAAGCCTCTTTCTGTTGTTTAGCTTTCGTGATATCAGAAGGTCCTGTGCAAGCTGCCCAGGGACGGAACAGTCAACAGTCCTTCCCAGCTGGATGCCTGTAAACCACAAAAATGACTAGTGAGGGAAGATACTTCTAAAGATGATAGTGGTTCATGTCCTGGGGGTACCCAACACCTCTCTAACTGGATACAAAGCCAGCTCAACAGGAAGGAAATCATGTCTGATACTGGAAACCTAGCCAACCCCTTGGGGCTAGTGAGGTCCTGGATCTTAGAGCAAACATACAAAGAATACTGTGCTATGCCCGCTAGTTCCTAACTATATTCAAAATACATACCCTTATACTTAGAGATACATGTAGCTCTCACCCTACATCAATGATGCTTCTCTTTAGACCAGGCAAAGATCATTACAGAAAGGTACAACTGGTCACAGTGTAGAGACCTACTCTTCCTAAAGATACATCTACAACTCCTGCACCTAAAGCTAAGGGAACATTATGAAGAGGAGGTAGAAAGATTGTAACATCCAGAGGACCAGGAGGTCTGCTGGGAGATTTTTGTCTCTTGGAAATGATGGTGAAGCTACACCTATGATACTTCAGCAGTATGGCTGCCTAAACGAGATCTGAACAAGGAGTAAACCAACAGATGTGCTAACATGGAACAGGGAAATCTCACATACATACTCACACACTCTCACATACACAGATACACACACATAGAGGAGACACAGACATAGATACACAGACACACTCATATACACTATATATATGTACACACACTCTACAGATATACTATACACACACACTATACACACACACCACACATACACACACCACAGATATACAGTATACCACACACACAGACAACACATACACACACACCATGCATACACAAACACATACATACACGCAACATACCATGCACCGTGCACACATTCATACACAGAGGACATACAGACACACATACACACAGATAACACACACACACACACACACACACACACACACACACACACACATCAATAATAATCAAAGAAAAAGAGACGATGAAAGGGAGTGGGGATCCAGAGGACATAGGTGGGGTTGAAGGGAGGAAATGAAAGATGTATATGTAGGAACTATATTTTAATTAAAATTAAAAGGAACAAGTTAAAAGACAAAAACAACAAAAGAGTCATCTTTAGGGGAAAATATGAAACCTCATCTTTATTTAGCTTTTGATAGAAACCTTTTGACTCTATACTCAATTGCATCAGTTAACAGACCACTATTGCATTAAAAAGTTCATTTTTCGAAAGCTTAGAAAGTTGGTATGAAATTTCTGATGGGGAAACATTTAAAATGGAGAAAAAAAATAAAGAAGAATGTTTGACACCATTGGCATAGGCTATTTAGAGAAGAAACATTTCAGTAGAGCAAAGCAGTGTGCTGGCCACCATTTTAGCTTAACCACAGACTGAGAGGAGTCGATTGCTAGGGAAGGGCTAGGCTATCATCACCCTTTAATGGCTAGGCCCCACGTTTTCTCAGTGCTGTATATAAGGTCACTCTTATTTTTTTGTCAGGACACTTTACATTTCTTCTGTAATGAATCTGTATTTCACCACTGCTACAATCTGCCACAGTGTAGACATCTGTAAGGCTAGAGGCTCATTTTGGTAACATGTTAAAACAATAGACTATCAAGGAGCAGAACTGCACTCTAACGTGACTACAGATTCATAACGATGGACCAGCGCAGGTCCTCTGACGGGCCACCTGGACCACTGGCATGGAATGCTGACTCTAGGGGGTTGTGTACGTGAGGAAGTGGGAAGGAGGCATACAGATAGAACTCTGTATTTCTTCTGTTCAGGTTTGCTGTGGACTTAGAATTATTTTAGTGACTAAAATCTACTGGAATCACTTCAAGTATTACTGTTCTTTGCTTCTTTATGTTTAGTGTCTTTAAGACTGGTCTATGTATGTATGTGTATTTTTGTGTGTATGTGTGTGTATTGTGTGTGGTGTATGTGTGTGTGTATGTATGTGTGGTATGTACTATGTATGGTGTGTGTGTGTGTGGTATGTACTATGTATAGAGTCTGCATATGTGTGTATGTGTCTATGTGTGTACTGAGAGCAAAGTATCGAGTTCTTGTTTGTCCATCTTAGCTGAAATGCACTCCAGTACCCCTGTTGCTACCATTTGTGTTGGTATAGCTTCCAAAAGTATCTCAGAGGAAATGAATTGCTATCATAATACAACCTGGCCTTTGCAGGTGCAAGACAGGAGATACCAATCTAAATTCCCTTAAGAAATGCTAATATTGGAAACAATTTGCCAACAGGCAGAACACGACTTTGAATCCAATTTCAAAACGATGTTTTCTTCAGCACCCCCTCCTCATTTAGGTTGTAGCTTCCTTCCAGATCTGGTGACTGAGGCTTCCTAACTCTCCAGAGCTCCTTCCACACACTCCTTTCTTTGAGTGTGTTGGCGGTTTTGACTCACACAGTCTTTGCTTGGCTCCGTCCTGCTCCCTGATGATATATATGTACAGAGAAAGAATGGATGGTATTGGTTAAATGTATTGCATCTTCAGTTTAATGGGTTTCTTTAATGATGTCCAGTCCCAGCAGTGACCGGAGGCAGATGTCTAAGTCTTTTGGTCGGTGGGTATGATCTCTTTAGGCAGGTTAGAACTCTGGCATTCTTGAGACATGTACCTTGAGGTAGCTTCCGATAGTTTTTCTTTAGGGTCACCAGTATCAATAGTTACATGTTTTTAGTTTTTCATTTATTAGTAAAATGAATTATTTTCTATTTCTAAATTTTCATGTATTTCCCTTCCTATGGAAAAATAGAAGTAAAATGATTATGTCATTTTTTCCTTTTTTTTTTTTTTTTGTCAGAACGACCCGGTGGCAGCTTATCACGGTGCGGAAGAGCTCTGGAGCAGTTTTGCTCTTTAAGCATCTTCATTTCATGTTCCGGACAATTATGTGAAATGTGTGGGGTTTCCTCGTCAATTTAACCCGGCCTATTTTTATTAAAATAAGAAAGTGACGGTCTAGTAATCCCAAGCAATTAGTGGATTGGACTACCTCCTGAAAAATCAAATCTGTAATGCGAAAGGAAGTAGGCACATCAGTTAGAAATCCACTTGACAGCTTACGTTAGCTGAGCAGTTTGACGACATACTGCCCATGCTCCCTGGGTAAGCTCCAGCTTTTGCTTTTTTTTTTTTTTTTGACAGTAAAGTCATGGGAGAAAGGGGAGTTGGTAAATAATGCATAATATTTATCTATCAAGAGAGATGTACTGACTGTGCTATTGGCGGTGTCTTTGATACTGGAAAGAGAAATGAAGCAGAAGATGATTTATTGTCCTCTATCTCAAATAATTTATAACCTGTTTTTGTTAGTACAAAGAAAACTGTTTAAGAAGCCCAGCAGAAGATTAAAAACATGATAGGTAAACCTGTGTACAAATGGTTTTACTGGTGCCTGCCTGCCTCCAGATTGCCTCAGTTTTACCCATGTGAGTGAGAGAATGGGGCCACGTTTTTCTGTTCCCCCCTTCCCTTTCTCCCTCTAGCTCCGGCCCTCTCTCACTCCAGCCCAGAGGGTTTTCATTCATTTATTATATGTAAGTACACTGTAGCTGACCCACATGAGGGCATCAGATCTCATCGTGGATAGTTGTGAGCCACCATGTGGTTGCTGGGATTCGAACTCATGACCTCTGGAAGAGCAGTCAGTGCTCCTAACCGCTGAGCCATCTCACCAGCCTGAATGAGGGCCATCTTTAAAGTTAACTCACAAGCAAATCATGGGACACAGGACTCTCTGATCCCAGATCCATGGCTTATACCACAGCATCGGAAAGTGTAGATTCACTGTATACCAGAGCAGGATCAGAGTGATAGTCAAGAATGAATGGGAAAAGGACAAAAAATGAAAAGCTCTCTGCTTACACCATGGCTTTGCCTCATGAGCGCAGGCTTACAGTGGCTGTGTGCTACTCACGTTAAAGCCAGGGGCATCTTTGCTATCCAAAGAAGTCTGGGCAGTGCTAGGAATCCCGCTGTCTCATTTTGAGAAAACATGCATTTAAACATCTGAACTGCATAACTAGCGTGAAAGAGACACTGCGTTTCCATTATATGAGTGCTAGATACCGATAGCAGCCTCGCAATTTATACAGGCAAGGGATTTTTTTTTTTCAGTATCTAAAAGTAATTGCAGATAGTCACAGCAGCTGCAGAACATTCCGCTCTAATTTATTATTTGCTGTTGGAAAGCAAATTCATTTATTGTAACCAAAAGATGCATTACAGGGTTATTTCATACATGGTAGACTCTCAAAATCTTGTGATGATGACATTGATATAGTGCCACTGCTCTGTTATAACCTTTGTATATTATTTAAGTGTAACAAATACTTCATTCATCGCTTGCCCTAAACTTTGCATTCGGTGACATTCTTGCTGCCGTGTTAATATCAGGTCTATTAAGCTGGACCTCATGGTCCATTACCCTTTCTTTAGATTTGACCCCATGAAGCTTGGAGGTCTTGGGCACAGTGTGAAACAGCACAGGGTCTCACGCTCACCAAGGAACTCATTAGGACTTTATAGAAACACAATAAATACCCACACAGTGCTAACATTTGCACTGAGGGATGCTCAGCAGACGTGCAGCCTGGTGTCAGGACACACTCATTGTTCCCTTTATTCAGGCCTGCACACTGATTCAGTCTGCTCGCTAAAAAGAGCCCTCATTTATAATCTAACCGTTTTTTTTTTTTTTTTTTTTTTTAATTTAAAACCTTTGGAGGCAGGATTCATTTACTGGTATTTCGGTTTTGTGAGCTTTCCTCTAATCGTTCCGTGTCTTAATCTATTTCTTTAGGTTTCTACTTAAATTTTAGACGGTGTAATTTAAATCAAGTCCTGCAGTTCATGAAAGCATCCCAGAGAGAGCCATGAACTGCAGTGTCTGGTCGGGAGGTTTTTATTTTGTCTTAAACGACACTGCGATTCTTCAGTCCCATTTGCATTAATATACATGGCTCTAATAATGCAGGTAAATTCTTCGAGGTTGCTTTATGGGAGAAACTACCCAGGGGACGTGTTTGGCTTTAATTTTAAAGCCTGATGTACATTATCCCTCTGGTATGCCTTCCGTTGTATTTATGTCTTCATAGTAAGGAGCTATGCTACAGCAGAGTCTAGGGAGTATTGATGATGTTTTATTGTCAAGCCACTCCCACAACTAAGTTTTCCTCTCTCAAGATACTTGAGACAGACAGCTTCAGGGACTGCTCTTGCCCAGGGTGGTATAGGCGGGATGAAGAGGAATTTCTATGAGGAAGGGCTTTTATGGGGAGAGTTCTGAGTTTCCAAGTTTACTATTCAAATTAATTAGATTTTCGTGGGCAGAAGGCCTCTGGAGTCTCATACAAAGACCCCTTTCCTCTCTCTCTTACTCTGCAAATTACTTAATGAAAACACTGGATTACACAAGACAAAAGAGGGTTTTCCCAGCTTGTGTCAATCAAGATCTGATGGGTTTGTTTTTTGTTTCTAAAGCAAAAATAGGAAAGGACAGCTTTGTTTTTACAAAGTTTGGGTTAATCCTCTCACCTCCTGCATCACTTTCCAGGAAAATTTTGCTGCAAGCTTGGGAAAAAGAACTGGCAAATCCCAACTCCTGACCACACAGCAAGACCATCAGAGACCAAATAACTGCCTGATTTTACCAACTAGCTAGTCTTCAAAAGGAAGAGCGACTTAGAATATGGTATAACCTTCTCTTATGTGTTGGGAGCTCGGCTATTCATATCAAGATTGGAAGATCAAAAAATGACTAAGCTTATTTTAGAAGGCCTTTAGTCTCAGCTACTTAGAAGGCTTTGGCAGAGGAAACACTGGCTTGATGTCTGCCTGAGCTGTAAAATGAGCTGGAGGCTAGCTCGGTCAACTTAATGAGATCGTGTTGCTCTGTAGACCAGGTTGGCCTGTAGCAGAGAAATGAAAAAAAAAAAAAAAAAAAAAAAAAAAAGGACTAAATCTATAGCTCAGTGGTATAATGTCTACTTACCATGTGAGAGGCACTGAAGTTAGTCCTCAGGATTAAAAACAATGGGGAGAATTACTCTAGAAGTTTGAAGCCTGCTGAGGTAGACCCAACTAATTATCATCTGACATAGCGATGAATCTTGAATTCACGGGATGGAGAACGAGCTGGGGTGGAGAAGTGGGGAGCATCCATGGAGGTGGAGGAAGGGGAGCATTGAGCTCTGAAGACCTTCTCCAGTAGCTGTTTGATGTAAACATTTGGGGCAGCAGGCACAACATATAGAAGGACGCATATCTGAAGGTTCACAGTGTATATCTGGAGTAGCTCATGTGGTGTGCCGGAGGCAGAGGATCGAAGGGTGGGCTCAGGAAAGTGATCTGGGATGAGATTACCCACACATCCAAAGCTGTGATGCCAAAAGAGGGTTTGCTATTTCCTTTGATGGCACTTACAAATTTTCAAGATCCGCAGAAGAAACTCCAAGTAAACACCCATATAGTCAGATCGATGTTTTATGTAGACTATTGGTAGGAAGGCGGGAGATCATTTAGAGTTGGAGAATTCATTCAAGGAGACTGGAGCCTGTTGTAGGAATCCATGCCGATGATCCACAGGGCCTAAGAGAGGGAGGCAGCAAGCAGTAAAAGCCATGGCTGAAGGAAGCCTGTTTGGAGAAGGCAGGATTTGCCCAGTGTTTTGAAGGAGGACCGTATACCGGGCTGTGGTGGGGATCAAGGAGTGAGGAAGGCAGGGAATGGGACAGGACCAAGTGTGGGACGGAGAAGGAACCCACCAAGCACAAGGGTGGTTTTGAGTCTCTGGTCCTCAGCTACGTCACCCCTTTCTCTTAACCTTGCCCCACTTTGTCTCCTTTGGTGCTGGGTTAAGCACTGACTGCTGGAGGAAGCGCTGCGGTGTCACTGTGCTGGTTTCTATAGCTTCTTCGGAAAAAGCCCAGTTTCTCAGGCTTTCAGAGCTGGCTTCTTCCAGCTGTGCAGGAAGAATGAGCTGATGTAAGTTTGAAAGATCCCGAAGACTTAAACCAACAAAAATCCTCTCTCTCCAAACAAGGCAAGGAGGGAGTTAGTAATTGCACATGCGCTATGAGGAAGGTGGCGTCGAAGGAGAAGCCCCTCTCCCCCCATTCCTGAACTTTTGGCAGACTTAAGAACTGGAAAATATGACTTATTTGGGAACAATTTTTTTCCAGGAAGCACATATTTTACAAGCATTTTAATTATGCAGATGTGATGTATCCTACTTACTGTTGTAACGGAGGCCGGAGCTGGTAAGACCGGCAGCTGCTTCTGGCTGAGAAACTTGTGTTTTGTCCACTCCTACAGAAAATCTAAATGCTTTGATGGTCAGTTTTGGATATTTTGCTTTTTCGGTTCGCGTGTCAAAAATCCAAACACTTCATCGTGTGGAACAAATTATTGCTTGGCTGTCTGTTTTACTCAGCATTATCTAAAACGGAAGAGGACAAAGCTCCGAGAAATACTTAACCTCTTTCTGCAGAGAGAGCAGCTTTTGAAAGGTGTAGAATCGTAGATACCTCACAATGATCAGAAGTTAGAATTGGCTGGGGAGATGGCTTGGTGGAAAAATTATGTACGCAACAAGGATGAAGACTGGACTTCAGATCATTCAAGCCCATGTAAGAGCGGGACAGGCATGTGGCTTGCTTTAAGCCCATCATTTGGGTGGTAGAGAGAGGGAGGGGGTCCTTGGGCAAACTGGATAGCAGAGAGTAGCTGGAATCAGTGATCTCTGGGTTCAATGAGAAGCCTTGTCTCAGTAAATAAAATGGGAACACTTGAGGAAGATGATCAACACCAACTTTGGGGCTTTGTGTGCATTATGTTTATATATAGACTTAGACCTGTGGATGCAGACCCTATATACATGCCAGAAATTAAGAACAACCCAAATATGATAAATGGATGAACACAGCATGGTGTATCCCTGTGATAGAATGTTATTTACCCATAAGAGGAAGCGACATTGTGATACATACCAACGACTTATTAAATATGTTACTCTAGGGAATGAACTCAGAAACGAAGGGCACATTCTATATATTATTTACATAAAGTGTAAATGATGTAAAGGAAAATATAGAGGGACAGAAATCAATTTGGAGGTGACCAGGGTCAGGGAAGTGGAGATTGAAAACTTTAAGTGTAGCTTTTTTTTCTTTTTTTCATTAAGGAGGTGAAGTTCTGAACCAGGAAGTAGTGGTGGGCACACAACACAGTGGATGTACTTAATGTTCTGAACGGTACACTTTAAAATAGCTTATAGGGTTAGTGGCATTTTTTTTTTTACAGTAAGAATAAGTTTAAAAATAAGTTGATATTTGTTGTAGAAATCATGTCCACGAATTCCTTGAGAGTTAATGTTGTTGAATAAAATACTTGAAAAACATGTTAAAATTATGTGTGTGTGTGTCTGTATTTTTGTGTGTGTATGTGTTTGTGTGTGTATGTGCACATGCACAAGCACTGATGTGTGCACAGAGGCAGAGGAGAAAGCCAGGTATCCTGTTATCATTCTCCACCTTATACTCCCTTGAGACAAGATGCCTCTCAGAGCTCGGAGTGAGGCTGGTGGGCTGCTGTCTCTGCTCCCACAGCTCAGGTAAGAGGTGCTAACTTGGCCAGTTTTATACATGGTGCTTTAGATTCAAACTAATACCTGCTCTCTCCTATAGACATAACTTTTATCTGATGCGCTATCTCTGCACCCCAAATCCTATTGGTCTATTAAGAATTGTGCCTGAAATTCAAATGTAACCAGACAACTCAGTGTGCTGTCTTTCTGTCATGTGGGTACTTGTGAGAAGTAGTTATGGGGGGGGGGATGGGGAAAGGGAGTAGCATCTGAAATGTAAATAAATAAAATATCCAATATTCAATTTATATAAAAGAAAAGAAATGGCGATTTTCATCACTGATCCAGGGACCTTGGACAGTGTCTGGACTGATCTAGCACTCAAGTAACACTTGTGACATATGTTCCAAAAATATTTACACTTGACAAAACATATAAAAATAGAAACTGTAGAAAGAAGAAACAAAATCACTCACACATCAACCAACCAAAGAAAATAGTACCTAGAATTATCTATTTCTGTCCTGACTCTTTGCCTACACTTCTTGGTTGGTTTTGTTTCTGTAGGGCATCTGCATATGTAACCTTTTTTTCAATGGTGACTTTAATATAACTATTTGTCACATTGTCAAACTTTCTCAATAAACACCTATTTAAAATTGGAATAATAACATGTTCAGTGGACATATTAATTTGCTTTCCTGTCAGACTAGTTGGTTAAAAATTTTTCAATGTTGTATGCAGCATGTAAAAATTATAGCAGTATCTTAAATCCTTAAAAAATATATTTCTTTAAGATAAATTAACAACAAAGATTTACTAATGCAAAAGGAATATATTTCTTATGGTATTGCAAAATTAATTGCCGAGATATCAGGCTAGTGGTGCACACACCACAAATTCAAATGCTTATTATACCATACTCTGGATATTAATATTTAATAATTTAACATCTCTTGTTCATTTAAAATGAGAAAAATAATATATTGTTGTTCTAACTCATGATGTTTAAAGAATGAAAAGTGAGTTTTTTTTTTCTTTCACAATTAACTTCTGGTTTCCTAGAAGGCCTTACCCTTCTCATTAATTTGTAGACACTTATCTATCAGGTGATGTCTGACATTCACTGATAATTGTTTTATCTTTTAAGTTTTGCCATGCCTTTTCTTAGAGGGCTTTATTAAAGGGTAAAATTATTAGGGACTGGAGAGATGACTCAGTAGTTAAGAGCATTGGCTTCTTTTCCAGAGGACCTGGGTCCAATTCCAAGTGTTTGCATGGCAGCTAACAACTGTCTATAACTCTAGTTCTAGAGGATCTGTTACCCTCTCTGGCTTCCAAGGGCACGAGGCATGCAAGTGATACACTTGAATATGGAAAAACTCCCATACACATAAAATAAAAATTAAAAAAGGATACAATTACTGGTTTGCTACTATACCTCATGATTTCCTTTGCTCTAAAACCCCAACATGCTTAGTATCACTCCAAGACCTGTCTGTAGGAAGTAGGGGGTAGTTGTAGAGAAACCTGGAAGGAATGTGATCATGGCTCAGCTGGGGAGGAATTTAGACAAACAGAGATTTACTTTGTAGCCAGAATGGTCCTTGATTCATGTTAGTTACTCTTCTAAAACCAAGGGAGTTCTTCTGACCCATCAGCAGAAAGATGCTCCTCCCATGATGATTTGAAGGAAAGTGAAATATTTCTATCTCCTAAAAGTTATCCTTTCAAAATGTACACCTTCCACTACTGCAGGGAATTGTAATGTGATGGGTCAGCTGTCTGAGGAAGCAGTAGGAACCATCTCCAGAAAGTCAAAGGTGAACTTTGATGTTATCTAAAGAACTAAGGCAAATCCAAGGTTCTGTCATTCAGTCACATTGTTGGCAAGTATTGGTTTATTATTATATCAGCAAAATGTTGCATAGGAAACTAGTAAAGCACCCAGGGTGACAGGCAGATGTGGGAGGAGACGAGGCCAGAGGACTTTACCATACAACTTGAGGTAGACAGGGATTCTCAGGCACATCCAGAAGGCACACACTGACTGCTTTGTAGTCAGATGTCAGAGATGATAAGGGCATGGGCAGTGTGAAGAAATGTCCTAACAGCATCAAAGGTTTGCCAGGCGGTGGTTTTATTCTCAGCACTCAGGAGGAAGAGATAGGTGGATCGGCAGGTTCGAGGCCAGCCTGTTCAACACAGTGAGTTTCAGGACAGCAAGGGCTATACAGAGAAATCCTGTTTCGAAAAGCCAAACCAAACCAAACCAAACCAAACCAAACCAAACCAAACCAAACCAAACCAAACCAAACCATACCAACCAGACCAGACCAGACCAGACCAGACCAGAGCAGACCAAACCAAACCAAAAAACATCAAAGTTTATGTTGAGTATCTGGTTCATCAGCTCAACTAGTTATATGAAGACTTTGTATTACTATTTACAATCACAGTGCCCAGGTTTCTCACATATTTGTGTGAGATTAAATTTTATGGGAAGGGTTTTGAAGAAGAAGTAGCATCTCTGTCAGTAGAGAGGGGAAAAGGCCATCCTTGGCTCTGCATTGGGTACAAGCAGAAGCTCAGAGGGATGGTGAACGGTCCTGATCCAGGCTTCAGTGGTGAGCAGACTGGGATTGGCATCCAAGGATGCATAAAGACATGGCTCAGAGTCCACACTTAAAACAGTGGCTTTGGTAGAGAAGGACTGTGGATGTTGTAGGCTCTGCCTCTGCTCTTGGTCACCAGTCAGAACTTGATAGTAAGTAAGATCTTGTTGCTGAAGACATCACACACTTTGATCACAGGACAGGGAGAGATACAGCTGGTCCTGACCTTCAAGGTTCTTCCCTGTTGGCTAGCTTTCATGGTGTTGGAAGGTGTTTTGTTGGCTGTCTCGGGAGAAAAGCCAACAGTAGTCTTTAGAACCTAGCTATGAATCCTACAAGCTAAAATAACGAGCAGCCTGGCAAGATAAGCCCATTGACAGCAGCATTTTCATCAGCTTTCTAATTGGACTTAAAGCTTGACCACAGTAGGAAACTCACATCTGGTACTTTAAGTCTAGCTAAGAATCCAAGTCTGGGGAATCTTGTAGTCCTCATATCATAATACTATTATTTGGTCAAAGGTGCATCATATAAAGCTGCCTTCTTAAAATGCATCCTTGTGCCACAGATTAGTGTAGCTCCTGGACTTAACAGAGAAGCCTTTTTATGCAGTGGATGATGGTTAATGAGAGACTTGCAGCTGGCTAAGGTGTAGAGAATAAGGGACTGCGGACAGTGCTCAGCTCTAAGTGGGACACTTACACCATAAAGGCTCAGGGAACACAGTGAGGGGAGGGAATGGAGAGATTTTAAGAGACAGAAGTTGGAGGATTGCTGTGACAGTGTCTTCTGGATGTGACAGGGCCATTGCTCTCCTGGACTCAGGGCACAGGGCTGCCTGCATAAGATGTGTACAAGACCACACCACGCAATAGATGGAGGAAGAAGGATCTTGTGAGTCCTCAACCCCTGAGGAGCTATTGGCAGTGGATAGCCAGAGGGAGGGTCAGGTTTCTTCAGTGGCAGGGCTCATGGTAGGTTGTCCACTCTCTAGTGGATAATACCCAATATTCTTGCACATAGAGGCAGCAGTAATTAGACTTAGTGGGAGGTAAAACAAGAAGTTGGGAGAGGGATTGTGGGGAAGTCAGGAAAGGGTTGGAGAAGGAAGGAGGTGGGCTGGATATGATCTAAACATACTGTGATCCTGTATGAGATTACCAAAGTCTAAGTAAAAGCTTTATTGAATAAAGAAGGCAGAAGAAGAACCTAAAGTATCCTAACAAGAGAGGTACATGGGAAACCCTGCAGAGATGTAAGGAGGGATTAGTGAGGCAGGAGTTTCCAGGTGGGAAACTCAGGATGACTTCCTTTACTGCCAATGGAGGGATTTTGTTCATGATTGTAATGGAAACTTCCATTCTCTCCTTTTCCTCCTCCTTCCACTCCTTCTCCTCCTCTCTTCTTTCTCTTCCTCCTCCTCCTCCCCTTTTCCTCCAGCTCCTGTTCCTGCTTCTCCTCCTTCTCATGTATTTCAGGCTAGCTTTTAACTCACTATGTAGTCTAGGCTAGCCTCAAATTTGTGACAAGTCCCCAGCCATAGATTCCTGAGTCCTGGACTCACAAGCATGTGCCACTACTCTTGGCACGTCACCTTCTGTCTGAGACACTGAAATTCCATTTTACTCACCTGAAGAGGAATAGGAGCCCCTGTGATGCTACTCAGATTGTTGATTTGAAGCCATACTTGGCCCAGACCTGCCTTTCTCACTCTGTGGCTGGTGGTTGTGTGGACTGCAGGGGGCAATGTTCTCCAAATGTCTAAGAAGCACACGGGCTGGCAAACGTCCATATTCCTCCTCGGACTGAGAACTTGGACTCGTTACTCCATACCCAAAGGGAAAGGCCCGGATCTGTGAGTGCTGTGGGTGCTACCCGGACTTGGGTAGGCATGAATAAAAATCATTTACTAAGAACTTTATACACCCATACGTTTGTGATTTCGAGTTCTTCTAGAAAGGATAACATCTTCTTACCATTATGAGTGTAACCTCAGAGTAGTGATAATACTGCCTTTAGTCACACTGAGATTATATTTTTGTTTTTATGTTTTTCTTTTAGATAAAAGGCCTCACTGTGTAGCCCAACTCTAAATTCTCCTGCCTCAGCCTTTTGAATGCTGAGATTAGAGATGAGAGCCAGTCACCACATTTGGTTTAAATTGAGTTTCTTTATCGATGTTTATATGTGTAATATGGAGGAATAGAACAAATCAATATCCATAGTCACCACTAATTACTATTTCTAGAGACTGTTTTAAGCAATTTATATGAATTCCCCCACTTAGCTTTTCTAATGACCTTATGAAAGGATCAGAGATGGGATAAAAAGATTCATACAAGAAGAAGAATCAAAGGCTTGGAATATTAATTATAAAGCATACATCAAAGACATACCCAGATAGTTAAAAGACATCAGTTAGGTACTCACTAATTTGGTGTGGATCAAATGCTGGTTTCCTTCTGGTAGAGTGGATGCTGGTAAGACTTTCTTACTAGTTTTTTAGAGTAGCTCACAACCACTTTTAACTACAGTTCCAGGGAATCTGGTGTCTGGTTTTTCTTTGTCTGGTTTTGAGACAGAGTCTTGCTGTAAAGCTCAGGTTGGCCTTAAACTCATGATCTTGGTGTCTTGGTTTCCCAAGTGCTGGGATGACAGGGGTGCATCTCCAGGACAGGCTCGGAAGACCTTCCTGAGGAGCCGTTTGCGGCTGAACGGACTCTTCACTCTCCAATAATCTAGAAATGTGGGGAGAGATCTTGTCTCACAGAAAAATCACAACTCCATGGAGATGCGGTGAGAGGCTGTCCATTACGGTGTTATTATTCCCAAACGTAAGAGACCGAACTACTGTGTAAGAAGAGCTTTGTGGAGGGTTTTTAATTTGGTTAGGAGGAGGGAGGTAATGACTGCTATGTTCATTTTAACTTCCTTGAAAAAAAAAAAACACATTAAAACATTTTAAAATGCTCAAGGAATTAGTATTAGTTTACTTACTACTTTTTAATGATTTATATGTATTTGTGTGTCTATGTATGTGCACATGTGAGTGCGGGTGCACATGGAAGCCATACAAAGGATGCAGATTCCCTGGAACTGTAGTGAAAAGTGGTCGTGAGCTATTCTAAAGTGGGTTCTGGGAATCGAACTCAGGTCCTCTGGAAGAGTCGCAAGCTTCCTTAACCACTGAGCCATTTCGTCAGCCCCAGAATTAATATTTTAATAGTTATTCAAATGTTCTTAATTTATTCTACCAGTACTCTACTATATTATGTCCATGTTGTGAGAGAGTAAACATGACTTAGAATTTTAGCAGTTAATCATTTTGTCAGCTGACTCAGCAACCAATCATCTTCAGAAACACCAATTTAAATAGTAATCATTATTCTATGATAGTGCCTGTCTCTGTATCCACATAACAGCCCACCAGACAATTCATATTACTAATTAAATTTTCTTTTTGAGTTGTTTTTTTTTCATGCCTTGATTCATACTCACAAAGCCAGTTCTTTGGTTTACTGTAGTTTCTTTTCTTAAATTTTATTTAATTTTTGTTTGAATTTTGAATAACGGAAAAGAGGGGGTTGGAGCATGCAGCCAATCCATCAAATGTCTCCTCCCTCCCATCCAGATGAAATAAAAAGCAAATAATTATCTTGAGCTCTCATACTGCTTTCCTTTGCTCCTGTTCCCTTCAGTAGAAAAGCTTGGTTTCACTTTGTATAGTCTAGTGTGCTCCCAGTTTTAATTTTTCTATGCACCTGACAGTCAAAAAAAAAAAAAAAAACCCTCCTGGTTTCTGGAAGACTGGAGTCAGGAAGCAGTTTCTAACGACAACAAATTGAATCGTTTGCATGAGGAAGTGTTGCTTTTATAAGTGATGGGAAACTTCAAATTTGATTACAAGCAACCTTTGGCTTCCTATCTGTTCAACAATAGGCCATGTTGTTAAGGGCAATTTCCATGCACAGCATGTGGGTCCCATTTTTTCATTCTTAGACATGGTTGTTTACTGTTCGGCACTGTTTATGCATTTTAATCAGTCCTTTTCAGTCTCCTTAATAAATCACTACAAAGAGAACACACCAAAACAAGAACCATTATGCCGTATTGGTTACCCTTACACATTATTCGCTGCTTGCAGTTTCATTCCAAATTAGTACACAGATTTAGAAAAATAAATAAATAACAAGAATAAAAATCTATAGCCAAGAGTATTGTATTTCGAGGTGCAGCATTTCTGGCTAAATAACCCTCTTTGAGCTCCATCCTTTAACAGCAGGAGCCTGACTTTAAAATTCAGTTCAAGCAAGAAGCACTTAACAATTGGAACCTGCCCTCACTTCTTGGGACTGAAAGTCTCTCTCTCTTTTTTTTTTTTGATGGGATGGAGCTGACAGCCTAGTTCCTGCTTGGCAGGCACTCACATGAAATGAGCCTGTATTAGTAATAGATAAATGTTTTGACATTCAGGTATCTTGCTGTCTGAGAAGAGTATTATGGTTAGAGCAACGGTAGGAAAAGAAAAAGAGTTTTTGGTCTTTATGCCTGAGTGAGGAAGGACAATGACTTCCTAGCATCATCTGGCATCCAGTCAAAGGCTCTGCTTGATCTGTGGCTCCTTCTCTTGTTAAAGGCAAACTTTGATTTTCTCTTAAATGAGCTTTGTAAAAGGTGAAGTTCTTTTACTCCAAGTTTTTTTTTTTTTTTTTAACCGAACTCACTGGACTTTTTTAACTTTGGTTTCTAACATAAAACAGTTTTTTTTTTTTTAAACTAAAACATACTGTTTTAATCCCAGGATGGGGATGAGAATACCACAGGGGAAAGGAAAGCCACGGGTATTATTTAACATGGATTTAAATTCTAAGACATGATATGGCACTTTACATTTAAGTCCAGTGATCAATACTGGCATATGTTAGAAGTATCACTAGAAAATTAATTTCATAAATATGTGTTACAATGTAAAGCTTAGGGAGGTAGTTTAGGAAATATAGGAAGTATATGAAAATAATTTTAAGTAAATGGGATCCAAAACAAGCAATGACTAAATGTACATATTAAACTTTCTTTCAAAATACATTGGATAACTCTTGGACATCAATTTCCAAAATCCCCTGGAGTCCCATGGAATTCAGCAAAAGTAGGTACTTCGCACAGGTCCTCAAAAACCCAGTTAGCCATGTGTTGGGGAAACACTGTGAGTTTCATGAAGAGGCCAATGTACTGATGCATGTCTGTGACCTCAGCTCTTATAAAACTGAGTCAAGAGAATTGGTGAAAATTTGACGGCAGTCAGGGATTTATATTGAGATGCTGTCACAAAAGGCGAGAAGGTAAGCTGAACAAATCAAACACAAATGGCAGAAAAAACAAACAAACAAACAAACAAACAGATACAGAAGAGGTGAACACGAGTGTTTGGGGACCTCTGGAAGGATTCCTGTGAAAGTGACAGGCGTCCTTTGTGAGGGGTTCAGATTTTAATTCTTCACATCCACCATCGTGGTACAAAAATGTCCCGTTTTATAAAAATGAATTTAGTGTTTCACTTTTAAAAAGTTTTCTAAACCATCAGGATGCAAATTATTCCGATTTAGTTCTCCATTTCCCCATACCTCAATCTTTATTTTTAGATATTCTTATTTCTCTGACCCGGGCTTTCAACCTTTGATTGGCTAGCAGATGTAACCTTTGCATATTGATTGTCCTCATTGTTTCTGAATCCATGGATCTTAAGGACATAGACTGATAATTCCTTAAGGACATAGACTGATATTTTCTTCGGTGAGTAAAAACCAATTTTAGTTATACACATTTTATACAGGTACAAACAAAACAAAAACCAAAACCCTTATATTTATCAACCTTTCTTATAGAATGGCATGGTAATATGATTATGCTCTGGCTAATAGTGTGTAATCAGAAATATTGTACAAATTCTCCTAGACATTATATCTAAAATAAGTGTTTTCCCTCTATCCCCAAACATGGATTCCTTCCAGTGAAGTAGTCTTAAACCCAGATGGTTAGTTGCACCCTGTCATTATGCCACTATTACACGTGTGGGTGCATCTTTCCCTAATGTACATACCACGTTAGCAGTCAGGTTCCATCGCTGGACAGCACTATTGGTGACGATTCCATCCCAGCAGATTTCATGTTCGTTTCTGATGCTTCAAATGTTCCCATCACAAAAACAGGACTTACAATTCAGTCCCTGCTCGTTTTTTTTTCCCTTGCAGCTGGAGCAGTCAGTGCTTCCATTACTACAGAGCCACCGTTTGGTTTGGATTGCAATTAGAAGCAGTGGCAATAGCCTGCACTGTATACAGAGCCCCAGGGACTTCCCTTGCCAACAACTTGCAGGAAAGTAGCTGTGGTGGTTTGAATGAAAATGGCTCTGGTAAGCTCATAGGAAGTGGTACCATCTGAAAAGAACAAGGAAATACAGCCTTGGAGTGGGTGTGGCCTTGTTGGAGTGGGTGTGACCTTGTTGGAGTGGGTGTGGCCTTGTTGGAGTGGGTGTGGCCTTGTAGGAGTAGGTGTGGCCTTGGAGTAGGTGTGGCCTTTTGGAGTAGGTGTGGCCTTGGAGTAGATGTGGCCTTGCTAGAGGAAGTGTATCACTGGGAGTAGGCTTTGAAGTCCCCGAAGCCAGGTCCAGTGGTTCCCTCTCTCTTCTTGTCTGCAGATCCAGATGTAGGACTGTCATCCACCCTGCCAGCACCATGTCTGCCTGCACACGACCGTGCTTCCCACCACAACAGTTATGGACTAAACCTCTGAGACGTAAAACCAGTTCCAATTAGATGCTTTCCTTTGTAAGAGTTGCCGTGGTCCTGGTGTCTGTTCATAGCAGTAGTAACTGTAACTGTGCCAGTAATCTACCCCTGACATTGGTATTTTCATGCCATATGGGTATGGCTTTTTCAGACTTTTCAAAGTACCTTCTAAGTTTAAACTTTCTAACTGCTGTTTTTATACTTACAGGCATAGGCTATGAAAATCAAGTGTCCATAGATGTGTGGGTTTATTTCTGGGTCTTCGATTCTATTCCACCGATCAACCTATAGACAGCTCATGCTGGCAAAGATGTAGAGAAAGGGGAACATTTCTCCATTGCTGATGGGGTTGCAAACTTGTACAAATACTTTGGAAATCAATCTAGTAGATTGAGAAAATTGAAAATAGTTCTATCTGAAGATCCAGCTATACTGCTCCTGGGCATATATTTAAAAGATGCTCCACCATACTACAGGGATACTTGCTCAACTATGTTCATAGCAGCTTTATTCATAATAGCCAGAAACTGGAAATAACCCAGGTATTCCTCAACCGAAGAATGAATACAAAAAATGTGGTTCATTTACACAATGGAATACAATTCAGCTATTAAAAACAAAGACATCATGAATTTTTCAGGCAAATGGATGGAACTAGAAAATATCATCCTGAGTTAAGGTAACCCAGACCCAAAAGGACATGCATGATACGTACTCACTGATGAGTGGATATTAGTCAAAAAGTACAGAACGTCCATGATACACCCCATGGACCAAATAAGTTAAACAAGAAGGAAGACCCAAGCAAGGATACTTGAATCACACTTAGAAGGGGGAACAATATAGTTATGGGAGGCAGAGGATCAAGTGTAGGGAGAGATAGGAGAAAGGTCAGGAGAATGAATGGAAATCTGCAGCTTCTGGGGTGGGGAGGGGGATCTCTAGGAAGTCCCAGAGATCTGAGATGGGAAGGCTCCCAGGAGTCAATGTGGGTGACCCCAGCTTGAAATGCTTCTAATAGTGGGGACATGGGACCTGAAGAGACCACTTCCTGCAGTCAAACAGGACTCCTAGTAGAAGGATAAGGACACCAACCCACCCACAAAACTTTTGACCCCAAATTTGTCCTATCTAAAAGAAATGTAGGATCAAAATGGAGCAGAGACTGAAGGAATGGCCAACCAATAACTGGTTGAACTTGAAACCCATCCCATGGGCAAGCACCAATCCCTGGACATTATTAATAATACTCTATTATGCTTGCAGACAGGAGCCTAACATAACTGTCCTCTGACAGGCTCCACCCAGCAGCTGACTGAAACAGATGCAGAGACCCACCACCAAACATTAGACAGAGGTCAGGGACTCTTATGGAAGAGCTGAGGGAAGGATTGAAGGCCCTGAAGGGGATGTGAACCCCACAAGAAGACCAACAGAGTCAACTAACCTGGATCCCTGAGACCTCTCAGAGACTGAGCCACCAACCAAAGAACATACATGGCTGAAACGAGCCCCTGGCACATATGTAGCAGACATGCAGCTCATCCTCCATGGCTGCTTTGTCCTGCCTTAGCGGGGAAAGGATAAGCCTAATCTGGCAGAGAATTGATGAGGGGGGTGGGGAATGAATACTCAGGGAGGGGACCCACCCTCTCCAAGAAGAAGGGGAGGGACTTTGGGGGGGGACTGGGAGCAGGAACATCATTTGGGAGAGAAGAAAGAAAGAAGGAAGGAAGAAGGAAGGAAGGAAGGAAGAAAGAAAGAAAAGAAAGAAAGAAAGAAAGAAAGAAAGAAAGAAAGAAGAAAAAAGGCCAATACAACAGAGAAGATTCTGTGGCTTGCATCAATTGTTTCCTTGAAAGAACAAGAATGGGAGGCATTAGCTTATCAATACGTAATTAAAAATCTTTCCCTATGTACCACCTATCCCTTCGTCATATAGCACCCTTAGAAGGCTTCCTCACACTTCCCCACCCTAAGGGGTATAGAAGTGGCTTATGGCTCACATTGCTTATATTTGGTCTTGTCTCCCTTGCTATGCTTGCCACTCTGTTGGAGCTGGCTCCCTGGGCCTGACAGACTCTAGGCAATGCTTGTTGGTGCTTCTGTCTGTGGAAAGGGCTCCATCCAGGCTGGGTAAACAATCCATACTCTCAGTATTTCTTTTTTTCTAGCAGGAGAGAATTATATGCAACACATGATTGGGGATAATATCCCACCTTTGAGACAAAGTGTTTTTCAACTTACAGTAGCCATCTTTGCCAGGTTGGAGATATATTTAAAAGCCATTGAGCTCAGCTCTCCTCATCCGCTGTCAGATTGCTGAGGTTATGCACGCCAAAGAACTATAATTCCCCAAGAACTTCATGCTGGGAGAAGAAGGAAAAGACCAAAGCCTGGTGTCAATTAGAGGAGGCACTTGAGTGGCCACGTGGTTCTGAGTGTGTACAGTACCATACTGTAGTAGAGACAGGAACTGAGACCCTGGCCCAGTTACACATACCTCTAACCTATTTAAGCCCGAAGCTTACATTAGGACCCCAGAGATGTGTTTTTATGGTGGTTCCTGGACATCTTGGCTTCTCTTTCACATTGAATAAGTCTGTTTTTCACTATTAGTTATTATCTGTAGTTGGACTATTGAAGATGAGTGGCTGAATCTGGGTTGACAGGGCCCAGGCTTTGAACTGTGACTTCAGTGATGTTTCTGCTTTAACTCTAGTCAGCTGTAAGTCATGTTCTCAATTAGTGATCAATGGAGGAGGGTCCAACCCATTTTCAGTGGTGCCATCCCTGGGCTGATGGTCTTGGATTCTATAAGAAAGCAAGCTGAGCAAGTCAGGGGAAGCAAGCCAGTAAGTAACATCCCTCCATGGTCTCTGCATCAGCTCCTGCTTCCTGCCCTGCTTGAGTTCCAGTCCTGACTTCCTTTGGTGATGAATTGCAATGTGGAAATGTAAGCTGAATAAACCCTTTCCGCTCCAATGTATTTTTTGTTTTGTTTTTGTTTTTTTGGTCCTGGTGCTTTGTCACAGCAATAAAAACTTTAATTAAGACAAGTTGGTATCAGGATTGTGGGGTATTGCCATGACAGATCTGACCATGTTTTGGGAGAAGAACCTTGAAACTTTGAGCTAGAAAAACTACTCAGTAGGAAGTTCTTGAGGAGCCTGGAAGATAATGTTGAGAGCAGGATACAGGATGGACACCTGGCTTTTGAAGTTCTAGAGGGAAATTTAAAGGCTCTGTTAGGGCCATTGCTATTTTGAATTAAGATGCTGTCATTCTGGTCAGCTGGACCTGAAGAATCAGCCACAATTAACAAGAGGCCAGCACCACTGAAATGAAACCTTTGGATTGCTGGAACAATTCATTCTGGTCAGCTGGCACTAAGAAATCAGCAGCGATTAAGAGGAACCAGCATCACTGAGTTGATACCTTCTGGGAAGTGTTTGCTGAGAGCCCAGGGAACTGTGTTCTAGAGGCAGTCAAGGTTATACCTCATCCCGGCAGCCAGACTTGGCGATGTGTAAGCGTCACCTGATGGTACTGGTGTTGAAGGCATGAAGGGGTCACGGAGAGCAGCTCAGGCTTGGCACTATGAGAGGCCAGGGAAAGCTATGGGTGAAGGTGCAGCCTCAATGACAGTTGAAGGCTCAGGATTGAAAGGGTCATGCAGAGAAGTTGAGGCTTGGCACCATGAAGAGAGCCTATGAGAGGCTATTGGAGAAAGTACAGTCCAGTTGCAGCAGAAGACCCCAGCATTTGGAGATGCCAGTACTATGGGATGACCATTAAGAATAGCAGCAGTGCAGTGGGACCAGTCAGAGCTTACAAGACAATCTATGTTTGCTATAGAGGGCAGAACTGGAGAAGTGACCCCAGTCCTTTCAAAGAATCCAGATCATGAATGGATTACAGACAATGGACAGTGGGACTTTGAAATTTAGAGTCTGTTTCTTTGGCCTCTTCTCTCTTCACACCCAAGAAAAGAATAAGGTCTGGACAGCTCCTTAGGTCCATACAGATGTTGTCCATCACAGGGATGATTCCCATTCAGGGGAGGCTGAGGTAATTCCCTGTTCAGACCCCTACTGGAATTATCAGGTCAGCGCTGGTAATTGGTCCCTTGGCACAAGTGTCTGAAAAAATTACATGGCTCCTCACTGGGTTCTAAAAGGCCTCACGTAAGATGGTACATTTTTACAAACTGAGGGGCACTCACCAGAGGCCCATTAAAATCCTGCTGAGTTCCTTTCCTGAGTCACCCAGGCTTGATCTACACCAAGCTAGAACCTAATTCTCAAGAAGGCATGCTTGGCCTCAGTTCTCACATTCTTTTCCAGTTAGTACCTGATATTTTTTTTTTAAAAAAAGGCAAACTTAAAAGACTAGATGATGGCCCTCAAATCCCTCATAGAGATCTGCCGAATAGAGCATTTAAGGTCTTTAATGAGAAGGAGGAGCAAGAAAGGATAGAGAATGCTTCCCTTGACAGAAGCAAGCTTCCGGCAGTAGCCCTGGGGTTGATACTAATGAAGATGAGGCACTAATGGACTCCACCTATATCTGGTTACAAATGTGGCAACAGCCATCACTGGGCAAACAACTGCCCTTCACTTCACCTGCCGCCAAGACCCAATCCAAACTGTGGACAGGCAGGACTCTGGAGGGTTGACTACCCTCCATTGCCTTGGTAAGGAAGGTTAATGTTCAAGATTTTTCTTCTACGGGAAAATCTTTCTGATCATCTAGACTTGGCAGCAAAAACCTGATGCTGCCCTGAGACCTTTGCTCCCAACAAGACCATCAGTATTACCATCAAGGAGCCCGGGGTAAGTGTCTAGGTATTGGGTAAGTCTGTCATGTTTAATAGAGTCTCAGGAGCGACTTGGTCCATATTTCTTGGTTACTCTGGTAAAACTTGAACTTCTCAGCTCTCTGTGATGGGTGTTGATGGCCAGCCTCACTAGCCAGGAATACAGGTCCTCTCCTCTGTTCCCTCTTGTGTAGAAGGAACTTAGCCAAGCTGGCCCAGCCACAGTGCTGGCATACATGCCACTGTTACTTCCTCCCTGAGCCAACCTAGAATCTGCCAGCATAGCTAGCGACCACAGATGCTGGATCAGGCAATGGTGTGACCCACTGAGAAAAAAGACAGCATCATATCTGGCTACTTAAGAGCCAATGAGAAGCTGGGAGGGGGTATAAAGATTTGCTCAGTTCCTGCAATAAATGAGCTTGCTTTTGCCAGTTGCCCAACTCATAGAGTCTGTGTCCTTGACTCTGCCCCTTCTTACCCTTACTCCAAGGGTCTTGGTTGGGGTCACAAGCAACACTCCTGGTCCACCTGATTACCTACCTTTTCCTATTTATTCTTAGTTGCCTAACCCTATTATTAGACAGGGATATCATGGCTAAATTATGCTTTTCCCCTTTGTTTGAATCCAACTTCTTCTGGATCTTTCCTTCTCCTTCTAGCCTCTGAAAAGCCTCCTTGTGCAATGGATGATATTAATACTTCACCCTAAGCTCTCCGATGCTTTCTTGTTGACCCAAAGTTTGGGAAACCTCCTCTCCTTCAGTGTCCCACCATTATTCCCTCATTGAAATCTTATCCTGGGACCCGACCTCTTACCCCCATCATTCACAATGTGGTAATATCTGTTGGGGATTGGTTTTAATTCTTTGAATTAATCCAGCCCCCAAAATCAAGAATCTGCATGTCCAAATGCTGAAGGTCCTTGTCCCCAGTTGATTTTTGATTGATCAATAAAGCACTAACCATTAGTTGAGGCGGTACCTTTAGATTTGTGCAGGCTAGGGACTGGGAGAGAGGAAGGAGCAGAGATCACCATGAAGGGGAAGAAGAAAGACCAGACCTAAAGGCCCACTGACATGTGAGAATCAGGGAAAAGTGGCCTCATGAGCCACTTCCCCAACTGTGTTTGGAGTAGCAGAGATGAAATATCGATTTTAAAAGATGTTAATTCAGAGTACCGGAGGGGAGTGTTTGCTAGCATTGGGAAGGATTAGAAATGCCCAAACATTAAGAGTCAAGGCATATTAAAATTAATTGGCCTGGGAGTGTGTGTGTGTGTGTGTGTGTGTGTGTGTGTCTTTCATTTGTGAATCCAGATAGTTCTTGGGCAGGTGTGCTTCTGCAACCTGTTGGGAGCACAAAGTGGTTTAGCTAAACTTACCACAACAATATCTCCTTAAAGCATTTCAAGATTGTATGGGAGCTGGAGGTGTAGGAGAGTAGGTGACCTTAGGATTAGCTTGTGCACTTCAGCAACAAAGCAGAAATATATACAGAAGAGCTGAAATGTACTAGACAAAAATTGACAGTATTCCCACAAATGCACAAAGCCATAGCTATACTGTACTATTATAAGAAGCAAACCAAACATAAAATGAACCAGGACAATCAAATACTTGATAAACATGAGGACATCACTGACAATAATTCTACACTTTCCCCAGCAACTGCAGAAAGCACACTTATTTTTATCATGTTCAACATGTCCTAGGTCATATACTGGGCCATAAGGAAGATGTCAAAAGCAAGGGGAAAGTCATGATTATTTCATTAGATGAAGGAAAGTTCAGCCTCTACATAATCTAAAACCCTTTTGGTAAACTGGTAATGAGTTAGGAATGAGTAACTATTAATAAAATAGCACAGTGTTGGCAATGTACTCCATACAGACATGATGCTTACTTTCAGAATTTTCTACTTAATATTTTACAACTATGTTTAGCCATGAGTAACTGGAACTATAGACATCAAATCCACAGATAAGGGACTCTGCTCTACACTCCCTCGAAGTACTGTCCCTAGAGTCTTTGGCACACTCTTGACAAGATTCACAGCAATTACAGACAACAATTGAGAAGCCATTGAATATGCTAAAACCACTGGCTTACTTTTAGAAATAATTATTTATAATATCGAAGAATTTAAAAACCAAGTCTTATCATGCCTTTGAAAGAAATCAAGAGCAGTTCACCATCTCTGAGGAGCCGTGATATGCACACAGACCACAAAAGGTTTATAATAGGAAGATTAAGTGTCGGTAAGCAGAAAAGCAACACAGAACACAAAGACACAGCTAAAAATAAAACAGTCACGTCTTAAAATAAAACTCATCAGCAAAGCCGAAACCATAAAATACGCTCATGCATGGAAAAAGACTTTAAACAGTGAAATCAACTCATTTCACCTCAGTGAGGACTTACACTCATGTGTGTGAGCATCGTTCAACTGAATCACAGCAAAATAATTGTCTGGCGCTTGTTGGAATCAAAGCAGAAATGTTTAACTAAGTCAAATCTCCTTAAATATTTTAAAGGTTCATTTACCCCGCCCTTTTTTTTTTTTTTTTAATGTGTATGTATGAATGTGTGCTGGTACTCCAGGAGACCAGAAGAGGGCGCAGGATTCTATAAAGCTAGAGGTACAGACGGTTGTGAGCTTTCTGACATGGGTGATGGAGACTGAATTTGTTACCTCGGCAGAAGCAGGTCATCCTTAACCACTGTGCCTTCTTTCTGGCTCCCTTACATACTTTTAATTATAAGAAGAAAAATTAGTTTTCATGAGCATGTGTGCACACAAAATAATTAAAACTGAGTTACCCTTGCCTGTGGATGCTGCTGTGGAGTCTGTCTTTGCGGCACCATGCCTCATCACTGCATTTTTCTAGTAAAGAAATAACATGGAAATGGGAGGTTTGCTGTTTCCAGACTAACGTGGGCGATATTTTTATTGCCAGGTTTTTGCGCGGACACTTCCACAGTTTACAAATACAAATTACTATTTGTTGCAGGAGAATTTTAAAACAGCGTCACCCGGTCTTGTGATATGGGGCCAGCTGCCATGTTCCCGACCAGGCAAGACCTGTGGCCACGAGTGGCAGCAGGTGTTTCTCCCAGCCGCTCAGCTCAGGCCATTGGCTTAGGCAGCCAGAGACACCAGCCCTGCCACCCACAAGACACCAGCGTGGGAGATGGCTCTGCCAATCTTCCCATGCTATCTCCACAAGGGTGGGCTTAGCCCAGGCCATCACGCCATCCACGAGGGCCCAGTAGAAATGAGACTCTAATGCTCAGATTATCCAAAGGCTTTATATGTTTGGTAATGCTTAATAACAAGATGCCCACACAATCAGAGGTGTAACCCAATACCTAACCTAGATATATCAACTACCTTTGACTGCTAGAGACACATCTGCTTCCATGTTACCCTCTCTCTCGTCCCTCTTCCCTAGCTTCTCCTCTTCCTTCTCCTCTTTCTCTCCTTACTCCTCCTCTTCCTCTCCTTACTCCTCCCACCTTAGCTCCCCCCAACTTTCGTGAAAAATATGCCACTATAACTATTCGAAGTCTTCTGATGTTTATCTTCAACGCACTGGCCAGACAAGTCTGGGATGGCTGAGAGTGAGGTGGATACAACGGAGCCACACATGTTTGAGTTGTGAGTATGTGTGATCTTTACCCCCATTTATATATCGTGTCGAGGGCCTCCAGAGAATAGAGGGGAATTCAATTAACTCTGTTTCTATTGGCCTTAGAGCAGTTATAAGCACCAGAGAGAATATGGGCCACTCCATATTTGACATGCAGAAGGCTGTGCCCTATGGAGGGAGCAGGTTATATAGAAACAGGTGAGTAGCAAGCAGACTTAGGCAGGTTTTGAGATATATGGAGACATATCCCAATGTCTTGAGACCTTCTTAGAGGATGCAAAGGTAGGCAACAGTAAGGAGAAGAACCAGTTTGGGCAAAGACAGACAGACAGGAAATTGTGGGAACTGCTGTAGCTGGTAGGTGGGAGACTTTAAACTGGATGGATAGAGGGTTTCAGGGAATTAGGTTTGAGATGAGATGGGAGAGGCAGGTGAGCACCCCCTCCCCCAGCAAATCCCTCTTGCGCTATAAACACTTCCCTATTTGAATCATTGTAAGAAAACCAAGTCATGCATGGCTGGGATTGGTACTGTCATCAAACACAAGAATAACCTAGCCCACATCTACTCCTCACTGGCCCTCACCTCAGATCCTCACGTTACACCCTTTGGACTTATCACTGCCATATCAGCAAGGTCAAACAAACACCACACCCACAAACACACACAGACACGCACGCAGGCACATGCGATTGGCGCATGCGCACATGTGCACATACACAGATGCGCACATGCACAGCACCACCCCCACAGTCCCCATGACCAATTTAATGAAAAGAGATCATTAATTTGAGCGAGAAAGACTAAGAGTGAGTACCTGGGAGTGGTTGGAGAGAATAAAAGGAAGAGGAGAGATGATGTAATTACTTTTAGATTTCAATTAAAATTATTAAGAAGTAAAGTCATGATAATTAAAATAACAAAAACAAAAACAAACAAACAAAAAAACAGAACAGGTTCTCAGGAAGCAAGCTCAACGTAATGGAAGTCTCCTGTAACTACCAGCTCAACCCAACGCTGACACATGATCTGCCTTTTCTCTTCAGGATTCAGCTATTCCCGCTGTGCTGACAACCACTCGGAGTTGGTCAGCAGTCATTCCACTCCTTAATTTTGTTTTCTAATCACTGATCTTATTACTTAAAATTGCTGTTCTTAACTGTATTGAGCGGCAGCCTTCATCCCGAGTTGTCGTCGGCATCCATGATCCATCCGACACATTTTCTTTTCTTTTTTTTTTTTTTTTTTTTTTTGGTTTTTCCAGACAGGGTTTCTCTGTGTAGCTCTGGCTATCCTGGAACTCACTCTGTAGACCAGGCTGGCCTCGAACTCAGAAATCCGCCTGCCTCTGCCTCCCAAGTGCTGGGATTAAAGGCGTGCGCCACCACCGCCCGGCTCCGACCACATTTTCTTTCAATTAGCAATAATCGCGCCTCGGATAAACCTCATTGGCTACGATACTGCCACTGCGCAAAGCTATGACCACATTTTCTTATTCAAAGGATTTTAGCATAACCCTCTTGGCTTTTCAAGACTCAATGACCTTGATACTTGGTCATTTCTGTTTCCGTCAGGTCCTCTCCCCATTCCCTCCCCCTTTCCCCTTTCCTTCTCCCCCTTCTCCCTCTGTTTTTTTTTTTTTTTTTTTTTTTTTTTTTGTTGTTGTTGTTGTTTTTTAATTTGGAAACACAGTGTCACCATGTAGCCCGGGCTGTCCTGGAACTCACTCTGTAGACCAGGCTGGCCTTGAACTCAGAAATCCGCCTGCCTCTGCCTCCAATTGCTGAGATTATAGGTGTGTGTTACTATGTCTGGCACCCTATCTGAATCTTTAACTTCAAACTCTGGAACTTTAGTCTCCTGTAAGCTTACCTCCTGATATTTCTTGTTCGTTTGTTTTGGTTTTTGTTTTATTAAAATGTTTCATTTTTAGTGACTAATATTTTTTGAAATTAAAATATTGTTAACATCTTCTCTTTTCTCTTGTTCCCTACAACCGACCATTCATGAATCCTGTCGTTGCTCTCTTTCAAGTTCATGGCTTCACTTTCTTTACTTCTTGTTACATATATATGTGTATATGTATATACAGCCTACACGGACAATATAATATTACTTGTATAAGTGTGGTTTTAGGGGAAGCTGGTATTGGATAAGCAACTGAGAGTCTTCCCTTGGGGACATGGTTTCTTCTATTCTCACCATTCTTTGGTTGCTTACAGTTCTTTTCTCTAGGGTTGAGGCCCCATGTGATTTCCCTCTTTCTTGTTAGCCTGTCTGTTGGTGTCGTCTTCATTCAAGTCTTGTTTGGGCAGCCATGGTGTTGAGCTGGGTGTAGCCTCTACATCATTCTTAGGAGATGTAATGTCCCGAAAACTTCCTACTTCTCTGACTCTCACCGTCTTTCCACGCCCCTCTTCTTCACTGATTCTGAGTCTTAGGATTTCATTATAGATTGATCGGTTGGTGCTGAGTACTACATGGTAACTTGTTCTCGGTGTTTTGTTTGGTGGTCTGATGTGTTTTCCTTGAATGGACTCCATCAATTGCAAACTGATGTTTCTTTGATGAGGGGTCAGACCTACACTTATCTGTGGGGATAAGAGTAACAAATATTTAGAATATAGTTTAGAAATCATGCTGACTTAGTAAAGTGGTGGTTGTAGATTCTCCTTCAAATTCCATACCTTCTCTAGCCCCAGTTAGTTAAAGGTCCTATTTGGGACTCGGGCTGAGGAGTCTTCTCTTGTGATGGCTGGTATAACTGCTCCCACCCCTGCCTCAGTGTAGCCAGGACCAGCCTCTAGAGTGCTACCTCTCTTTGTTTTAACTTAGCTTTTCTAATGTTCTTCTGTCACAGGAAGACTTTCAATCCACTGACCCTACCAACCTTCTCAGGCTCTTACTAGCCTGTATACTTGCACTTGTGATAACCCAGTGGGCATCTCAGGGTCTATCATGAAACCACCCCTATCCAGCTGATCTGCAACTCTTGGCTCTCTCTCCTGCTGCTGCTTCATTATCTGGAAGAACAAACCACACCTCAGTCAAACCTTCCTTCACTTCTCTACTCCATGTACAGCTGACCTCAAGGCCACAGAAAAATGGCCTCATGTTAAATTTATTCATTCATTCATTCACGTATTCCAAGCCTGGGCATGGCTCCAGGGACATGGACCTGACGGGGGTGGTGAGGGAATTGAAGAAGAGATGGACAGGGACACTCATAAAGAAACTGAGATTGGGTCCTCCTGATTCTTAGATGCAGAAAAGCTCACCGGGTTTTTTATATGGAGTTGAACAGGGAGGCAAGGTTGGTGCTTGCAGCTAAACCAGGAGGAGGGGTTATTACATACAGATACACAAGGCGGGCAGGGTTTGTGGTATTCAGCCTGGCCAAGGAGACAGGTTTATCTAATCTCTGTAGAAGCAGTCTCTGTGGGCAACAGTCACTTTCTTATATCCTGTCAATACTCAGACATGAAGCAGAAGAAAAGACCCAGTCATTTTCCTCTGAGTTTCACCACTCCTTGCCATTTGTCCACAGATCTGAGACTGCTGGGTTCTTGACATGGCTCTGCCCATGATAGCAATTAGGACTTCACCTCCTGTTTTCCACCCCCCGTTTTTTATTTTTAAAGATTTGATTTTATTTTCCCTGGAAACCTACAGTCTACTCTGGCCAGCTAAGCAGGTATGCTAACTGCAAAAATGTACCTCTTGTTCCACTCTTCCAAATTCAATCACCCAGTCTCATCCACACTTCCAGAGCAGAACTCCTGCTGCCTCTTTCCATGCCCATCTACAGCCTGTCACACAGATCTTCTCCTCCAACCTTCCTCCCCACTCATCCTGTTCTCCCAGCTGCCAACTCCGGTAGGCATTCCCTGGGTACCCACCAGCCAAGCCTGCCAGAGAAGCGAGTAGACTAGCAAGCAGAGCAGGTAGGAGAGCTTGGGTTCTTTACCCTCCCTCCTCTCTTTCATGTTCAATCTCCCAGTCTCATTATCCACTCTGTATCTACTCTGTAGCAGACTACCTGTTATGGCGTCTCTTTACTCTCTGTCCCCATTCCCTGGGGGACTAAATAGATCCTGATGGAATACCCTGATCTCCTCCTTTCAGTGGACTCCCTCAGCCTCTACTTCCTAGTCCATTCCCATTCCTAAGTATCAGCTCCAATACCTAGCATCATATTTTATCTGGAACCCCCAGTGACCACAACTATCAGGATCCTGGGAGAGTTTCCTAGCAGGCAACACAACCACTACACTGTCCTAAGAGATGACAAGAGAAACAACGAGCAAAACGTCCACCCAACAAAGACAAGATAGCAGCATGTAGAATTGCAATTTTCCCAAACCCAGATGTCTAGACGCCAGTGTAAAACCACCATGAACCAATAATAGCCACAACAGTATGTCTTCCCCTAGAGACTAGAAAACCTCCAATGGTAGGCCCTAAGAATTTCAACATAGATGAAGCACTCAAACAGAGGGAAATCTGGGAATAAAAAAATGAATATAGGAAATCAAACAGTAACCTCAAAGGCAAGTCTCACCAACAGAATATAAGAGATGTAAGTGGATCTCAGGCATTGAAGAGACAATAGAAGAAATGGGGACATTGGTCAAGGAAAATATTAAATCTAAAAAAGTCCTGTCGTGAAACATCAAGGAAATCTGGGGCACCATGAAAAGACCAAATCTAAGAATAATGGAAATAAGGAAGAGAGAATAAACCCTGGACAAGGGCTTTAAAAATATTTTAAAGAATCATAGAAGAAAATTTCTCTAACCTAAAGGAGGAGATGCCTAACAAGAAGCATACAGAACACTAAACTAGACTGAACCAGAAAAGAAATACCCCTCAGAATATAGTAACCAAAATATTAAACAGACAGAACAAAGACAGAATATTAACAGCTGTAAGGGAAAAAGACTAAGTAACGTGTAAAGGTAGACCTATCAGAATTGGAACTGACTTTTCAACGGGGACTTAAAGCCAGAAGGGTCTAGACAGATGTGCTGTAGACTCTAAAAGACCAGAGATGACAGCTCAGACTACTATTCCCAGCAAAAATTTCAATCATATTACATGGGGGGAAAAGATATTCCATGATGAAATAATATCTAGCTACAAGTCCAGCCCTACCAAAAGTGTGAGAATAAGACACCAACCTAAAGAAGATAACCACATGCAAGAAAACACAAGGAATTAACAATCTCAGACCAGCAAATCAAAAGAGGGAAAACACAGACACACATACAACCACTACCACCACCACCACCACAACAGGAATGAACAAACCCTACTCATTGATAACTTTCAACATCAACAGTCTCAATTCCCCCAATAAAAAGACACAGACTAACAGAATGGATACAAAAAACTGGGTCCATCCTTCCACTGCATCCAAGAAATAACACCTTAATATGAAGGATAGACATTACCTCAGGGTGAAAGGATGGAAAAATGTTTCAAAGAATGGATCTAAGAATCAAGCTGGTGTTGCCATTGTAATATATAACAAGGTAGACTTCAAAACAAAACTAATGAGAAGAGATAAGGAAGGGCACGACCTACTCATCAAAGGAAAAGTCTACCAAGAGGATATTGCAGTTCTTAACATCTATGCACCAAAACAAGGGCACCCAAGCTCATAAAAGAATCATTACTACAGCTTACATCACATATTGACCCTCACACACTGATAATGGGAGACTTCAATACCCTACTGTTGCCAACAGAGAGGCATCCCAGACAAAACTACACCCAGAAATGCTGGAGCTAACTGAAGTATTAAACCAGATGGAGCTGACAGATACTTACAGAGCATTTCACCTAAACACTGAAGCGTATACTTTCTTCTCAGAAGTTCCTGGCGCTTTCTCTAAAATCGGTCACATACTCGGACATGAAGAAAGTCTCGACAGTTACAAGAAAAGTGAAATAATACCGTCCATCCTATCTGACCACCAGGGATTAATGCTGGGTACCAACAACAACAGAAATGACAGAAAGCTTACAAACTCATGGAAACTGAACAACCCATAAGTGAATGGAAAATGGGTCAGAACAGAAACTAAGAAAGAAATTAAAGTATTTTCTTGAATGAAAATGGAAACACAACATACCCAAACTTAGAGAATACAGTAAAAATGGTGGTTGAAAGAGGCAAGTTCATAGCACTAAGAGTCTACAGAAGAAATTGGAGCTACTTCTTATTCGTAACTTAACAGTACACATGAACTCTCAAGGATAAAAAGAAAAAAATTACACCAAAAAGGAATAGATAGCAAGAAATAATCAAACTCAGGGCTGGACTCAATAACAGAAACAAACAACAAACAAAAACAGTACAAAGAATCAATGAAACAATGAGTTGGTTCTTTGAGAAAATCAGTAAGATTGACAAACCCTTATCCAAATCAACTAAAAGGCAGAGAGAGACTATTCAAATTAACATAACTAGAAACAAAAACAGGACATAACAGTAGACACCAAGGAAATCCAGAAATCCATAAAACATACTTTAAAAACAAACATGTACTCATCAAATTGGGAAATCTCAAAGAAATATATATATATATTCTCAATTTATACCAGTTACCAAAGTTAAGACAAGTTAAATCAAATAAATGATTTAAACAAACACATAACCCCTAGAGAAATAGAGGCAATAATTAAAAGTCTCAACCAAGAACAGCTCAGGACCAAATGGTTCTAACATAGACTTTCAGAGAAGAGCTACTATCAGTACTCTTTAAATTCCTTCACAAACTATAAACAGAAGAAACACTGTCCAAATTTTAAAAACCAGGTGACAGTTACTCTGATACCTAAATTACACAAAGACCCAATCAAAAAAAGAGAATTAAAGACCAATTCCCTTTATGAACACAGATGCAAAGATTCTAAATAAAGTACTTACAAACTGAATCCAAGAACACATCCAAAATACTAACTACCATAATTGTCCTTGTGTCCTGTGTTGACTCACTCCTTGAGTCCGTCATGAATAATGACTGCTAAAAATGCTCTTTCCAGCCTCTTATCTCAAGGCCTCGCCGCTCTGATCCTCCACACTTTAGGATCGTCACACGGTTGGGCAGACCGTGGTGTCCTGAGTCGAGGCCACTCTTAGGTGGACCCCTCGGGAGTGTCCTCTTGGGTGCCCCTGAGGAATTCCAGGGCCGCGCCTCTGGGAGTCACTTTAATAAGCGCTCTGTAGTTGGAGTGCCAAGCACTCCGGAAGTCACCCTCAACACTCCTGGAAAAACTTGGTAGGCCTACCTCCCTCTTTGAAGATCTCCAGGATCCCCTGAACGTTGGGGGGCGGAACGTCTCGTCTTCAAGCCCCACACCATAATCAAGTAGGTTTCATCTCAGAGATATAGAGATGGTTCAATGTACATAAATTAATAATAAAACTGAGAGACAAAAACTACATAATTATATCATCAGATGCAGAAAATGCCTTTGACAAATTCCAAATCCCCTTCATGATAAAAGTCTGGATAGATTAGGGATACAAGGGCATTCCTGGAGATAATAAAGGCAATTGTGCCTTTTCTTGGGCTCTTTCCCTCCTGCTTTCGTTTTCTTTTTCTTTTTTTGTTCAATTCTGATGTATTAATTTTTGTTTTATTTTGTTATATTAATATAGCAAAGAAGCCTGTCTGTTTTCTAATGAGAGATAGAATTGGAATGGATCTAGATGGGAGGAGTAGACGGAGGGGAAATTATAATCAGGATATATTGTATGAGGAGAAATCTATTTTCAATAAAAAGAAACAAATCTACTACCAAAATAGACCCAAAGACAGATACCATGCAATTATTCCATTTAATACTGTGTTGGCTAGTGTTCTGTCAACTTGACATGAGCTGAGTTAGAGTCACTTAGAAAGAGGGAATCTCAACTGAGAAAATGCTTCCACCAGATTAGCATGTAGGCAAGCCTGTGGGGTATTTTTTGATTCATGATTGATAGAGGAGAGCACTTCCCATTGTTGATGGTGCTGGTCCCACATAGGTGATCCTGGAATTCATAAGAAAACAAAGCCAGGAGGAGCAAGACAGTAAGCAGCACTCTGCATAGCCTCTGCTTCAGTACTTCAAATTGCTCATTTAAATTCTGGGTTGCCTTGGGTGTGTGTGTGTGTGTGTGTTGTGTGTGTGTGTGTGTGTGTGTATGTGTGTGTCCCCAACCATCAAGTGGTGGCTGGTCACCCTGGCAAGAATCCCATTCATACTCTGTAGGAGTCTTCTTCCTATTTCAAGGTCCAGTTGCCATCATAATACTTGCCTTGCCAGCCCTGAATACAGTTTTTCTTTATCATGCTTTATCAAGTAACCATGAACACATTTTAAACAATGCATTATTATAATTTCAGAACAAATGAAAAACTTGGTGGTCTATTTATCAGGCTCATAACTGAGCAGTGCGCACATTTATGTTACAGGGAGAATGTGTAGTTGAGGCAGGGATTTGGGGGCAGGTTTGTGGGTGGAATTATAAAGAGTAGAATAATCTCTAAGTATGAAAAAAAAGTTAGCTTGACTTTGATAAGGATGGCGCCTGAGGATGACGCTGTAATTTAAATGTCTGTCAAATGATTTTCGCTTTAGGAGTTTGTGGTATACTGTGGTTTGCACTTAAATGGAGTTTCCAAATAAGTCAAAGCTGAGAAACTCAACAGAGTAATGGAAGGGGGTTGTGTGTGTGTATCTATGAAACCTATAATATGGGGTGGCACATGCTTACCAGCAAAATAATACTCTAAACCAGTGGTTCTCAACTTGGAGTTGACCTTCCTAAGACCATCCTGCATAGTAGATGCTTGAATTACAATTCAACTCAGTAGCAAAGTTATAGTTATGAAGAAGCAATGAAGTTAATCTTAGGGTTGGGGGTCAGCACAGCGTGAGAAACTATTGAAGGCTCACAGCAGCGTCAGGAAGCTTGAGAATTATTTCTCTAAAGCAAGAGGAAAACAAATATGTTTCGAGAGTCTCCACCTTAACTTCTACACATAGAATTAGCTTTTACATATTCTTTTTTTTTTTTGTAGTAAACATAAAGCATTGTTTATCTGAAGGCACTAATTTGATAAATCTGATGAAATTCATAATTTAACCAGTATCCCTGTTTTCTGTAGTAGTTCAGGTCAGATTAGAACATTTGGTAAGATTTCCATTTGAATGAGAGGCACCTGTGACTGAGGCCAGGCTAGGGAAGAGCAGCTGAAAAGCCTTCTGCTCAGCAGCATCCAGAGTCACTTCCTCAAAAGCCCTCCAGGAACCTCCCACACTCCACTTGGGTCCAAGACGCAGGAGTGGAAAACTGGTTCGAATTGATCAGTGAGCAAGGGGTGCCAAGATCGCTGAATGGCTTGCAAAGAAACTGGGAAGTCTCCCAGTTACAGAGAAGAATCAGCAAAGAGCTCTCGAAGGGCCCAGCAGAATGACGTACAGAAAGGCAAACAGGGCCAGCCAGAAAGGACATGTGCAGGCAAAGGAGAACATCAGAGGAGGAATCCTGCCAGGTCAAATCGGGAAACATTTACAAACGCCTTTCAGGGCTCATCCAGCTTCCTAGGATTTATTCCAGACACAAGACTATTTGGGGGCAGTGTGGGGGAAACTGGAGAACATTTAGTGTAGATTATATAATTTAATGAATGACTATTGACACAGTTGAATGTACTCAGCGTGCCAAAGTACTTGTGCTTGAAATGTTTCCCCCTCTTTGGATGGAAAAAGAACTTGAGAATTAGGAGCGTTTGCCCAAGGGTCTCAGTTGTAGGTGTTGGTCTGTGAGGACAATCTACTGTGGAAAGTTATTGGGATGTATATCTCCATGGGTGGGTTACTGGGTATCAGCTAGATTCCCGGTGGTTTGCTATGAAGGTTACTAAAATGACCATTTTAGTTATCTTTCTTTTGAGAACTCATGAGCTCATCTTTTTTTTTTTTTTTTTTTTTTTTTTTTTTTTTTTTTTAAAGATACCTGATTGTTAGAGCAGTCAGTGACAAGCCAGCGTTCAGTGTTAGGGTTCACCATCCCAATTCTATGAGACAGTGGCTATGAGAAGGAATGGTACTAAAGGCGTCTCAGCATTAGGACGGTTGAGAACCACTGGTTCATAGGCTTTTGTATAAATGTGGGAATACATTTCTCTACTACTTTAACTATTCATATAGTCAAAATCACTTGCAACGCCACTGTGGTGATGAAAAACAATCTTCTGCTATTAAATGAAGATTAAAAAATACACCAAGTTCTATAGTAGCTGTTTCTTGATTGTTATGACTAACCAGCCCTAAGGTTTATATCACCCAGAGTTAAATAATGTCCTGATATGGACCAGTTCCTTGGGCGGATGACTTTCTAGTTATTCAGCACAGTTCAGGTATAGAGCATTCTAGAAAGAAAAGAGAAGAATGAAGGACAACTAAAACGGCTCCACGTAGAAAATAAAAAAAATGGTTGTCAGATACTTCATCAAATATTGTTTTTTAAAATTACATTCTTGTCAGAATTTAGACAGACACCCATTTATATTCTCAATCAGATATGGTCCTATGTATGCAAATGCAAATGCTTTGCTTTATACAAAAATGTTGGTGGCAAGGATGGCACTTAACTGTAAAAATCTGGAATTATTTGTGCATTTGACATGACAGAGGACCAGGGTATGTGTAGTAAGCTTTTTCTGGGGCAGCCTCTGGCACTTGAAAAGGCTTTACTACTGAATAGGTAGCCATTGCCAGAACATTGGGCTCAGAAGGCAATTTTGTCCAGGGATATTTTAAGGAGACATGATCTTTCTTGGCAAATTGTTCATAAGACTCTTTTACACAATTAACTAAGCACATGTCCTTGGTAAAGGGTGGAAATATGTATTCAAGATCTATCTATCCCCGACTCCAAAGTGTATTTTATTTTATTCATGAAAGGGAATGTATTTTTGTAGAGGATACTTACTAAAGTAAAAATATTTGTGTATACTTTTATTATCTTGGTGAACTGGATTGTAGGTGTCAAATATCCTTTTCAACTTACTATATACTTATTTATGTAATATTTGAATGTTTGCTCATAGGCAGACATGTCTGTGTGATTTATTTTATTTAATTTAATCTCCTCTTATATGGAATGATTACATATTTTTTTATATAGGATTTGCCAGTGCATGCATGAAGTAAATATGGAAATACATACAGGAAATGTTCGTTGCAGCTATTTGGGGAAAATAGTTAGTAGTTGGAAAGGACCTTTTCATTTTTATAGTGGAAAATAAAAGAAAATAATCAAAAGCAGAGAAATAACGTAATGGATCAATAGCACCATCTCACTTCAACAATCATAAAATTTCCTGTTTCATTCATTGATCACCTCGATAGCCCTGTGGATTAGTTTGCAACATAATAGTCTTAGCTGTGCACACACACACACACACACACACACACACACACACACGTGCATGCACGTGCGCCACAACTCTTAAAAGTCACGTACATTATTACATCTGAAACCAACCAGTAAATGTTTAATAGCATCAAGTATTTATCAGTGCTCAAGTGCTCCCAGGTGTCTATCATTAATTTGTTCCAGTGAGGATGCAAGCATTCCTGTTTTGTGTTATCAAAGGGTCTTAGCTCTCTCTTTAATCTATAAGGATTCTTCTCCTTTTCTCAGCTTTATCAAGAAATCAGTTATTTGTTGCCTATAATGCCCCACATTCTAGCCTTTGAAGGGTCTCCCGAGGAATGAATACACTTTTCTAGTCTATGCATTACTTGAAAAGATCTGGTCAAATCCAAATATTATTTAAATTTCTCAGCAGGACTCCATGAGAGAGGTTGGCATCTGGCTGGTTTAGGATGATCTCAGCTGTGCCATGTCGTGTGTGTTTGTAAGAGTCATCCCATGTTTCCTTCCAAGGATGGGAGAAGAAACTCCCCTGTATTTTCTCAAGCCCACAGTTACTATCTACTTGGCCAAATTAAGTTACACGGCTTTGCTTAAAGTTAGAGTGGAAGGCCTATAGACTGAAAAGCCAGTAACTGGGCCTTTGTCAGGAAACAAATAACATGACACAGTCTTGTGAGATAAAGTCGACATGCATTCGAGTGTCCCGTACCCGATTCATCTATCTTCTTTGTAATGATTAGACAGTAATTCTCTCATTCCTTCTGCATTTGTTGTCTTATATACAGACTCTTCTGTGAAGGGGTAATCACCCATTATCAATTGCTTGATTATGCTCAAGTACAGAATAATGTTCTAGTGTGTGTGCTAGTGAATTAGTACCTTAGCACTCAACACTGCAAAGGAAGTAGCAAGTTTTTGTATTGCTAGTGTTATTATTATTACAGTTATTATCATTAACCATGAACTCACAGTTGTTTTTTTTTTTTTTTTTTTTTAAAAAACTCATTGTGTGCTCCAGATCACTGTAGTCAATATTTGTTTTCATACACAAGTCATTCCATCTTACCAGTACATGGTTCGGTTTGGTCCCTGTGCCATTTCAATGTGATCCCATACAAGTCTCCTTTTCTCTTACAGGAGTAGGTCTTCCAAGCTCACTGTGTCATAGAAGCAAACTCAGACATTTCTGAGCATGGGTCTCTATGTGTTATGAAGCCACAACCTGAAGTTTTAAACTATAGGTATCATGTAGAGATGACATCATAGTCTTGGATATGTGATGGATGGTGCACGTAGTTGCTGTTTGTTTTAGTGTACTGACCTCTACTTCACTGTTGCAGGAATAACTATCACCATATCCTTGGACACGATGGTTTTTCTCATGAATCATTTATATCTAGTCATCCCAGCCTGTCTCTCTAGGTCCAAGTGCAGACATGCCATCAAAGCTTTTTGCCAACATCATCTCTACTGCAAATGGAGAAAATTAACTTGCCATCAGTATTCTGAGATTGAAGCTCTGGGGTTGTCATCAACACATGTAAGAAAGTTGGTTGGGTGTCCTTGGTGACTCAGTTTCCACAGGGATACTTCAGACTTCCTGAAATGTAACTTTAATTTTTTCAAAGCTCCACTTTTAATGATATGTTCTTAAATGCTTTAGCTTCCCTTGTAGTCCACCACCCACCAGAGGTAGTGAAAAAGAAAGGATATGGGGTGGGGAAGTGAATCTCTGTAGAAAGGATCTTTGGAGCAACTCCCAGCTGTGTTGTCTGGAAATCAGCAGTTCAGTTCACAGGTCAGCAGCAGCAGCTCGATCCACTCACAAACACATCACAGATACACCAGCAGTCCAGCGTCAGGATAGCAAACATGAATCAGCAGCAGTGGCACTACCTAGCAGAGACAGCCAGCCCTCAGCCTTGGCACTCGTCAGCAGGAGGGACCCGGAAGGATGCCAGGAGAAGTTCTCAGCTGTTCCTCTCTTAGAGGAGCAAAGATCCACAACATCTGTGAAGTTCTATTTACACTCCCTCCAAACATCACATGTCCTCCTCGGGTCTTGTCTCAGCTGACATCACTGCCGGTCAGCCTAAGTCTGTGGAAGGGACTAAAAGCCATAGCCCATCACCAGAAGGTTTTGTTTTTTTTTTTTTTCCTTTTTTTGGCATGTTTCTCTCTATGGAATCCTGACAAATGGAACTCAACTATACAATGTAAGGCAGACCAATGTGTGTTATTAGCAAAGAATCCTTCATCATGTGTCCTTTCACGTACTTGCTTTAGCAGAACATCCTCTCTCCTGTGTCTGCTTCAGTGAAATGTTCCTTCACATGCTTGCAAAACACCAACACAACCAGCTTTCCAAAGAACCCTTAAGTTTCCGCTTCACTGAAACCTTAGCCTGTCACTTGCTCCCTTGACTGTATATTGAGCAGCCTTATTCATTTGAACTTCTTTGTCTTGGAAATCTTAGCTGTTTAAAACAATTATCCTTTGAAAATTTCATAGATGTAGACAATGCATCTTAACTATATGGGCCTCCTTTTCCTCAATATATCTCCTTTATAGCTTCAGGAGTCCTCCTCCTCCTCCTCCCCTCCTTCCTTCTTTGATTTGTTTATTTATTTAATGTATGTGTACTCTCTCTGCATGTATACCTTTGTGCTAGAAGAGGGCATCAGATCCCATTACAGATGATTGTGAACTACCATGAGGGTGCTGGGAATTGAACTCAGGACCTCTGGAAGAACAGTCAGTGCTCTTAACCACCACCTCCTCCTCTTCCTCCTCCTCCTCTTCCTCCTCCTCCTCTTCCTCTTCCTCCTCTTCTTCCTCCTTCTCTTCTTGAAACACATCGAATCCAATCAATGTTGCACATTTGCCTATGGCACTGGGGGTATTCAATGGGACATTGACAACCTGTTATTGCCACTCACTCCTGAAAGAAAAGTGACTCTTCCTCCCATAGTAGCCAACAACCGCATGTAGTTTCTTCAACTAGGGGTGGGGCTTTGGGAGCACCTTTCAACCCCATGCTGGAATTTTTAATTGGTTTGATCTTGTGCAGAGAACCACAGTGGCGATGAGTTTCATTTCTCAGCTCCCCCCGCTCCACCATTGACATCCAGCTTCCATGATGCTCTGTGAGCCTCGGGGTTGGGATGGAGAGCATCTATACAGATGTTCTACAGTATTCATAGTTGCTGAGCCTCAGCGTTTAGATCAGTTACGTGTCTCTGCATTAACCTTTGCCTAGTAATAAGAAGCTTCTTTGCCAAGGTTGGGTACAGTGCAAAACTATGGATAAAAATACAAATATTTAAAAGACCATCATGCAACTTGTCCCTATAACAAAATATTAGAGGGTTCCTCTACCTTGGGCTGATGAGTTTCTAGCTACAGGCTTTGACAATCTTACCTCTTCACAATCATAACCATTTATTTAATAATCATTTTTATGACGGTGTTTCTGATACACAGAGTGTATGTCCCACTGACACCACTGGTCTCTGCCTCCCCAAGATGCATTCTCTCTCTCTCCTATCTCTCATTCTCAGTCTACACCATAGGATCCATATCTTCAGTGGCATGTGGTTATCTAGGTCCCTTTGAAAACACAGCTTGCTAGAAGAACTAACTCACCATGGATAGTTTATCACTCTTTCAACTTATAGGTCCTTTTGGAGCAGATAAGATAGTGTTGTCTGCTCACTGAAAAAACAAAACTGCAGACTCATGTTCTTAAGCCTTAGTCAGGCTCCTCCCTGTTCTTCTCCTCGCCTATACTGACTCTACTCTCTTGCCTTTACCTTCAATAAATAACCTCATTTTAAACTTCATGTTAACCATGACTAAATTCTATCCAACTGACAGTGGCATCATTGAGCAAGATTTTAAAAGTGAAACACAGTGCAACAGCTTTATGAGGGAGGGATAAATGTATTATTACCAATAAGGAAACAGATCCCATGGAAGGCAAAATCCACTGTCCTGAGTGTTCAGTACAGTTTGAGTAGCAACCCATCCCCAACTCTCCAGTTTAAAACAGTAATCATTTGTTCTTTCTCATGAGTTTGGGTCCATTGGTTGGATCTGTTGCTCTGGGATGTCCTGCTGACTCAGGTAGAGTCAGTAGAGTCCTGCTATCATCAGTTGAGATCTGGAAATAATTCAGCTTCTCCCTCATCTCCTTCTACCAGAAAGCCCAGGAATCCAAGAGAGGAAGAAGAGGCTCCCAAGTGCTTTTACAAGACTCCACTTCTCATCCTGGCGAGGAAAACAGATCGTATGACTGGGCCCAAATCCAGAACACTGGAGAATACACGATATGGATAAAAAACAAATGCATTAATATGGACTGTAAAGGAAACCAACCCACTACATAGAGGAAACACCAGGAGCAGGTGGCTTCAAGCACAGCTCTCAGCTAAGGCCCTCTCTTCTCCACAGCTTGTTCAAAGGAGATAGCAACTGCAGGGCACAAGCAAACCTCTTTGAATTCCTCTGTTTCCCCATATTCTCTCGTTAAAGGGCAAGATGTGTTTGCTCTTCCTCAATTTAAATTGTCCCACTTGAATTATGGATGCTGCTTTCTCTCAGCCCTTAAGGACAAGGTCCTTGCTCATTCAAACACCCCATCACGACTTTACTTCAGTTCCCTTCAGAATAACCTCTTTCCCCTCATCACAGATGCTATTCTCTTCTTTCTGCTCCAGAACTCCCTGTGTTGGGGTACCTCCTGGCCACTGCCATTGTGGGTTCAGCAGCTGTGATTACACACACAAAATCCTCACAAGATTGGATCTACTAACATTTCCTCATCTCAGAAGGCAAGTCACAGGGGGGGGGGTCATGAGGTGGTCCTACTAAGTGTCTCACAAGTAGCATAGAGCCCCACTCTTCCCTGAGACTATATAAGCGGGTAACTTATGGTTGTTGCCAAGGAGACAGACTTCCCGTCAGCAGCTCATGCTCCCATAAGTAACTCCTCATCCATGCTTCTGAAAGTGACCCAGGTAAATTCATTGGTTCACTCAGCTGTGCTCTGATAAAACCACGTCTTTGGGCTGTTAGTGGTTCCCTGCCTGGGGTGAGTAGATCTTTGTGTCTCCCTGGAAGAAGACAATGCAATATTCCCTTTATTTGTTCTCCTGTTTGCTACTCTATATTTACTTACCCCTTTATTCCCTTCTGTTAACTCTCAACAAACTGCTTTCTTGAAAAAGCTCCTGCCTAAGTCTTTAAGGATCAAACTGTTCCTTATGTGTGTGGAGGGGGGCGTTTTTGGAAGAGCACATTAGAGTACTCAAGGATACACTTTGGAGAGAGATCCATGAGTCTTGTCAGCACTATCCAATCAGAGTTATTTTTCACGAAGGTCCTGAAGGTCGAGATCTATAGGTTTAGTTGTTTATTGGTCTTCTGTGGACATGGAGGGATTGGCTAATTTTGCCTTCAGCATCAGCATTCCCTAGGGACTCATGTGGTTCTCAGCTAGATCTCTACATCTGAAGTGGACAAGAGGGCAGCAAAAAAATTCATGTTTACCTGGATTTCATCAGACATAACCCATCCTATATGGGAGATAGGTGCACTGTATCTGGCCATCTTTTTGATAAAGGAAGGCACTAGACATATAGCATATAGCGTATTCCTTACCAAGGCCTCCCGTCCTTTGTTGTTGAAGCATCCTCACTCACATCATTGTCTCTAACTTTCTGACTTAGTCTATTTGATTATTATTATTATTATTTTTAACAACAGAACAGCACGCCTGGTAATTTATCAAATAGAGAAATATATTTCTCAGAGTACTGGAGGCTACGGAGGACTAATATCAAGGTTCTAGCATCTTGCCAAAGCCTTCCTGTGCCATCCCTTGGCAGAATGGCAAAGTGAGGGTGGGGGGTGTATAGAGAGAACTTGGAGCCTCTAGTGTTTTCAACATGAGTGTCCATCCATTCATGAAGGTGCAGTTCTCATGGCCTTGTTGTTTGCACTGTAATGATTTCTACCTTCAAGTCCTCGTTGCTTTCCAGGCTTGCCCACCGTTTCCTTTTGGCTATCTGTCTCTTCACATGTTGGCATTCTCCAGGATTTTCTTCTTGATTTCTCTTCTCACCATGGATTCACCCAAGAAGACTTTACAGATACCAGAACACCTCTGTCTACATTTTAGATCAACTTCCCAAGGTAAAACTTGACCTGTCCTGCAGGTCTCCATGCTAACAAGGAGTTGTCTCTGAATCATCAAATTATAAAAGCAGAATCCACCTTGCCAATCCCATTGTCTTCTATAATCAAGCTCACTTGGCTGTGACACTGACGATCGTCAGATCAGACAGTTCTCTGCTGTGGGAGCTCGCCACAGTTCAGGGTAGCACAGTTCAATAGTTAGGCTGTAGAATGTCTAGCAGAATCCCTCACCCCATATTTACAAAACATGTCCCTGTCACATGTTCTATCAGTCCTCTAAATCTTCCGAGACTACTGAATATCCTTTGGGGAGCAGGGACCTGGCCCTAGTTCAGAGCTCCAGTCATAGACTCAACCTTTGCAACATGGGTCTCTGGAATTCCTTTCTTCTTGTCACCATTGTTATCAAACTCCCTATCATTTTGTATCTAGATTTCTCCTACAGTGGTGAGCTGAGGGAACAGTCAGTCCTGACTCAGATCTTCCCTGTTATGGTGCACTAAAGAAAAAGGAAGGCCTGTTTTTAATCCTCACTTGCACAAAGAAACAGGTGACCGTCCAGCACGGCCCTAGGCTCACGAAGAGGGACACAATCAAACTAAATGGTTAAGAGCGAAGCTGTAGAATCTTCACTTGGGATTTAGCTCAGCCTTAATATAGTTTTGTCTCTGTACTACTCCGGCCACACTGGGCTAGGTGACAGTACCACCCCAATGGTAGTGTGAAGATATTGTAAATGAGCTAACGTTGGTAAAGCGTATGCTACTATGCCTGGCCCAACCACTGGGAAGGGATGGAGGATACCACGGACAAATGACAGCAGTCATCTAATCTCTTCAGCCACTCATCTCAATAGTTACAACTCAACATGCTCCCTTCAAATACTACTGTAGTTATGTCGGATACTCTGTTCTGGGAAGACTTCCAGAAGGCTCTACCTCACATAGTCCCCAATGTGAAATCCTCCCACAGGCATTGCTTTTCTATTGCCACTAGGCTGAGAGTTCCTGCAGCGCAAGGACTAGATCTTTTCTACATGTTCCTAGAACCACTACCTTCAATGCATCAAATATTCAATGAAGGTCTTTTGGTTACATCAATAAGGGAATGTATATTGATGGTATACATCAGCCTTGCAAATAATTTTGCTCAATTACCATGAGGTTAAAGCTGTCTATCCTATTAGAAAGCAATGGCAGCAACTTCATGGATTTGACTACTGGAGGTGATCTTTGAGAAGGAATCTTTATAGTAAGTATCGGTGTCACTAAAGTATAAAGTAACCAACTCACTGAGATGAATTGAAACAGCAGCAACAAATTGTGCTGTGGGTGTGTGGTGTGTGTGTGTGTGGTGTGTGTCTGCATTCCATAGACTTGTGTGGAACCCAGAGGACAATGTTTGGAAGTCAGTTCTCACCAACCACATGAGTTCCAGAGATCAAACTTAGGTCATCAGACTTGCTGGCAACTGCTTTTAGTCACTGAACCATCCTGATGGTCCCCAAAAGAAGAAATCTTAAAAGGAAAATTATACTTTCTAATCTGGCAACTTAAAACAGGCATTTAAGTAAAATTGAAACCAAGTATAATTATTTTTAGGGGCAAGGAGTAGAACTCTACATTTGACTCCAACTTTGCAGAAACTCTAATGAAGTCCTATCCTAAATAAATCGGTCTAAATTAGGGAAGGAGAGTAAGTGTTAATTGGAATCACAGTTTTAACACTCCATGATAGTTTCCAAAATGAGAAGATTTTAAAGTCTTGTAGTTAAAGGCTTGCCTCTCTCTCTCTCTCTCTCTCTCTCTCTTTGTCTCTCCTCCCTCCTTCCTCCCTCCCTCCCTGCTTCCTTCTCTCCCATCCCTCCCCCATATCCTTTTTGTCTGCCCATTTTCCCACTGACATTAATTAGGGAATTAAAAAAAAATGTCCCTTTGCGGGCATGCACACTTGTGGTGTAGGTGCCTGTGGAGGCCAGCAGAGTGCATTCAGTCCCTTAGAGCTGGAGTTACAGTGGGTTGTGAACTGGGTGCTGGGAACCGAACACAGGTACTCTGTTAAGAGCAGCAAGCATAGTTAACCACGAAGACACCTCTTCAGTCCCTAAGCTCAGCTTCTTTAGATCAAAACGGATTACATCATCTGTTCTAGACTGCAGGTGTGGCCACCTCTCTCCAGAATCCTTTAAATGATCTTATAAAACCTGAAATTAATCACTGGAAAACTGGAAACGATTTTTTTCCCCAAAAATCAAAAAAAAAAAAAAAAACCCACATTTCCTTTCTTCTTAAAACAGAGGCACCCATAAGACCTGCAAGAGTCTATTCAGTGGTGCTATGTCAACGTTTTTGACTCTCCCTGATGGCAACCAGCTTCAGCGACTGAGTTTATGTCCCCTGAAGTTATGATAAGCAATGACAGACGGCCCTGGGACTCCAGGAGCAGGGTCAAGGCCTTGGGCAGATGTCAGAGTAGCCAGCCCATCTTTCCCGGTCCTCTCCACGCCCACCTCTTCAGCAAGAGTCCCTCCCGGTCCCGTTGCCGGGACTCTCATTGCCCTCCATTGTTGGCCCATCTGTCACTGTTGTGGGCATGGATGGACATGAATGGATGGGCCGGACACACCTTCCATCCCGGTTCGAGAAAACCCCTGTCCGGATCTGCAGACTTTCCCGGACGCTGCCAGGGGACCGCTGAGGACCAATGGGACGACCCCGCAAGCCACGGATCCTGCTTGCGCTCCTCTCCCTGTCCCGCCACAACATCTGGCTCTCCCACGGCTCCGGGCAGCGGTGCGCGGCGCACCATGCGCCCCAGCGCTTGTGGCTCCTCAGGCTGGAGCCTTACTGGGAAAGTGTAGGCGTCCTCGGCACTCCTCGGCCATTCCTGGCGTGGATTTGGCAAGTTTATTTGTGAGGTTGTTTTGGATCGATGAATCTTTAGCTTAGCGCGCAGGAGCCGGACCCTGGGACGCACGTGCCCCAGACCCCGCCCAATGCGCCGGGTCCTGGTCAGCAGCTTACAGTGCCGCTGCCTGCCAGCCTGTGCCGCTCAAAGCTGTGCCCGGCCGGACCCTTTGGTGCGCGCTGGGCCTTCCCGATGCCCCCCTCCAGGGCGCCGGGGGAGCAGGACAGTGCCTTCCAGCCCTCAGCCCCAGGTGAGCTATGGTCAAGGGGAACCTCGGCTCAGGAGAGCCCCAGTCCAGGAGAGTCTCAACTCTGGAGAGCCTGGACCAAGGGGAGCCTCAATTCAGGGGATCCCTGAACCAACGGGAACTTCAGTCCAGGGAAGCTTAGCCCTGGGGAGCCTGGATCTAGGGGAGGCTCAGCCCAGGGCATTCTCAGTCTAGGGGAGCCTTAGCCCAGGAGAGCATCAGCCTAGGAGAACCTCAGTTCGGAGAGAACCCTGTTTGCCAGGCTCAGCGCCCATCACCAGTCCCCACCTGTGAGCCCTTCACAGCACGAGTGCTGGTCTGGGTGGCCCACTGCCCGCGGGCTGAACTGGGGTGCAGATGCCATTTGTGGACACCGGTTCTGATTCCTTTTCTCTCCACCCCATCCCGCCTCCCCTCTTCCTAGCGTCCTCCCTCAACAGGTGAACAGGCTACCTGGGCAGTTTGATCACAGCGGGTAAGCTCAGGGATTTGACATTTCTAGCTGACTGGCTCCTGCCCCAAAGTTCAGCATGGCTTCTCTGGAAAAGTTGCTGGCTGGGTGGTGCTGCCGGCTTTGCTGCTGAGAGCCACTGCCGCGCGCCGCCGCGCAAACTTTGGACTTTCCTTACTATCAAGGTTTGGATCTCTTGAGGTGTAAAGTAGTCAAGGCCTACGCTTGCATCAGGCGGAGCTAGCTGATAAACGCTGGGTTGATAACTAAATAAGGAAGGTTTTTTTTTTTTGTTGTTTGTTCTTTTGGTTTTGTTTTTTGTTTTTTTAAATAAACTTTTACCGAAAGAAGGGCACTTTGGGTTTATTTATGTATACTGAAGAAAATCTAACTAGTGGAATTGGGAAGAAGAAGGCTTTGGGCAATTGAGTTAAATAAAGGTAGAGCTGAAACCAGCCATTAACAAAGCAATTGGGAAACTGAGATCCAACTGGGTTTTGTTTTTTTTTTCCTTACTGCGTCCTTAGGCGATCTTAACTGATTCTTTTAATCCCGGTGGGTTTGTCCGGAATGACTAACACGCCTTTCAGCAGTTTCCATTGTCCCAGCAAACTGCCAGATCAAATTTATTGCTAATGGCTTTATAGAATTTAGCGTGTTTAGAACCTGTCCTGGTCTTTCACTTGAAATGGCCACTAACAGAATGGAACAAATGAAATTATTAACACCGGTCTCGTTCACAGAGTGTAGAAACTAAATTGCTGGAAAGCTGTTTGCACTCGGGGAGAAGAGCAGGCCCTAGTTAAGGCAAACGCCTGGACATGTTTCTATGCCTCAGAAGCGTGAACGCTGCTCTTTCTGAAATATTATGCAAAGTCAGAAATGTGTGAGATAGGGTCATGTGACCACGAATATGTAAATAATGTCACACAAATAACAGTTCAAGGGAATTTGGTGGTTTGCATGATTTGATGGTTTGAAATTGTATTTGAAGAATTTGTTTTTAAAGAATTCTTAAGTTGCTGGTGATTGACTTTCAGGCCTGTAAAATTACATAATGGTAACCTCTGTTGACTTTTCAGTGGTCATACTAAGTGTAAATTAGTGTGGATAGCTCAGTTACTCACAAAATGATTTTATATACACATTCATTCCATTCTAAATATTTTAATTGATGGAGAAAGGGTTCTCAACATTCATTCACAAGAACATATTAGTTCTGGCATGCTTATTCAAGTGTCCAAATGAAAAAAAAAAAGTGTGTTTTTTAAGTAATTTAGAGGGTATAATTTGAAATACTCCACAATAGTTTCCGTGTATGTTTTACCAAATGTTTTATTCAATCCTTGTTGAATGGAACAGATCCACTTGTTCCATTTTCTCCTAGGTTAATTTTAATTCGAACAAGCAAAACTTTGTTTCAAAACGCACTTTTTGTAAAGAAAGGACCCACTTTTTGAAGCTACAAAAAGTATCTAAAGACAGTGGGAAAACAGCCTCTGTAAATCTGTGACCACAATATGCTGCCTAAAACTGGATTTACACTCATTTATGTTTATAATCTAGAAGAGAGTACAGTTTTCTGAGCATAGCTTCCTTTTTAAATGGTGCTGTCCTGTTTCAGTCAACACAGGAACCCTTTCTTCTAGCAGTTCTTCAGTTGTAAATTGACAGTAGCTTTAAGGATGGATCAGTGGGAGATCAGGTGAGGGGGCGTGGCTGGTCTCATTCCCTCAGCTAGGGACTGACCTCAAAGTCTTGCACACACTGCACAAGCAAACGCTGTGCATTCCTAGCCTGTGACTGACATTCTGTAGGCTTCTGAGAAGGACTCTTACCGGCTTCCAAAGACAATAGATATCTTTCAGAAAGTGAGGAATCACTAGTTATGTTCTTTTGTGTGTTTGGTTTGGTTTTGGTCAGTGCTGGAGATAGAACTGGTGCCTTATGGGTAGCAGGCAAGCATCCTACCGGTTTTTTTGCCCGACCTTAATTTGTTGACCACTCTCAACGACCTGGTGAGAAATTACCACAGTTGCTTTATATAGGTCACACTGTCCAAAGTTGATGATCCGATCCACTGTCTGTATCTTCACTTCATTAATTTGGTTATGTCCTATTACTGACACCATAGATCTCATTCGCTAGGCAAAGCTTGAGGTCTCTGATGTCCCCACCTCTGTTTTGGGCAATTGGCACAGTCACTGAGTGAACAGTGATGTTGTCTGCACTCTCAGTCACCAATCATTTACACAATGGCTAGCTTCTTTAATCCTTACAGTTGGCCAGGAGGTAGCCTTTGGCATGGCAATTGTTTTCTATAATAAAATTATTTCACTTGCTAATTTTGTTCGTGGCCTAAGTGCCACTTTAAATGTGTATGGATTCCCAAGAGAGGAAACCAACCAACCAACCCAACCACCCACCCACCAAAACCAACCAACAAACGAACAACAAACAAAATATCACCCCAGTCTTCAATCTGCTACCTCAACTTGGTCTTGCATCCCCTGTGTGAAAGTAAGAGGTATATTTAGACCTCACGGAGTCTGACCAAAGGAATAAACCAGGAAAAGGTCTGTAGCTGAGAACAGGGTCTCTAGCTCCACAGGACAGGGGTGAAAGCAGAGCTTCCCTGCCTAGTCCTGAGAATCAACAAGTTTGAGTACTTTGGGGAGAAGAGTCTCTAGGCAGCATGCTGCCAAGAAGTTTTTGTGTTTAAAACTGTCAACACCAAAGGACCTCTCTGAAGGCTCCAGGGAGACACACTTACTGACAGCAGGTAATCAACAGGGTCACTTCTAGTTTTTATCTGAAAGAAAGATGTCTCCAACTCATAGTTAATTAGTGGGAGTCAGAAGGCTTTGCAAGTGAAACTCTAAGTAGGAAAGATAACATCCCCAAAGCTTGTTATCTGGAAAATACTGTGCATCTTAGAATGTTCACGTCTTTTGTATTTAAAGGAGGGTCTTGAAATTTTACAAAAGGAAAAAAAAAAAGCCATCAATTTCTCCTAGTTATGAGAATGTCGTGTGGATTCCCTGTGGCTGATTGTGCTGTCGATTTTCCTCCAATTAAGTGTAACAAGTAGCTTTGCGTTTTAATGACATTTGTTTAAAATGTTTAGAAAGTATAGGATACAAAAATACTTTGCTAATTACTAAATCCATTTGCGTATTTGAAAGCATTGGAAAGCAAATTGTCATCCTGAATAAATGAATTAAACATTCTCTAAGTTGTCTTAATTTATATGTCATATTGTGTAGCTCAGAAAAGAAAGAATGGTGGCTTTTTTCCCTCCTGTCATTCATCTGGGGTTGCTTTTTACCATCAAACATTTAACGTGTTTTCTGACTGTCTCATTCATCATTCATCTTTCCAGAGAATTGTCACCCTATGAATTCTTGACTCTGTCTAACCTATTGTACTTAATTAAGTCTTGCATTATGACATTTGATTCTCCCTTCCTTGAGATATACCGACATGGTGACTCTATAAAAGTGTTTTAAGCACTTGGTGAGAAATGGTTCAGAAGACTTTAACATCAGGTTCTGCCCACAGCTTGTCATGTATACTAGTAATGGCGTCCTTAGCTTTGGTTTGTGGCGAATTGAAACCTTGGGACCAGGAATGTTAATGATGCTGACCAGAACCAGGGCAACAAGAGCATGGGATTCAGAGTGAGATGGTAGCCATTAGCTGGCTCTTTGTTCTGGCCATTGCCTCTGCCAACTTTGGCTGGGAATCACAGAACCAAATTCTTAGTATATCTGCATATTTTTGTAACCTGCTTAGCGTGTCTTTGTAGTTAACATAGATATGAATTACATAACACATGAAAAATTCTGAGCAAAATTTTTTATTGCGTAGTCCCCAAGTTAACCAACTTCTTAAGATTCGAGAAGCAGTTTTTATCGTGAATAGCATTAACAGGCCCTTTAGTGCTGATGGAGAAAGCCACCCTCCTTATAAAATGGCATCCGATTTGGAATAGTGCATGTATGTTACAATTGCCTCCAACCTCAAAACCTACTTTTTCTGCCGTCAGCGAGCACAGACTTCTTTAGGCTGAGGAGGAAAGCCATTGCTATTTTATAACACAGCAGGAATAAGTGACTTAGACAAGTTTTAGTTCTTCCATGTAGTTCCTACTTTAGTGACTTCAGGGATTAAGAGATACAATGGCTTGAATATACATCACATGGAATTTAAACAGAATTCGGGTGGGTGGGGGCTGGTAGTCAAGGCTGCACCAGATAAGGAGGCCTTGTGTGCTGGGCAAGTTGAGATAATCCAGGGTGATTTTATCTTTCCCCTGGTGCTAGGATTTTACTTGAGCCTTGTGAGTCCTGTGCAGCTCTGTATCACCGCCTCCTCTTTATCTGTTTGTGTCAGGTTCTGCTGTCTCCCTCCTCAGTGTGCTGCCTCCTTCCTGCTCCTGTTCTCACCAGAAAACATCTCTGTTTACTCTAAGAAGGCTGTACTTAGCCAGGTAGAAAGGATGACAACTTGTTAGCAGAGGACCGCTGTCCATGCGTAAGTTCTGCTTAGTCACTGTGTATTAAAATGCTTTCCGCTTCTTTGGTTGCAAGAGTACACAAGGGAGCTTTTTCTTAAGTGATTTAAGCAAACCTGTTCGTGCTTTCAAGTGGGTAATAGTTCATTTATTCTGACGTCCACCCTTTAAGGATCAGATTTGTGTTGTTGACATTGCCTATAACTTCATACTCTGTCTCATTCATTTGGATTCTTGAACCTGGATCTCACAATGTAACCTATTCTGGTTTGGAACTATTTCTACTTTATACAAATTTATGTCTTTGAACTTGTGCTCCTCCCATGCCAGCCTCTTAAATGCTGAGATTACAGGTGTGTTCAATCACTCCTGGGTGCACAGGTAACTCTCCATCTCCTCCTCCTGCTCCTCTTTTTTTAAAAAAAAAAAACTGATTCACCGATCAGAGTTTTCTGTGAGTCACACTCCCCCACCCCCACCTATGTATACATATAACAAAGTATACAACTTTTAAAAGTACTATGAATAAGTTTTTATTCAAATGCACCTGGCATTTGCCAGGAGTAAAAAAGGCAAAGTATAAACGGAAACAATATGATTTTTATCTAAGAATGCTTGTTTTAATCCTCATTTATGGCTTCATTAGATCATTCTTCTGTTTTATACAATCCGTGTAAGATATTGGATTTTTGCCTTAATATATAACACGCTCACTGAGCCCTTGTATATTTTATTTCAAAGTACTTTATTTTACTTTCAGTAATGTTTCCACTTTTAATGGAATCTCCGTCTTTCTTTCTCTTTAGCCTCCAGTCAGTACTTAACTTGGCAATGTTGAGCGATTCATCACTTTATACAAGGTTAACATAACTCATTTCCTTTTTAATAGCATTATTCATTGTTGTCAACCGGCTATTAGTTGTGACTATATCGGGCGTGTATTTTTGTGAGTTATGTGAACAGTAAACTTAAGGCACTAAAATTCTTTCTGAAGTCGAAGATCAAAAAGCTGCCATGAAGTTTTAGACCTCTGTTTTTAGAACTATTAGCATCTAGGAAAAGGAAAGGAGAAAAGGAAGAAAGAAAAGGAGTCAAGAAGTTTGATCCTTTTTATGTATGTTGCTGAATATTTAATAACTTTCTTGTTTATAAATAGTCCTGAGAGGGTGGGATTTTCAATTTTCTATTACGTGTGCAGGTATCCTTGGCATCCTTAATTTTTTAATTCTAAGTGACTATTGGAAATAGAAGGAGTGGAATAGTTAAAGCTGTGACTGCCAGCAGATTTCTTATAGACTACCCCAAACTTAATTGAGTTGCATCCATTAAGCCCATAGTTACACTGACCCTGAAGTCTGAAACTCCCTTGAAAGGAAGGGCAGCATCACACTATATATTTCCATATTTTCTATAGGTGCTTTGCATTACAGATCGAAACCCAGAGGTTGTTGTAGATATCCTCTGATATCTACAACACAAAGCCCAAAATGTTTACTTTCTGGACCATGACAATTTGCAAGCCCTTCATCCAAAGCATAAACGGCAAGTTGGGGATATTTTAAAGTATTGTATCAATGTCTGACTCTTAAGCGACTGACTATGATTTTCAGGTCTAGATTCAAGTGCTTCATGTAACTGATTGTGTAGTCCAGAGTGGTTCAAGATGCCTCATTTCAAAATGAGAACAGAGGTTGACAGCAGCATTGACCTTTCAAGCCCATGCCTCAAAAGCCCCTTGGTAAGAGACAGGAAAAGAGGTGAGAGGCATTTCCCCTATTGAGTCATAGCTATAGTACTTTACGAATCCACATCAACACTTTGTAGATTAGAAAAAAAAATCCCTGCCAACCTCTTGGTTGAGAAAGTCACCAAGACCATTTTATGTTCCTGAGAGGAACACACTGTACTTCTTAGTAGTAAGGAGACTATCAGATCACGGTAGCCATTTGAAATCTGCCAAAGGGGATGGCAGGAGCCGGGTTGGATCCAACTCCTGGGTAGACTTGCATAGGAGTTGATCACAGAGTGTTTTAATTTAGTTGGAACTTAGGGATATTTCACAGAGTTGATGCACTGGGAGCTACAGATGCCATTGTTTTATAGTATTGTCCTCTGAAACACCCACTTTATAAAGAGCAAGACATGGCCTCAAGTCCAGCTAATTTTCTTGGTGCTGTGGAATGGAACATGCTTGGTGAGATAGCATAGCCAGAGGCCATGGACTCCAGCGATCTGGTCCATAAGGATCCAGTGTGCTAGTAACTTGAAGAGAAGCCAGGAAGTCCACTTGTTGGTCTTGGATGAAAATGGTGGTGCAGGTATTTAAATATATGCTTATTGGTACCTGTTGCCACAATATAGTGTCACCAGACTACGTACTTTGGAGCCTTTCAACATTGAGTCAACACTGCCCACTGAGATTTTCAAATGTAGCTATTGTCCTATCACCAAGTTAGTCTGGAAAACAGAAATTATTTCTTTGACTGGAGATGCAATGAAAATACTTGCTTTGGGATGAAGGCCTTGGCCTCAGTAGCTACATTGAGCCGTTCATAGCTGCACTTTGTGCTGTTCATTCCTTTGACCTGGTTCCATCAGCTGGACTGCTGTCCTTAATGGGGTGTGCTGCCCCACACCCCATTCCTTTGTACATGTGGCCTTTCCTAGCTAGAATGCCCGTCCTCTTCCTTTGTCCTTCTGAGTGCTTTCTAAAGGATTCTCAAACATCCAAGGATGGTTTTCATGACTAAAGACACCGTTAGCTAAGCCTTCCTAACTATAGTTTCTTGGTTTTCTTCCCATTCATTTGTACATTTCTGAACACAGAGATTATAGGTATGCAATTTCTGTGTCTAGCTGCTTGCTTAAATATGTCAGCAGAAGTCTGAGTTGTACTGTTTGTTTTCCTGTGTTGACTTGGAATCTCCCTTCACTCACACATGATCTCAACAGGGGAAAAGGCTAGGTCTTGTTTTGTATTCTTTTCAGTGATGCATCCTGGCTAGACACTATAAACACCTGTGGAGTTTCTGAACCAACGTTGTATGAGGGTCCTCTTACATAGCGAGTCAGATTTAAGCTAGTTGATATGGAGCCCAGGCATCAGTATTTTTGTGTAGTAGTATCCAGATGACTCTAATGTGACTTCAGAGCTGAGAACCATTGGTTGGAGAAACAGTATGACATTCTTAACTTTTATCTTCATGGCGAATGCACGAGGTTCGATAGAACAAAGCAATTTGGGGTACTGGGAAATTTTTACCACCTCTTTTTTTTTGCTTCTTCTTCAATTAGGAGATTCAGATCTGTAAGTTCATTAAAAAAAAAAAGCAAACACTTCGATGAATAGGAAGTTTCCCTTTTGCCTTTGTAGTCCTGGCAGACAGTGCAGACCTTGGCACTTGACAGAATGCAGTTCATATTTGCCACAGATTTCAAGGCCAGAATCAAGGGAGTAGCCTTTTGCTGGAATCATCTTCTCATGACCTGTTCACACACATGAAGATCTGTTATTTTCTGTCCATCAAATACTTGAAGCAAAACCCAAAATGCTCACTTCTGCCTCATCCCGAGGACTAGAAAGGTAAAGGGACGGACTCTAACGCGGTTCCCTGATGAAGGAAGGTGAAGTTTGCAACTGGATCACACAAACGGGTTGCTTCAAACTGACTGTGTGAGGACACAAAGCCTTGTTAAACAATGGGGAGTTCTTAGTCTGACTGCTCCAGAGGCTTGCTGCCCTTAAAAGCATTGTCTTTGGGGCCACCCTAATCTAGACAGTCTCTTCAACTGTGTACTATTTTGAAGTTGCAGTTAGATTTGTTTTTATTCCCAGTGCCTAAAAACCTGGCCCCTGAAGGATGTCATAAAAGCGGTAGAAATTATTAATTTTCCATTATGCTTTTTCTACAAGCTTTTGTTCGGTTGATTTTACATTTGGCTTAGCAAGTGAGTTTTCCCTCTCTTCCTCTCAAACGTACTGTACAATCCACATAGATCGTGATATGTTCCTGAGATTTACTCGTTACCAAGATCATTGCCAAGATCTCATTGGTGACTTTGTATTCTCTCCCTGAGAGATCATCTCACTTGGGTTAGTACTACATCTTAAATGCTTTCACACTGCTAAGATTCACATTGTTATTACTCCATTTACTGATGTAACTCCATCAGGAAAGAAAAATGAAAATAACAAAAAGAAACAATTAAAATGTATCTTGAAAGTTATCCTTTTGCGGTGGGCTTATAGCTGTCTTTGTGGGACACTTATGGATGAAGCCGTGGTACTTAACGTACATTCATTAAAACTTACTGTACTTGTTTTAAAGGGCTACTTCATCATTAAATCAGGTGTCAGTATTTAACTGAGGTTCTAAGGAGCTGACATTGTTGTGACTTTGTTTCTTCAAGTGAGTAGAATACTCGATTAAAGAGTGCAGAAGGCTCATGAGTTTTGTGTGCAAATGCTTAACTTCGGTTACTTGGATGCAGATAGATTCCAACTTAGCTCCAACATGTTTAACTCATTTTGTTTATAGTATAAGTTCCCCATAGACACAGGACGTTAGATCTGTCAGTGCGCTATGGAATTAGAAATGTCCTATTGGTAGCCTCACCAGTGCTGCTGCACAACCTGGCCTAAAGCTAGTTGCTTTTCTCTCCTGAGAATCCTGGCATAATTTCACTTTCTAGAACCCACCTCTTATCCAGTAACTGGGGGTGTCCTTACTCTCCTAGCTAATAACTAGTCATAATGTGAAAATCAAGATGGTTTATCTTGCTCATGTTTAACATTTTTGAAAGAATTCAGTCACATTTCAGGTGTCTGTTGCTTTGAAGTCTGATGTCAATAAGTGGAGAGAGAATGTTCTAGATTCATGGCCAGTCCAGGGCCAGCATACGACAAGGACTCCACAAATGCTATCAATGTAGCTACTGGCCAGGGAGCCTGCTGTGATAAACAGTGAAATAACCACATGCAGACTTCAGTGACAGAATCTGAAATGTTTATCGAGGCTTAAACTTCCCCCTTTCCTGCCATTGAGAGCATCTTCAGAGCATTTGCTAAGAGTTTAAGATTTCAGATGTCTGTCGGCCTAACACTTGCTCTCCTCAGCCTTCAGTTTGCCTTGTATTCACAGCTTCAAAAAAAAAGTATGTTGTTTACAAATATTAAAAGTCAGGTCTATTTTGAGGGCTTTGGGTTAGTTGCAATGTTGTTTTCCTATGGCTGTTCAGCATTCTTGCCATCACAGACTCAGATGCACTGGCACTTGGATTCTGTCAGATGTGAAAAAAGGGGCACTTAATTGGGATTTCACAGTCCTTTCCACAAAAGCCAGCCTAAATAAGGTGTATTTATGTATAGCGATCGGGAGCTGACTAATCTCCTGTTAAACGTGTGAGTCAAAGAGATGATTTGAGATGGTAAAATCGTTCTGCACAAAAGAGCTGCCAGTCTGGTCACATCACAACATGGAAGCCAGTTTCCTACTGCCCCAATTAGATTGACTGTAGATCTTGATTATATTTCTGTCCGTACAGATTTTTGGTGTCACTTTGTTTACAAATTTCTAATGGAGCAAGGCATGGTACTATAGCAGTAAGTTCAATGAAAGCTTTTCTGCGTTAACATCAGATCATATGTTTTCAAAAGCACACTCATCACACGGGAGTTTGACTGCTATCTTGTCTCACGTAAACTTCTTATTTTTTTTTAATCCATTATTTTTCCATCATTAGGGGGACAGCCTAAGCCTGGGAAATATTTTCTTACAATAGGACAATGTGTATATTTATTTATTTATAAACCTTATTTATATCTCACATTGTTCTGCATGCCACTGGTGTGTGACTTTCTATATTCTAAACTTGGACAAATCCCAAATGGATATGCACAGTTTTGATACATCCAGATAACATGGTAGATGTTTAACATTATATATATAGTTGCAACATTGTTGAATCTTGCTTTCTTTCTTCGTACTGAGTAAAACCAAAGGTGAGCCTAAAATCCCAATAGCCATGGTTAATTATGCCAAGAACACTCATTTTGGAGAGGTAACAAGTTAACAGAAATGCTTGAAAATAAACTCAAAGATGCAACTTTCTATATCCATAGTAGCAATGGAAATGTTGTCTTAAGAAGACCATACTCATCTTTAAATTCTTTGGTTTGAGAATTTCACACAAGGATGCTGTGTTTACATCATTTCCAGTCCATATTCTCTGACTTCAACCACTCTCACATTCTTCTATTATCTCCCAACCTCATGACTTCTCCTTAATGCATATATGCTGAGTCCCCTTGGTGTTGCTTATGTGTATGTGTAGTTAAGGCTGACTTCTTGGGTTGGACAACGTGTCAGGCAGCTTGTCCCTCAAGAAGACCGCTTTTCTTTCTTATCGGTTGACCATTGCCTGTATCTCTTCCTCTGGGGTGGGACCTTGTGAGATTGTTCTCCATCTATGTTGGAATGTCACCTGGTGACACTATGCAGATCTCATTTAAGTGACCACGCTGTTACAATTTCATGGACCACTCTTATAAATTGTCAAATCCAAATAAAACAATCATTTCTGTGATGGTTTTATGGTCAACACTAGAACAATTCATAATAGTAATGAAGGTATTTCTTTTGTTAATTTTGGAAAACAAAACTAATGTGTCATTTCCTCTCTTTGCTTAGTTACCAATTTTCAAAACAGCATTAAGACTTTGCTTTCTGTCTTAGAGACACTCAGATGTAAACACAATAATATTGATATCTCAACATTATGTGATAGAGGGATAGATACTGGGCTTTTAACTAGTTTACAATTTTAAGGCCCCTGGGATTCTGCAAATACCATAAACATTTCTCTTGGGCAATCTATTTGTTTTATGGTAACATAAATAAAGACATTGGTTGAAATAACTACACATTTTTTGGTTTAAGAGTGCAAGTCTGAAAATATCACGTTTTTAAAATAGGTGTGTAGGCATATCAGAATAAGATTATCTAGTGTGATCAAGAAAAGCAAAGATGTTGGCACGTGGAGATAAGAGAAAATAATAAAAATATTTTCAGGTTGAAATTTAGATTTCAAGGTCATCAGTCTCAAAAGATAACCTATTAGAGGGTGTTCTGGGTGAAGACTAGGTTAATGTCCTATCTCTCTTCCTTTCCTGTTCTTCATTTCAAAGACCATTCATTCAATTATTAAAAATCGACTATAGTATGTCAGGTAATGCTGCCATGTATTCAGGGTAAAAGCAGGTACCATTCAGGAATCATAACCATTTTTACTGGTACTAATGATATTTAATTTTTTTTTTTTTTTTTTTTTCGAGACAGGGTTTCTCTGTGTAGTCCTGGCTGTTCTGGAACTCACTCTGTAGACCAGGCTGCCTCGAACTCAGAAATCGACTGCCTCTGCCTCCAAGTGCTGGATTAAAGGCGTGTGCCACCACAGCCTGGCTGCATTATTTTAAAAAGAAGATGAATGTTGACACGTTTAACCAGGCCTGGCGGTCATAAACAGTCTATTAGAGTCTATGGTAGTCTTTAGAGCTGTTTTCTATGGATGAGGAAGGGAGTTCAAATTTTCTTTAATTATTTAAGTAAAATATTTGTTATCTCTATGATGGCGTAGTCAAGATATCAGAACAATATATAATAATAATAATAATACCATCATTATTATTTAGATGGCCCAATTAGGTCTCCTTCCCACACACACAGGATTCCATGAGCATCTCTTGACAGCTTTATGAATCCGTGTTTGAATAAACTGAGCAGAACAGAGTTAAGGGCTGACTCACTACATGCTTTCTGGCAACTAGATTTACCATGAGAGGCGATGTGATTGTTTGTAAATACTTTAAGACAAGTGGCTGGGATCAGAAACAGTTCTTTTATCATGGAGCTGCTCAAGAGATCCTCTCTTACCATCCTGAGACTCCAGCTAGCCACAACTTTCATAGAACCTGAAAACGAACACCGAAGATGATATAATCCCTTCAAAACAACCATTTAAAATTATTTCTTGGTAAGTAGAATGTTTAGAACCATGCCATTTAATATTGTAATCCTTAGCCACAAGAGTCTCTTTAAATTTAAATGAATTTGGTCTGAAGATTTAGTACCTACTCAAGCTAGCCATATTTGAGCTTGGCAATTGTCTTTGGCCAGAAGCTGCCATGTTGGCCAGGGCAGATGCGGAGGACTCCATCCATCACTGCAGATGTTGCTTGCAAACTATTACCCTAGTGTGCCTTGTATAAAAGAACAGTCGCTATTCATTATTTGTAATTACAACCACACCGGCTTGAGTCTTTCCACCACATCTTCCAAATCCCAAGGAAAGTACTTGGCAAGAACTTTGACACTTTAAAATGACTTTAATGTTGGTAAAGAGTTAGAACCGAGGCAAAGGATCAGCGATGGGGTGCTTTGACTCGGGAAGGGGTGGGGGTTTGGGGAAGCTGGAGTTTTGAATATTGTGTAAAAGAAACAGTTAATCAATGAGATCGATGCTTTCTCTGCAGTGCCTTCCAAACCCTTCCTTCTGAGCGCCCCACCATTCTACTCTGCGTGCTGCGGTGGGTCCTGCAGATGCCCAGCCTCCCCCACAGCTTTTTCAAGTAAGTTTTAATGCTCCATCAGCAATGCCTCAGTTACTCTGTAAACCAAAGCAGCAGGATTTAATGTGCTCGGGGAAGCTAATTGGCAGTGCAATGGCAAGGAGCTAATTCCTCACTAAAAATCACAGCGACCCCATTCAGGAGGTTTCCAGAGATTATCAAACCTAGGCACAGTGAGCGATTGTGAGCTGGTTTTCGGGCGACACTGAGACCCCGGAGCTGACAAGCCAAGCCAAGGGCTTGTTTTCCATTTGATATAACAGGATCTCAGAGGGACTAGTTTGGCACTTTTTTGAAACCTGTAGCCACACTCAGTAAAAGAAGGGAGGAAAAGGAAAACGGGCAAAGAGAGGGCGCTGTGTGGTGTTTCCATTTGGCTTAAAATGACTAAGAAAGTCACAAGTCTAGAAAATAATTAGAAACTCGGGATCATAAAAGGGGGTTAATGTTTTCAGGGCACGGGTCTCTAAGCATTATAAAAGCAACATTCAACTGTGTGTGGGAAAAATGAGGAGAAACTGAATGGAGCATCAGCATTGTGGTGTCTGCGCTCTCTCATGCACACGTGGTGTGTCTGTAAAACTACATGCAGAGGATGAGCTGTAGAGTGACTCAGGCAGGGTGCACAAGAAGGCCCTTGTACAGGTACACAGCCATGCCAGGTGAGAGTGGAGAAGGGAGAGTCCCAAGCCACAGCCTCATGGTTGTTTCCAGCGCCCATGGCCCCGTATGTGTTCATGTGTTTTATGGAAGTTTCAGAAGAGCAGTTTCCCCCCACAGAATGACTCCCGACAAGCGAGGCAGCAAATGTTGCTGTTTAATGAGCTGCAGGCTTCGGAGCTTCTCTTTAGGAGGCTGATACTTTCCCACAGAGCCCTATACAGGCCTGGGATGCAGCTACAATGGGCGACAGACCCGTGACCAATCCTCGCTTTTGCTGGACTCATCCACACGCGACCTCACCACAATTTTTCACTCTGCAGATGAACTTTAGGGACCGTTTCACAGCGAGAGGGCTTGGGCAAGGGTCATTTGTCCTTTTGTGTGGTCATAAAGCCAGGCTCTGTGCGTCAGTCTTTTCTCCTGCTTCACATTCCGAGTGAGTTTCTGGACGCCATTTAAAGCCCTTTGGCTGAAAAATAAAACAGTGAATGGAGCTGACTTTTATAGACTCGTTCTAGCTCATCTTCCCATATAGCCCTGTCCACCTGAAAGGGGATTTTAGTGGCTGAGCTGAGTGCATATAGGGACTTGCTGAATACACAGGGCCCATTATCAACTGTGGGGATTGTGTATTAGCCACGACCGATACACTGCTATTTTGGCGGTGACCTATTAATTGTCGATTTAACTAGAATGTATTGTATTTGGATAGTGAAATAGAAGCCATGACTAAACCTTTTCCTCGCTCCTTCAAGGTGGTCCTCTATGAGGGCGACTGGAAACTTAGGCAAACCAAGGCGCCATTTATCACCAGAGAGAAGAGTGGCAGGCAAAGATGTCTGGAGAAGATGGTGTTTAAACCCAGATGCTTAAACCCCATCCCAGTGTCACCTCCATCTATTGAAGAGGTCTCACACTTAAGTTCACGTGTTTCATCTTGATATCGGTTTACTTCAGCAGGTTGTTGGTGAACCAGTTCAGGCATGTGTTAAACAGGCACTGACGACTTATGTCACAGGGATGTTCTCGTAAGTGGGTATACATGGCGGTGCCGTCTATTTATTTTATAGCAGTGTTTTAAGAGTCTCTAACCCATAAAAGTTTGGGCCAGTTTAATAAATAAGGGGAAAAAAATCACTAGGGTTGTTTAATAGGGCACGTCATCTTCCCGAGAGCTCCAATGATTATTTTAAGAAGGTTGTGTTTTCTCTCATTATTTCTCAGTCCTTCACACCCAGTGCCCTCTGCAGAGCAGTTGTAAATGATGCTCAATCCCGCCAGGGCTTCAAGCGCTATGTTTATCTTGGGAAAAACAAAAACAAAACAAAAACAAAAAAAACAAAACAAAAAAACACTTGGCTTGAAAGATCAGTGAGATTCAGATCAAGGATAGAATATACTGCCCTTGATTTGTCTGCCCTCCGAGTGTTGGCCTCCTAAGGCCATTTAGAGAGCCTACATATGTTTTTAATAAATGGTGCTGTGTCACATTATTACTTTTAACTCTGAGATGAACGGCTTATTTTCCCGTTTATGATGTTCATTCACACTGGCGGCAACTAATAGTATGGTGCGATCTTGATGTCCGTAAAGAATTCTACAGAAACGACTGGGATAACCAGGGCGGGGCTAAGGAGCTTCACATCTGCAGTGCTTTAAAAAAAAAAAAAAAAACTAAAGGAATTTACTAGATTTTCTTTTTTTAAAAATAATAAGTGTTTATGTCCAAGTGGCTAAATTATTTTCCATTGCAGAAAAGAGAGAGAGAGAGAGAGAGAGAGAGAGAGAGAGAGAGAGAGAGAGAGAGACTGTTCAAGTAAACTCGGGTTAAGTTTCCACTTGGACAGCCAAAAGTAAGGTTTAGAGCTAAAACTTTGACCAAGCGCTGAAGCTGATGGCTGCCACTGTTGCCTCAGAAGGTTGCCTCTACTCTTTCCCAGAGCCCAGGATCAGCTCAGCACATCTGTAGCTAAGCAAGGGAAGGGAAATGCCGTTCCCACTCTCAGTTCAAGGGTTGGCTTTACTGCCCAAGCATGCTTAATGTGGATCGGAATTTTCTTGACCCCTCAGATTTAGGGCTGACTCCCCATTGCAAATGTGGACGCCATCATTCGCCCAATGTCCTTCTCACATGCAGCAAACACTTTACTAGGTACAGTGCTAAGACACTGAGAACAGCAGAGAAAATCAAAAGGTACCTGTAAAAGCTGGTCCCTCCCCTAAAGCATTGCACGGAAAGAAAACCTTTGATATTACACTCATAAACTCATTTTCAAAAGGAACACATTCCCCAGCTAAAATGAAAAGGAAAGTTGTGGAAATGATGTAGATGATGACTTATTTTTTTATTTAAAAAAAAATCTACCTTAAAATAAAAAAGAAATCTTAATTAGGTAGGCTAGCAAATTGAGTTAATTAGATGATTATTTCATTTTGTCTTTGAGTACCCAACTTGACCTTTCAAGAATGTTATGCCCTAGAAGACAGAACTTCAATTTGAAGCCAACTTTCTGTAAGTCTGAGCAGAGAAAACTTGTTACGGGCAAACTACTCTGTGTTTCCTTGGAATATGCACTTACATTTGACATTTCCTATTCACTGTTGCCCTTTTCTTTCTTGTTAAAACTTAAAAGAACATTGTATTCTCCCCAAGTTTGAGTATAGCATTTTGTGGATAGCAGCAGGCAGGGGCATTAGTTTTACTGGGTAAATGCAGATTGAGTCTGTGGGTCTCACTTTCGAAGATGGGTAATGTGCTGATTTACAGTAGTGTCACCTGACCTGAGGGTTGCTTTACTGCTCTAAGCTGAGAAAACTGGCCAGAGCTATGGAAACCTAGTAAAGACTGAATGAAACTCCTGACACATAACAAACACACACACACACACACATAAAATATTTAATATGTAGAGAGATTTAATTTAACCATTCTATGATCTTTGGAGGGGCACAGCATTTTTTTTTTAATTTAGAAAAAAAGCCTGACTATATTTCTTAAAAGATAATTATTGAATCTGTAGATTATTTGAATATAGGTATTGACTTCTCAAAAGTGATGAAGTGGCATCGCGGAGATGAATGACCTTCAGTCAACCAAGAAGAATCTTCGAAGGATCAGAGACTCGGGACAATAGGCTTTCCAAGTTGATGGCTCTATTCAGAGCTCTAGAGAGGCAAGGGCAGCATCAGAGTCTCGTTCTGAAGGCTCAGGTTTTTCTTTATTTTCTGCCTGAGCATTCAGCCCAGATGGTAATGGCGGGGACCTCCCAGGTCTTCGGGCTTCTTGTCTATAACCCATTCCCAAGTATCACATGAAATCAAGTATAGGACTGCTTATAAAAATCTCTTGGTTCCCTAAGAGAGTTTTCAACTACAGAATAGAAGAGGGTAGGACAGACTGATTAGAACAGAGTGTGAAAAAGTGTAATGCCATCTCAGTGTGTGCTTTAGCCATAGGCTGTGCAGAGGAGGAGACTCATCCCTACTAGACTCTGAAAGGCTCAGATTACCCAGTGTTGGTTCTGAGACCTTTTTTTTTTTTGTCTTTTTTTCTGATATTTTATTTATTTAAATATAGATGTCATCCCCTTTCCCCCAATTTCCCCTCCCTAGAACCCCCTATTCCTTCCCCTCTCCTCCTTTATGCTTTTATACCATTTTGATTACATGCATGTATTAAGGTCAGTTCTAGGTTGGGGGTCTAGCAATATAATAGATACAAATAGTCAAGGAACAAGCAATACAATAAACACAAATAGTCAAAGAAAAAGCAAGGCATTAAACCCAATTATGTGAACACTCCGTGATCACTGTTTCTTTCTTTTCTTTTTTCTTTTTTTTGTGGCTTGTTGGTTTATTAGTAACTTTTTAAATGTTAATCAAAGGCTTTATAAGTTTGGTAACGCTCAATAACAAGATGTCCATACAATCAAAAGTGTAACCCAATACCCAACGTAGATATATCAATTTCTTTGACTGGCAGAGACACATGAACATCCACCTCTATGTTCCCACCCCCCCCTTTCTCATCTCCTAGCTCCTCCCCTCCTTTTCTTCCTTCCCTCCTTCTCCTCCTTTCCTTCCTTATCCTCCTCTTCCTCTCTTTACTCCTCCCACCTTAGCTCCTCCAACATCTCACCCTTCCTGTTAAAATAAAACTTTTCTCTCAAAATACAATTAGAGCATAACTATACCAATTTGTATCAGTAAGGTACAAGATAGACCTAATACCCAGTCCATCATTTTGTTGACTAACCAGAACCTCTGTTATCTCTCCTAACTAAACGACTTAGTTCTGAACCTGGCTTTTTTCTTGGCTTTAGAACGAATTGTTTGTTTTTAAATTAATCATTTTATTCATTTACATTTCAAATGATATCCCCCTTCCCAGTTACTCTTCCACAAGTGCCCCATCCATCTCTCCACTCCCCATTCTCCTTTGCCTCTATGAGAGTGCTCCTCCACCCACTCACCCACTCCTACCTTCACTCTAGCATGCCCCTACACTGGGACATCAAGCCTCCACAGGACAAAGGGCCTCCCCTCCCGTTGATGTCAGATAAGTCCATCCTCTGCTACTTATGTATCTGGAGCCATGGATCCCTCCATGTATGCTTGTTGGTTTAGTCCCTGGGAGCTCTGGGTGGTACAATCAGTTGATATTATTCTTCATATGGGGTTGCAATCCCATTAAGCTCCTTCAGTCCTTCCCCTAGCCTTTCATTGGGGTCCCCAGGCTCATTCCAATGGTTGGCTATGAATATCTGCATCTGTGTTGGACAGGTGCTGGTAGAACCTCTCATGGAACAGCCATACTAGGCTCCTGTCAGCGAGCGCTTCTTAGCATCAGCAATAGTGTGGGGATTTGGTGGCTGTAGATGGGATGGATCCCTAGGTGGGGCAGTCTCTGGATGGCCTTTCCTTCAATCTCTGTTCCATTTTTTTTGTCCCTGTTTTTCCTTTGAACAGGAACATTTCTGGGTTATGCACCTTGAGTAGAAGACACGCAGGTAAAACCCAAGCTAAGAGGAAGTCAGAGGGTGAAAGACCTCTCCACCTTCCTCAGCAGAGGAAAACTGGCATCAGGAGACAGACTCTAGATTTAAGCAGTGAAATCAGAAGGAACACTAAACAGTCTAGTGGTATTGTAGCTGGCCTGCTTGAGAGGCCTGGATCAAACAAATGGCTTCTCTCTCCCTGGCTCTGAGAAGATACCGAGTTCATTGGTACGGTGAGAGAGCTTGCTTTCTCTCTCAAAGGCTGTGTGTGACTTCAATGTGGCTTCTTCATCACCTGGTGTTGCCTGGTGTCACCTGGTGTCACCAAGCATCACCAGGAGTCACCTGGTGTCACCCGGCATCACCTGACGTCATGCTCCTAACTCCTTCCCAATACCGCTGCGGTGAAGATTCTCTTCTGGGCATTGTCAGCCTCCCAGTCTGGTTGTTTGTATGTTGGCTGTGATCTCTCCTGCTCTGGCTGCTGCTCCTTTCTGGCTCTGCACTGCTGTGATGGTCATGTCTCACCTTACTCTCAGAGCCCTTGAGCTTCTTCTCATCAACTGTGTGCACCTTAAGGATGGTTGGATCCATCTTCAGCCCTCACTCAATTCCTATGCGGCAGCCAAGTTGTTTCTGGCTGGGAAACAGATCCAAGATTAGACTGTAGATAGTGGGCATGGATTTTACATCGTACATTCCTGTGATGATCGTGGTAGTGCTCACTTTGGCTGTTCAACCTCTTCTCCTTGGCACTTTTTCCTGCTTGCAAGCACAGTGCATATCTTGCTGCCATGCTCTAAAACAGCACACTGGTCTTTTCTTTGTTGCTGTCTATTCTTCCTCTTCCTCTTTAGAAGTTGGATAGTTTATTCACTTCTTTGGATAGTTGCCATTCATTCCTAATTTTTGATACTTTGGGTTACACTGTTAGATTGAGTACAGTTTATAAATCAAGGGTGCCAAAATGCAGAGGAAAGAGCCAGGCTGAACTGAGAATGTCTGGGTGGCACCTGAGCTTTGTGTCGTTTGCATAGAATTGGGCCTGCATTGTTCTAAGAACTTTGGAAGTAATTGGCAATATATATGTATGTGTATGGGTATGCATATGTGTATATATCTCTGTGTAAGGACCAAGTGAGCTACCCAGGAGGAACAGATTTGTGGGACTGTTGATTAGGGCTGGGCTTTGAGCTATCTTTGTGCTATTTTATTTACTCCTTGGAGCATCCTTCCATGATCAGCATTTTTCGGGTCCTCAAAGAAGTCCACAACCCAGATAGGTTAAGCAGTATAGCTCTTGCTGTAGAGAGAACAGCGTACTACTACGTCAACTATGAGGTACCACTGCTCTGAGAGTCCATGGGCTTGCCCCCTCTAACCCTGTTCCCTTTTGTATTTCTCCTCTTTGCCAGGAGAAGAGCACGGGCTGCCTCTGCTGACCCAGGACTCAAATTCCAATCTCGAAGGGGGATTTTAAGAAGAGCTGTGTTCTCAGAGGACCAGAGAAAGGCTCTGGAGAAAATGTTTCAGAAGCAGAAATACATCAGCAAAACAGACCGAAGGAAACTCGCTGTCAGCTTGGGTCTGAAGGAGTCACAGGTACCAATGGGGAGGAAGATGCCTCCTATTCCTAGTTTCAGCAGAAGTGTGAAGTTTGTTCTTTTGGCAAATATATCTTGTGCCAGGTTTGTACTCCAAAGTGTTCTGAATTTTCAGTAGGTGGAGACCCATGGGGCAAGTCCTATGTGGAGATAGATTCACAACACACTGAAGTGACAAAGCAGAGCTACGGAATTCATTTATTTTTTCTGAAATGAAGGGATATATACATATATGTCCTTGGTATTGTAGAGAGAATCTCTTGTGCCCTGTGTAAAAGTGTCAGCTGTCCATTAAAAAAAAATTATGGACAATAAGCTGAGGCAGGAAATAGGAAGTGGGAGTTTCAGGAGAGAGAGGAGAGAGAGAGAGAGGAGAGAGAGAGAGAAAAAGAATTCTGGTGAGAAGGCAGGGATTTCCCTCAACACTGGAGGAGACTGTCACTAACCATGTAACTGAGGAGAGGTAACTAACCATGTGGTATGACTTAAACTAGTTTAAATGGGATAAATAAGTTATGAGCTAGTGGAAATGACTCAAAGCTATTGACCTGGGCATTTATTCATATATAAGAAGTTTCAGAGTTGTTATTTCTGAAACAAAGAGGCTGGGTGAAAAAAGGTTGCAGTTACATGTATTATATATATGGATTATATATATGTGTATATATATATATATATAATATATATATATATATATGAATATATATAATTATGTGTATATACATATTATGATGCATCCTTGGCATTATATATTATATATGTGTGTATATATTATGTGTGTATTCTCTTTAATCCAGAGAAGCAGACTAAATAATCACCTTCAAAAGCAGTAGCCAATTTTCCTGTCATCCTTTTCACTTTCAACCCAAAATCGGAGAGTGATGGGAGGCTCCTGGACACCAATGGATGACTTCATTACTCTGTGCATTTCATATCTGCAGCATCTGGGTCTTCCTCATTCACTACTGTTCCACACAGTTGTGAATGAAAACTCAAGAGCACCGAATTCTCTCAAGATGGCCAATTAGCTCCTCGAATGCTAGGATTTTTTTCCTATTTCCTCTTTCATAGAAACACCCCATTCACTGCAATCCTGCCCATTTTCTAGATGAAGAAATGCAGAAGACTGAATGTAGGTCTGGCATCATGTGGCAAAGGTGTTTGTTTGGAATGCCATTTCTATCTCGAGCTCTAATAGGAACTCCTGGTTTCCTTAATCTTGAACCGCCATCTGTAGCTGTGCAGGGTGTCTACATACAAGGGTGTCTCCTTACGCTTACCATTGCTGATGAACCAGGATGACCAAAGCAACTTGGGATGGAAAGGGTTGGTTTGACATCTGCTCTATATCACTGTTCATCACTGAAGGAAGTTAGGGCAGGAAGTCAAACAGGACCAGGAAGTGGAGGAGGAACTGATACAGAGGCCGTGGGAGGGCTGCTGCTTACTACCTTGCTCCCCGTGGTTTGCTCAGCCTGCTTTCTTATAGAACCCAGAATGACCAGCCCAGGGTAGCACCATCCACAATGGGCTGGGCCATCCCATATCTATCAGTAATTAAGAAAATGTCCTACAGGCTCGCCTCCAGCCTGATCTTACAGAGGCATTTTCTTGATTGAGGTTCCTTGCTCTCAGATGACTCTAGCTTATATATAGTTAAGGTAAAAACCAGCCATCAGAAAGGTCAAGTAACTGAAGGGGGTGGTATTGTGGCAACAGAAACACAGCAGGCACAGAGCCCTTTCCTTATAGGCCCACATCCACCGGGATATTTTGAATTGGTATAAAGGAACTAAAGTGTAGACGACACTATCTCAAACATGTCTTAGTGTATGAAATTGCACTGTCCCTTGATTTCTTTCCCCTGGGAGATGGTCTGTTTATTCGACAAGCTGCCATGCGTCCCCAATACTTTTTTTTGTTGTAGGAACCAGTCTGCTGTGTGGCAGAGAGTAATTAGTCTAGAACCTTAATTGATTGCTTTGAATGTCATGTGTCTCAGAGCAGTTTTGCATATGAATGGATCCTATGCATTATGGCTATATCTCTAGGGTCTACTCTGTAACCCTGTACTGGGTGGGCTGTCACAGTGTTGGCATCCTAGGAAGTTACTTACCCAGTGGAAGTTAGATAGCAAGATTAGGGGGCTTCTCTTGATGGGTCAGACCAGTCGAGGAGCTAGTCAGTTGTTTGTAAAGATTTTATAGAGCTGAAAATTGTGCCTCCCATGTGTGCAGATGGCAGCCTTGCCATGGTTGTTATGGTTTGTCTATGCACGACCCAGGGAGTGGCACTATTAGAAGATGTGGCCCTGTTGGAGTAGGTGTGTCACTGTGGGCATGGGCTTTAAGAGTCTCATCCTAGCTGTCTGGAAGCCAGTATTGTGCTAGCAGCCTTCAGACCAAGATGTAGAACTCTCAGCTCCTCCTGCACCATGCCTGCCTGGATGCTGCCTTGTTTCTATCTTGATGATAATGGACTGAACATCTGGACCTGTAAGCCAGCCCCAATTAAATGTTGTCCTCATAAGAGTTGCCTTGGTCATGGTGTTTGTTCACAGCAGTAAAACCCTAAGGAAGACAATGGTCCTCAAATTCCAGGAAGTCAGGTGACAGACCTTCTTGATGGCCCTGAATTAGGGTGGCAGGTACCTCAATAGGTCTGGTTGGGGTACCACAGGGATAAGAAGACTGTGGTTAGAGAGGAGAATACACAAAGGTCAAGATTTCAGGGGGCTCAGGGTTATCAGCTTGAAGCAGATTCTTAAAGAAGGAAGAAGGAGTGTTTCATGTTAAGCAAGTACAGAGACTCTTTGATATCAAATCCCACAGCCTTTTATATGCTATAGGGATGGCTTCAGACCCCACACCAAGGAAATGAATGATTTTTATTTGTACACTATCGTTGACTCTTAAGCCAAGCACATAGTTTCACTGAATTATCTTGTTTTCAAAATTCAGGTATCTCAGAATGGATGCTTTTTGAATTTCGATATTGAATTTCGGGAGCATTTAATATGAATTTGGCATTTCATTAACTTCCTTGTTTATCAGCTATGCAAAACAAGAGGGAAATTAGTGAGGTTACAAATGAAAGCTCCTGTTACATCCCTCCAATCCAGATTAATTTTTATTGCTGTTTACAAATGCTTCTTGGTTCAATTTACTGGAATATCAGATCTTAAAATGAACTTATGTATGGGACAAATATACAGAAATTGAAATTATGCTCATGTTTGCATGATGCTTATCAGTGTCCTAACATTTGATGTTCTTTAATGCTTGCAAGGATCCTATGAAGTGCATGCTATTCATTATGTTATCCCTGCTTTACAAAAGAAGGCTGGTACTCCACTGTGTGGACGGGTGACTACCTATCTATGCAAGTGAAAATATGCACTGTATGTCCTTTTGGCTTTTCACAAATCATCTCTATGATGATGATCAAGCAGTAGAAGACAGAAACCCTGATAGCCCCTCTCAGTCAGCCTGTGCCCTCCAAGACCACACACATCCCAGCTCCCAGCAAGATAATGAGTATAGTGTGTTTCTGCTGATTGTATGAATAGATCCATTCAGTCCAAGTTCTTTGTATGTCTTTCTACAGCATTTCGTCAGGGAGATTCTTCACACCATAGCAAATGTTATGTATATTGCTTTGCTGTATCACCAGCTGCATGGTGCACACAAGCCATTCTGCTGTTGATAGACAGACATGTATATCCCCCAGCCTGGGCTGTCATGAGCAACACAGTTGACCACATGGACAAGTCCATCCCTTTTCTAAGTGTTATGGAATGGGACCTTTGTGCCTGGCCTGTACATCTTTTTTTGTTTTCTCTCACATGAGCCATGTTATATATCATCCTATGGGTGTATCAGACATTCCCACCATGAAGTAACCTCTCTGCTTTGGTCTTGCATTTCTTTGTGTACTTAAAAAATAAGTTTCATAAGATAGGGAACCAGGGACAGGATTTATATGTTAAAATGTCTATGTATATATTATGACAGATTAAAAATTCTTTCCAAGCAGTCTTAAATAAATCTGATTTATAGAAAATTTCCACTTATACAAGTCCTTTGACTGTAAATGCTTTATCCTTTATTACTTTAAAAAGCTATATCAACCTTATGGACAATTGTATCTATTATTCTTTTAGTTTGAATTTTCCTAGCTACCAGAATTTTGGAGGCTTTTAATGATTTATTGACAATTTGAAGTATATTAATTGGCATTTTCATGGTCGTATATACTTCCACATATTGTCCTTTTGTTGATATGCAGCAATTATTTTGGATATTAATCAAAATATTGATTTAGAATATTGAGATAAGTTCTATTTTCCTGTTACAGATATTGTAGTATTTCTCTCTGCACTTGTATGCTTATATTTAGTGTGGTAAAATATGTTTGCAAAATCAATCATTTTAATCTTTAAAGCTCTCATTTCAGGGGCACTAGTGTGCTACAGTGTTGCATAATCTTTACCACAATTCATCTCCAGAGCTTCCTTCATCTTCTAACACTGAAACTCTGTATCCACCCCAATATCTCCTTCTTTCTCCTAACCTCAGCCGCCTCCTGCCAACTCCAATCTCTATTTTCTGTTGTAGCACAGAGGCATGTGAGTGTAAAGCATTTGAATGAGTAGGGTCATACGGCATTTTTTATTAATTGAATTATTTTATTTAGCATAATGTCTTGAGGTTTCATCTATATTGTCACCAGTTTCAGAATTACCTTCCTTTCCAAGGGGGAATAATGTTCCATGGATATGGATGTTATACAGATGAGTCTTATCTGCATAACTGTTCATCTATTGATGACATTGATTATTCCCAACATTTGGATATTATAGATGTTTCTGCTCTGAAGATATGTATGCAAATATCTCACAGATTCCCGCTTTTAACTCTTTCAAGTTGTTTGTTGCTTTTCTATATTTTTATAGTGTGTTTATTTGTACAGAAATTTCTCAGTTTTATGTAGCTAGTTCTATCTTCTTGGTTTTATTGCCTTGGGTATTTTATGGTTTGCTTTAAAAAGGATTTGTGTCCTAAAGACTATAATTATAATCTCATATATTTTCTTCTAGGACTTTTGTAGTCTCCCTTTTTATGTTCAGCTATTTAATCCATTTGGAGTTGGTTTTGTTTGTTTGTTGAGAGAGGTACACCTGCATATTTCACTAAATATACACATTTGTCCATTAGTTGTGAAGACAGTATTTCATGTTTTTTTTTTTTTTTTTTTTATGAAGAGATTACTTAGATCAAGATTCATCTCTGTATCCCTTTGCCTGATTCTCTCCATGTACCTCACACACATACATACACTTTCTCACACACACAAACACATACCTGTGTTTGCACACATGTAGACAGACACACATGGATACACACACAGACACATGCAGACACATACAGATATACACAGTCACACATGCACAGACACACAGTTATTATGTACACACACTCAACACATACACAGACCACACACATACACGACACACACAGAACACAGACACAGACAAACACACACAGACACCACACAGACACACACACACAACACAGAACCAAGCACACACAGACACACACACACAGACACAGATACACAGAGACACACAGACACACACACACAGAAAGTACACAGAGACACACACAGACACAACACAGACACATATGTGTGCACTAAGGAAAGAAGAAAACAAGTGTGTTGAGCAAAGCAGAAGGATCCGTGGGAACCACACTCTCTTGGTGAGAATGCACTAAGGACTTGGCAAGCTCTTCAAGAGCAAATGCCCACTGCTAATTGTGAATGCGTCCAGAGTAGACCTGAGTGCCCTGGTGTGCATGCTTTAGAGTTATTTTCTTAGCCAAAGCCTTAATCTCAGCATCATAGCTGATGTGACTGTCATTGCATTCAGTTGCCTGGGGTGAATTTCCTGTGCTGACATTTAAAAGGGAAAGGTGAAGAGACTCTTGTCAGTGTGGAAGGACTGTCTCCCAGTTTGCATTCTTCATTGTGTGTGTGAGAGAGAAGGGTGGGAGGGAGGGAAAGGGAGAGAGAGAGAATGGAGGGGGAGAAGAGAGACACACACAGAGAGATAGAGACATTTATCTAATGTAGTTTAGGCTGACCTTAAACTTCCTATCCAACCAAAGATGAGCCTCAACTCCAGATCTTTCTGTGTCTACTTCCTGAGTGCTGGGGTTGCAAGCATGTGCCACCATGTTTGGTTTGTGTGATGCTGGAGTTTGAATTCAGGCTTCACAGATGCTAGCCAAACACTCTATTAATTGAGCTGTGTCCCCAGCTCTCTGGGTTATATATTTTAATATTTATTTTCTTGGGTAAAAGTTCTTCTTTTAATTGTTATAGTTTCCAGTGGGAGTCTTTTAAAAACAAATATTAAAATTGTTTGCGGACAGTTCCATACATATTTATCAACATTTCTAAACTGTGGGCCTTTCTTGACCCTTTTGGGGTTACACATTAGATCTCATGCACATCAGATATTTACATTATGATTTATAACAATAGCAAAATTACACTTATGAAGTAGCAGTGAAAATACTTTTATAGTTAGGGGTCACCACGACATGAGGATCTCTATGTAAGGATTGAGCATTAAGAATGTTGAGAACATCTCCAGAGAAGCAACCTTCAGATAGCTCCATCTCCTGCCACACACACAGCTGCTTTACTGGACCTGTTTCCTTCTGGCCTATCTGGATGGCTCTACAGACCCTGGACAACAAGACCAGACAAACATCACCCCAGGTTTCCCCTAAAGACAGCGCCCCCAGTGCCAGCAAGAAGTAGCCAGATGTCACAACGACCCTATTCCTGCTGTGCTTCACCTCTTTCTCCTCTTTTTTCTCCTTTCTTTTTATAATAAGAGAAGGGAGGTATGTTAGCATTCTGTTAAACTCCACCTCCACAGTTACCTAGCAACAGCTAGGTATACTCCTCCCCAAAGCTACCTGAGAAGGCCAGGTAGCTCTATTACAAGAGGGGCTGTCTGGCCTCCTCCCTCCTTGCTCTCTTGTTCTCTGCTTCTTGCTCTCTTGTGCCTGCAGGTCGTATCTGACCCTTTCCCTCTCCCCCTCCTCCCTCCACGTGGTCATGGCCGGCCACCACCTTCACCTCTCTCTGCTCTCTCCTCTGCCCTAAATAAACTTCTCCTCCTGGAACCTTCAAAAAAAAAAAAAAAAAAAAAAGAATGTTGAGAACCATTGATGTAAAAGTCCATTCTGATACCTGCCATCTTTCTCTAGTCTCTCTCTTTCCCGTTATCCTCCTTACCCCACAATGACCTTTCAAGCCTTCATTTCCTAGACTCATTGAGTTTAACTAGGGTTTTTGTTTGTTTGTTTTGTTTCAAATGAAAATGTAAATAGTGCAGGAATGTAGTGTAGCAATGATGACTGTTTTTAAAATGTCAGGGAAGTAGCTGGGAATTCTCCTGCTTTAAGAATGGCTGAGTGCACAGCAGATGGGGGTGGTTCATCAGGGTCAGGCTGGGTGTGCTGGGGAAGCTATGACTCATATCCAACCACCATCAAACACTTCTGGTTTAATTATAACCAATTGTTATTTATTAAGACTAATTATCATAGTTTGATAAATCCTGGGAGTAATCAAAATTTGGAAGCTGTATAAAGTACACATTTATCAAAGCATTGCAAAATGTATTGTTAATTCAATGTTACAAAGCTTGTGGTAGGTCTGCATGTTAATACAGCCTAGGGACTAGGGGCTGAACTTCTTTACTTTGCTCTCCTATGTGACCTTGACTTGGTTAATTCTTCAGACCTGTTTCCTTAGATATGACATGAAAATTTCACCAAACCATACAGTCCACCTGTAGTACATACACACACACGCACACCATATACACATACAAATACTTCACATACACACACACACACACATATACACACATATATAAAACACACACAACCCATATATACATACAAACCCCCTGCACATAAACACATGTGCATGCATGCATATACATGCACAGATCTCTCTCTCTCTCTCTCTCTCTCTCTCCTCTCTCTCTCTCCTCTCTCTCCACACACACACACACACACACACACACTCCTCCATGCAATCAACTAACCAACCAAACATAATATTCTCAAATCAAAACACATAGGTACCATACCAGTCAATTTTTCTTGAATAAATGTATTAGCATAGACAAAATGAAATGTTTTAAAATATTTAGAACTAAGTTAATTTCAAAAGCCACAGAAATAGAGAGTGTAATCAGTACACTGCACTATTCTGTTTAGAAGAGTGCCTGTGGTGTAAGATTGATTTCTCAAGTGCCTTTGAAGGAACCCACAGGAAAAGCCACAGGGAGCCTTTAGTTAGGCCCCCAGAGTAGGAGATCTTGTAGAATATATAGTCAAAGCAGTTAGCAGTTGAAAATGTTGAAGATAAGGCCAAAGTCAAAAAAATAAGTAAAACACGCAAGTGCCGTATGTGGAATAAGGATTTCTTTCCTGATTATTTTATCAATAGGTGAAGATTTGGTTCCAGAACAGAAGGATGAAATGGCGGAATTCCAAAGAAAAGGAAGTGCTCTCCAATAGATGTCTCCAAGAAGTGAGCCTTCAGGAGGACAGGTTGGCGCGGCCTGCCGTGGGTTGTCCTCCGCAGTGCCCTTCAGTGTGGGAAGTCTCCCATCCACACTCAAGTCCAGGTTGGAGGGAGGACTCTCCAGAATCTTCAGAAAGACGGACCCAGGAGAATTCAGGGGTACCAGAAGCAAATTCACTCCGAGGTGCCTTGTATCTGTGTCCTGAGAAGGGACCTAGAGACAAGGATGGACTTCGTAGCGCCATATGACAGGAACATTGTCTATGTTCATCTAAAAGAACCCTTGCCTGTAACATTGGGATTAAAGCCAGTTAGATTGTGCCTCAAAACTGCCTTAAACTAATACCTTGGCATGAGCCTGAGCTGTTGCCTAAAGGAAGCCACCCCACTGTTTCTTATTTAGCCCGAGACTAAGGCTCAACGTATAAATGGAATAGAACCTTCCACAAGGTGTGATAAGACTGAAAGAAGAGCCAGGGTCAGCCCAGAGCCTTTCTGAATACGTGTATATATGCATGTGTCTGTGTGTTTGTACGTATATGCTCATTAAATACATCAGCAGAAATCAGTTCTCTCCAAGTTTTACATGGAGCAAATTCATTTCATTGTGTATGAAAGAAAAAAAAAAAAACCATTGAGCAAATATTCATTTTCAAATAGTGTAAAATCTGGGCTTCAGTGCTGCACAATTAATTATACCTGTATAAATTCTCGTCTTCTATCTTTGATATCTGGCTGTAAATGAATTTTACAAGCTTGGCAACCCTAGTCAAGTTAGTCGTGGTTAGATACACACTGAAGAGAGAGAAGAGGAACTCAACAGGAAACTACTATATTTGAGTATAGTTATTAGTACCTCTAGTTTCCAGTTCTGAGGTAGATGGGGCCATCAGTGAAGAAGGTTCACATTGAGACATTGATAGTCTTTTGGTCTCTTCTCTGTAGGGATTTCGTAGGCCAGAGTTTTCTAAACAAAATAAATGTCTGAGTGGAAGGAAGGGCTTGTCAGGTAACAAGTCTGTGACCAGTAACTTTCTGATCATCTGTGCCAAGTAGTTTGTAATCAGTGGTCAAGATGAAGTCAAGACACAGGGTCACCCGTGTCCAACAGGACTAAAAATCCCAGGGCTGCAGGGCTCCGTGGTCAGCCCTGATTGCCCACTACACACAATCTGAATTTCCCACCTAGTTCTCTCACATTACATATGTTATGTGGTTTTATATAGTAAACAGACACCACCCAGATGTTTTTATGATTACCTTGTAATAGTCTTTGTGTAGTAATTGCATTTCTGGTAACAATTTTCTTAGTTAATCCAAATATATTAATTCTAAGTCCACAAAATAAAACAAAATGATTTTACTTTGCAGAAAATGAAGCAAAAAAAAAAAAAAAAAAAGAAAGAAAAAGAAAAAAGAAATGGTGTGGTTTTGAATGACTCTGTAGACAAGTACACAACTTGAAGTCTTTATGGGTTATTTAATTAGGGAGCAAGTGAAGAAATGACACGGGCTTCTAGCTTGCATACCTTCTCAGTTACAGCTTCAAGGGGTTAGTGTGAAGAGATAAAAGTTGTAATCAACACTAGGAACATCAAATGGAGTTTGAATTGGTACTTCAGCTGGTGTCTTTGTCACCTTCATGTCATGTTAAAAGGTTGTCTTTGAGCTCCCTTGTAGGGTGTGGGGATCCAGGGATCTGATGACTGTTTACGTTTGAAAACCTGTTCAAAAAGTGAAATCCTAGCATGCTTCCTTTAGTGCTAATTTACTGCATTTGTAGGCTGCTCTTTATTGTCAGAGACTATGCTGAGCATTTAAGGTGTATCAGCTCATTTAGTCCTCATGGCTGTAACCCTGTGACATGAACCGTGTTACCAATCAGGGTTCCTGTTTCTCCTCAGAGGCACTGCTTACAGAGGTGATCCCTCAGAATCTCAGGGTTAATATAGTAAGTGTTCTGTGCCCAGTTTCATGATGTAAAATCTTACCAACCCCGTGGGACACACAGCACCATGGATATTCACACAGACTACAGGATGCTGTGTGTGGGAGGAGGCTTTGGGGAACTCAGATAAGATTTACTGAGGTAAGTCAGGAGTGCATGGCACTTTACAGCCGCTGGCTTGGACATACTATTCTCGTCAATAATTTTCATTTCTATTAGAGTTTGAAGTTTAGGTAAAGAATTGCAAATCTTCAACTTTGAGGCCTCTGTAGACTATAGTCTCAGAGAAGTACTTCAGTGCATGATGGGTGTGTCCTTCCGTTCACCCACAAAGTCCTTGTAGATAGTCCTCATGCCTTGAGAATAACTGAAACTTGGATGAGAGACACTTCTCAGGGCCATTGGATCGCTGGGTTGTACACATGGGTGTACTACTGCCTGAATGACTTCCCCTCAGGAGCTCTGAATTGTTCTACATATAAGACGGGCCTGGTGCTCAAATATGCAGATCAGAGTTTTAATTGTCTTCCACCTGGGAATATATCCAGGCTTAGAACAGCCACACTTTAGAAAGTCAGTTTAGTGGATCATAACACACTTAGTGTGCCCTCACACATGAGCATAAGCCATGTACACACACACACACGTGCCCTCATATACAAACATAGCCATGGTACATACACATGTGCCCTCACACAAAGCATAATCATAGTATACATATATGTGCCTTCCCCACAAGCTTAGTTTTAATACACACAAACTTACCCTCACAAGCATAGCCATGATACATATATGAGTACAAACATAGCCATGGTATACACATGTGCTTTCTGATATATAACATAGTCATGGCACATATGTGTGCCCACATATGTATAACATGCACACATGTGCCTTCACACAGAGCATTGCCACAATTCACACATGTGTGCTTTCATAAGCACAGATGGGTACACGTATGTGCTCTCACACCCATAGCCATGGTACACACCCAATGTCCTTACACACAGCATAGCTCTGCTATACATATGCACTTTCTGCATTTTCTTTGCGTTCTCTTGTCTGGACTGGAGTGAATGGCTAGGGCTTTTCCATAGAGGACTCTCTTCTGGTCCTCTGCTTATGACTTCCTCAGCCTGGCCCCGTGTAAGCATTTTCTGTTACCTCGGTGAAGATCCCTTTCTGGAAGGGATAACATATGAATATATCTTGTCTTCTTTCCAGAGAAATACTGTTTACAATTAATACCAGGACCAGAGAATCCTGGCAGATGAAGTATTAAAAAGAACAAACCTCAAAAGACAATTTTAATTGGCTTATATGTAAATGAAATAAATATATATACATATTGATATTTAGGGATTATAAATTTATAAACAGGTTAGAGATGACCACAGCTTCGGAGACAATGGTGATGAGTATCACTGGTATTTAAAAGACAGCTCTACCTTTTTAATAATAAACAAGAAAACCAATCATTTAGTCAAGTGATTCTTAGGATTTAAAACCCATCCACATGGCCATACCATAACTGCCCAGCTTCCATTACACCCATAATTCCCTCTTCTAGCATCCACACTCCCCTCGCCCAGCATCTACAGCTCCCCCCCCACCAGCATTCACATCCCTCTCCTCCAGCATCCATAACTTGCTGTAACTTCCTAACTCCTCCACCATCTACACCCCCTCAATTAGCATCCACACTCCCACTAGACTCCCCCAAATCAAAACACATATTCTTTTTACTTCAAATATACCATTATAAATATCCTACCCTCTAAACCACCTCTCTGATGTCTCCATTCCTAAACTGCATTCTTCCTAGAGTTCAACAAGACCCAGCCTTTGTGGTCTTTGACACAGTGAAGCCTATTCCATGTGTATTATTTTTCTGAACTACATCTTGAGCCACTTGAACTCTGCCTCAGTAGTTTTCTTTCTTTCAGCCTCTACAGGGCATTGTGTACAAGGCATTGTCCTACCCTCAGTGTAGATATATATGAAGAAAAAAAAGGTCCTTGTCTTCGAAGAGCTTCTAAATTAGATGCTGTGCCACACAATGTTTTAGCCATTGTATGTCACTCCTGGCAGACCTCAGTAATTTTAAAGCAAAGAGCTAGCATCTGCAAACCTCACCTCTCTTTGCAATGAGAGGTCTTACATGTTCTACTAATCAGAAAACAACACAAGGCATCCAGCATTCCTTCCAGACACTGTTGCCACAAGAGTCAGGACTCAGAAAAGCTTCCAGGAAGAATTCACTAGCTTCCTTTGTCCACAGTGAGACTTGTCTCATTTTTTTTCTTTTTAAGCCCCCACTAGGATGAGAGGCATGTAAGTGGGAGAAATCAGGGCAGTGAATTCTTGAATATACAAGGAAACTACTGCAGGATTAATTTATATCTTTTCCAAACCATTTCTGAGACAAGCATGTACCACAATGACGTAGTCCTTGGTCCACAAAGACAGTTCTTAGCATCTAGCTATTACTTGGGTTACATCATGTTATTGTTTTTATTTGTGGTTATAAATACATGCGCTTGAGAACAGCTAACAAAGTAAAAGTTATGAAGTCCCAGTTGACAGTACTCTTGAGAAAGAAACTTCAGTTACTTTTTAATGCACGAGTATGTAAATACATATGCCTAATCAGATTTGAACTGTAGTGTATATCCAGTTTCCCTGTGCTGTTTTGTTCTATTTGTTCATAAGCCATCTTCCCACATTATTAAAAATTATTCAAAACTATGATGGATACATTGTTCTATTGCAGCTCTTTTAGTTCTTGGGGTGAACCAGGGAATGGTCCAGAAGATGACAAGATGTGGGGAGAATGCCACAGGACCTTGTTCTTCTGAAAAATAACCTATTGTGTTTTTAATAAAAAAAATCTCAGCAGATGAATGAAAGTTGAGCAAATTTGGTATTATACTCTCAGGAGTATTCAGTCTCACAGTGTATCAAACATACCAGAGGGACAGCGGTTTCTAAAAGGCCACAGTGAAGTCTGTCAGGAAGTACTCTACCCATTTATAGGGCAAGCAGATGTAGGTGCTTGGCTTTCAACAGAGCTAGAAGCAGAAGTCACAATATGGAATGGAAGTCCACCTCTCTCCACGTGTGTTTTGTCACCAAATTGCTTCATTGCTTAACTGTGTGTATTCTTGAGTTTTGAGTCTGTGTTACTGTCTTCAAAGTGCATAGGACCGACCTTCAGAGGGCTGTGTCATCTGCCACCACTTTGAGTGCTGATATGAGGCTGAGGTACCCACACCACCTTGATTTCTCACAATTTTGTGGTTCTTTCCTCAGTGTTGCTTAAATGAAAAAAATATTATGGGTGCGTTGAGAAGGCTTTGAGATCAGAACATTCCAAAGTGGAACAGAGAGCTAGGAAACCTTAAGTATTATTCAAACCCCAAACAGAACCATCTAGTCTGTAATGTTAACTAAAGATGAAAAACCAAGCATGTCATATTTGGATAAAATACAGTGATATAATTATTTCAGAAGGCACATACACATAAACACACACACACACACACACACACACACACACACACACACACACACACACACTGGTATTACTGCAGGAAGAAGACCCTGCCAACTCCTAGTGACTTGTGATTTAAATTATATGGCTCCACCTACCTCTCTTAATATGGTGTCCCCTAGATGTTCTCTTCTGTGCCAGTTTTTTTCTCTGCCTTTCCCTTATAAGGACACCTGCCATTGGATTTAAACCAAATCCTGGGTGATCACGTCTCAGAATCCTTAAACGTAACTGCATTTTCAAAGGCATTCTTCCTAAATGAGGTCAAGTTACAGGTCTCAGACTTTAATCATGGCATATCACATATAGGACTAATACAATTTATCCCAATGCATGTATCATATAGGTCCAGAATCAATAAAAGAGAAGGGCAGCTTCTCTCAGCATTCTTCTAATGCAATTTAACTTACACTGTGTTGATTTAAGCTTTTATATCAGCCAGGTAATGTGCTACTTGTAAGGTTATTTGGGCAGGACATTTTTGTAAAATCACTTTCATTTTGGATTTTTTTATGCACAGGAAAAATTTAAGAATATGCAACACTAATTTTTTAAAGCCCTCACATGGATTCCAGATGTTGATCATTTTATCCAGGAAGGTGTTTCCTTATTATACAAATGTGGTACACATAAAAAAAATTGGCATTGTTTAATTTATGACTCACACATGAACCATTGTTTTTGTGATATAGTTATTTTAAGTAATTCATAAACTAAACAATATTTTGGACACATACCACACTTGTGTAATGAGGAAACACCTTCTTGTATTAAATAGCCAACATCTGGGATCCATGTGAGAATTTCTTTGAAATTTTAAATAAAGACAAATTAGTATGTCATAAAACTAACATGGCAAGTCAGAGGTGCAAGGATCTGGTAATCAAAGATGATGTAATCAAAGATGATGTAATATGGTACTACACTGCGGCTTAGAGAACGGGGATGACACTGACAGAAAGAGCCCGCAGTGCTTTCCCAATATTAGTGAGGATGGAAAGAAATGTGACATGGGCAATGCTGATTCAAGGATCAAAATTCAGCCCAAGTGTACTCTTAGTAGGAGGATTCTTCATTCACAAACCAAACCGTGACAGAGGAGAGGTTCTTGGGGGACTTCAAGTAACACCCGATGTTTTCTAAAACAGTGAAAGCATGTCAACAGGAGTGGCTAGTGAGGAAGAAATCAAGGAAAAAGAACTCATGAGTGCTGCCCCTGGTGTAGAAGGTGAAGAAACAAGAAAGTTCTGCGGATCTAGCAACAGATGGTGATGGCTTTGACATAACCAACTTTAACTAGAATAGGATGAAGCAAACGAACGTCAGAGTGCCCTGACTGAAGAGAGGATGCAAAGCGAGAAAGAGGATGGAATGCACATGTCAAAAAATGTGAAGGAGTTTGTAAAGGAATGGAGAGCAGAGGCTGGAGGCTGGATGTGTTTGGGCAGTTCAACCACATAGCTCCCTTTCTCTCTTTCAAGTTGGGAATTACTAGAGAATGCTATGACAATGCGATGGATTAGCTAGGGAGGAAAGACAGCACTATAGGAACAGGGAGAATAGGAATCAGCTTTGGCTGGTAAAAGCCATTGGATGAAACCCACTATAGAGACCAGACCTTCTTTGGGAGGAAAGAGGTGCAGAGAAAAAGAAATAAGGTGCAGTGCACTTTTATGTAGAGAGTGGGGAGATGGGTCATCCAACCTGTGATGTCTCAAGGGTGAAACAGAATCATCAGCTCGAGGTGAAGGCTAAAGAAGAGTCTGAGGGTCTCAGGGAGTAGAGAAAATGAAAGAGGAGAGGGAAATGTATTTGAGAAACTGAGTAGGGTGTTAGGGATTTATGGAGTATCCATATATGATCTGTGATCTGAACAGGAAGTAAAATACTCATACATTTTCTTATGCTAATATTTATATATAATTGCATATATGGGGAAGGTAGATCAACAACATGGGTTTTGCTGGCAGTGTAATACAGATGAATAAGAAGAAAAGGAGATGAAGGTCTTCGTTAGTAGCCTGTAGGAGGTTTGCTGGTCAAGGGAAGAGCTGACATAAGGGGGAACCACTGTTAGTGAGAAAGTGCTGGGTGTGTGTAGTTGAGGGTCCTAGAGAAAGTGAAGGTTGTGAGCCGTGTAAAAACATACACTGTGATCTAGACATTGGGCAAGTGCCATGTCTGAGATGAAGTGTTCTAAAATAACTCAATGCCCGATGTCCATAAGGTCTTAGAATGAGGCCAAGGAGAGGGGTGGCTCATAGAATGGAGAAAAGCCATGGGTGGCAGAGAAAGCAGGGAGACATCTTGTCACTTCTTCCCTTTGTTCTATGTACGTGCAGCATGTGTGTGCGAGCAGAAGCCTAATGGTGTTGGGAAGCTTCTTTGACCACTCTTTTATTCTTTTTGGCAAGCTCTGTCAGTCAAACCCAGAGCAGCTGGTTAGCAGCTTGCTCTGTGGATCCCCTGCCTGTGCCTTCTAAGTTGGAATTCAAGGCAGGCTGCTACATCCACCTTCATTTGCTATGGCTTCTGGAGATCTGAATTCTAGTCTGGTTATTTTTACAGCGAGATCTTTAACCATGGAATCATCTCTCTAGCTCTATCACTATTCTGGAGTCTAACTTTGGTAACTGAGCCTACACAGATTTTTAGAGGAACAGTCTCTGCTTAGCTCACATTCCATCCTCACTGGATGTATCTTTACTCCAAACCATACTAAGTGCATGTTCTTTTCGTACTCTCTTGTGCTTTTAGGACTTTTAAAATGTTTTCTCCCCATTTTGCCTACAACATTTAGCTTCATCGAACCCTATTCTAGTGTCATGTAGATTTCCTAGGGAAGAGAACTTCAGATGGGAAGAAATAGCCATTGAAACTATCTTCACTGGTTAGTTTCACTGTCAACTTGATGCAATCAGTTATTACCTAGAAAGAGAGTCCGAATGAGCAACTATCTAGATCATATTGGCCTTCCAGAATGTCTGTGAGGGATTGTCTTAATTGTTCATCGATGTGGAAAGGCCAGCTTTAAATGCTGGCAGCACTGTTTTATGGGCTGGGCTCTGAAGTATGTAAGAGTAAAGAATGCTAGCTGAATGCTAATAGGGCAAGGACGTGTTTATTTCTCTCTACCCTTGATGGTGGGTGTGATGTGACTGGTTGAGTTCCCATGTAACTTTAATTTTTCAAATCCTATTTTTAATGATGATTCTTAAATGCTTTAACCTCTCTTATAGCCCACCACCCACCAGAGGTAGTGGAAAAAAAAAGGATCTTTGAAGCAACTCCTGTCTGTGTTGTCTGGAAATCAGCAGTTCAGTTCACAGGTCAGCAGCTCAATCCACCCACAAACACCTCTCAGATTCAACAGCAGTCCAGTTCAGTAGAGTCAGGATAGCAACAGTGGTGACTCGACCTAGCAGAGACAGCCAGGCATCAACTTCTGCTCAAGTCAGCAAGAGGGACCAGGAGGAATGCCAGAAGTTCTAGGCTGTGCCTCTCTCAAGGAAGCAAAGATCAGCAAAGACACAAGACCCACAAAGGTTGCACAACTAGCTGTACCAGCAAGCCAAGCACTGCCTCTGTCACTCCGTGAAGTCCCATTTATCCCCTCCAAACACTGAGTGTCCCCACATGCCTTGCCTCAGCACGGCTCTTGCCTCAGGACGAGCATCCCATATGCTAGAGTTCTTGGAAGCATCGACAAACTACAGCACACCACCAGAAGTTTTTGGTGCATTGGTGGTTGGATTCTGGATAGATTTTAGGTACAGAGCCAAATATGTTACCTGACATAGACGTGTACATAGCTTGGGGTGGGCCTGAACACTTGTGAACCTCTAATCCCCTTGTTGCAAGATTCTCTTATAGGCTACAGAGAACTAAGTTTGGTTTTGTCTCATGTACCTCAACCATGATCATGTTACACTCATCCCAATACTTCTGGATAATGTCTTACATGTTTGTTCCTACTGGAACTGCCTCTTTAGAGCTCTCCTCACTGTGTAGAATTTTTTTCTGTAGCATTACAGCATTTACTTTCTACCAATAACAATACATCAAAGCACCCGGGCAGATGTCTACCTTTTAGAATCACTAAGTATGAAGATGGAAGATATCCCTTGTCTGCCTTCTACTCCTGGGGAGGCAATGTGATCTGGACTTTCTCACTCAGATTCAGGCCTCTATGATAGATGTTGCTCTCTTCTCCAGAGGAGGAAGAAGAATTTATTTTTACCACTGAGTACAAAAGTATGAAATTTAGCAAGATGGCTCTATGTGCACAAGGACGTTCCTTACACAATGGCTGTAGCATCTAACCATGGCACAGTATCTGTGGTCATTTGTATGAGCTTGACCCAGGGAATGGCACTATTAGGAGGTGTGGCCTTGTTGGAGTAGGTGTGGTCTTATTGGAATAGGTGTGTCACTGTGGGTGTAGGCTTTAATACCCACCTCCTAGCTTCCTGGAAGCTAATCTTCTCTTAGCAGCCTTTAGATGAAGATATAAAACTCTCAGCTCCTCCTGCATCATGCCTGCCTGAACACTGCCATGCTCTCACCTTGATAATAATGGACCAAACCTTGAACCTGTAAGCCAACTCCAATGGAATGCTGTCCATGTAAGAGTTGCCTTGGCCGTGGTATCTGTTCACAGCAGTAAAATCCAAACTAAGACAGTGCCTGTTTCATATCCATTCTCTTAGTCATGCTAGAAGAATTCGGGCCATTTTCATAGTGATGATTACAGTTGCCTTCCAAAATCCGTGCTTCAGGCACACAACAGGGCCAGACTTCTCAGGAAGCCTGGGAATTTGTGTGCACATGACTTTGTTCTATGTGGCGTATGTATCATTGCACAGCCTGGCCCGCATATGCCTAATGTGCTGTTCTTCCATCCTATGGGATACATGGAGAGCACCTCATGAAACTCCGTGATAAGATTACAGACTCTCCAGCGCCATATCCTTGATGATGACACAGAGAAGGCTACTCTTCCCCGCCTCCCTGGGTAGCAAGTTGAGATGTTCAGGTTGATAGCTTTGGGCTGAGAGGCCTGGAGTCTGCTCTTTCACAATTTTCCAGGTGATGGTGACTCTTCATCTAAATATCCCAGAATTTAGAATCTACAACTCTAGGCAAAACAAATGAGAAATATGAAAGTCTTATGGGCTGCATCAATACCAATAAAGATGAGAAAAACTAGTAAATAACTAGAATAGAGGCTGTAAGGGACAGGGTAGCAGAGAAGATGGCTCGACATCTGCACAAATGCAAATTTGCATCTCCCTAATTTATTATTGTTTCTGTGTTTTCCCATGAAGCACTTAGATTGGGAAACATCTCTAATTAGGAGTGAGCAGGAGAGGTCTCTTGGTCTGCTGATGGTGTCAGGAAAAGAACCCCAGAGGGATTTTATTCTCTGTGAGTTAGATTTGGAGAAGAATCCAATACAGAGGGTCTTGACAGCAGTCTAGTTTCAAAGGGGAAAGAGAGTAGGGCATCCGCACCATTCTTCCCCAGCATTTCAGAGCAGCAGCTATGGAGACTATGCAGGCTTTGTACCACCCAGAATACCCCAAGACCTGCACACGGGGCCAGACCTATATGGAACAAAGAGAGAGTCCTTTGCTCTCACTGGCCTCAGTCACATCCAGAGTAGATCTCTGAGGCAGTAGGTCTAGAGTAAGTTGCCTGGGAAATCAAGAAGCACTTCCAGAGCCGTCTTCTTCCCAGGAGTCTTTTGAGAATGCACTCCCACAGACAGTGTGGAATTCACATTTCACATTATCAGATTTGAGTAGGTTAGATGAGTCAGGCCTGTGGTTAGGGCCCTGGAGAATCAAGTCAAGATGGGAAAAATGGAGTCCTTGATGTCAACCAACCTAAGAGGTTACTAGGACTCTTATCTTTAGACATAATCGCTAAGCTTTTTGGCAGATGGGAGATTTTCCAACAAAGTTTCTTAATGAATTGGTATTTATGTATCACATCTCTCAAGGAGAAACACCGAATGGGGAAAATCCACTATTCTGTCCGTGTGAATTCCAGCAATGGGTTGGGAGTTTTGGGGTGAAACCTGGGGAAATTTCAAGGAAGTGATGATGATTACACATGCTGATACCTTTCTTGATGTGTTTGGATCCTAGTCAGAGCTAATGACCTCTCTGTAAGTCAGCGGTCCTCTGAGAATGTTGTGGTATTTAGAGAGGGTTTTGATAGTCGTGAATGGAACTGTGCTAGTCACATCAAAGGCAGGGGGTGATGCCAGGCATTCGAATGGTGCATCTTCACACAACAAAGAATCATTTGGTTCAAAATTTCAGTAGTGCCAAAGTTAAGAATTCATCTTTGAGCATGTTTTCAGGGTATTTAGGGACTTCCTCAGGCTTAGTCACCCATAGTCCCACTTTGAGTCAACTGATCCTGGATCAAAATGCCCCTCTGAAGCCCCCTAGTTGATCTTCATTCGGGAAGCAGGTTGCGTTCCCAGAACCTCATTCCAAACTACTGAAGTTACGTTAGAAGAGTGAGAATTAGTTTAATGGTTTTGATTTTTGAAAGAAAGCAAAATTTTTGCAACAACTCTCTACTCATTTTCAAATCCATGTGTATGTTAATTTAAATATGATCAGCATGTTTGTATCCAGATACGAATAAATCAAGGTACTACTTTGAGTAGGTCATAGGATGTTAGCAAAGTAAAATGAGTCTTTTTTTTTTCCAGTAAGCCTCCAAAGGGTCTTAGAATTTCAAGAGAAGGTTATATTCTTACCCTAGAAACCTGTTAAATGCATATTCAGGTCATGTCCACAAGCGCAGTTCTATCAGGATTCAGTGAAATCCTGTAGTCTCTTCCTTATTTTGCCCTACTTATTCAGAATCCAAATGCATGGAGAATGACCCACCGAGTGCTGATTAGTGAGCTTTGTTTTTGTAAACCGCCAATAAAGCAACATTGTAACCCCGGCCCCATTCTGCATTTAAAACAGTCCTGGAAAATGGCAGGAAGCTCACAGGTGACAGTTGCGTTATTAACTTTCATAAAAATCTCACTAATTTGGAACTTACAAAACTCTCTGTCGTGGTTTTGGGATTCATTAAAAGGCTGTCACCCAGGTTTCTATGTTAAGAAATAATGTGCTATGGTGTCAAATGTATTCTATTAAATCATCCCTTTCATTGCTTATTATTTGGAGACTGAAAGGTAAGTAGGTTTATGAAAACTGGGCTCTGAGTCTCTGATCAGTCTACACATTTAGTGTGTAGACTACCTAATGAGCTACCTAAGTGACACCCCTTATGCTTTAACTTCGTGTGCACTTGTGTGTTTGTGCATGTGAATATGTATGCATGGGGATGTGCCTCTGAATACATGTGCACATATGGTACATGCATGTGTGGAGGGCAGAAGTCAATGTTGGTGTCTTCTTCAATTGACCTCTGCCTTATATTTTGAGCAGGGTCTCACTGAATCTTGGGCTTGTAGATTCAGCTAGGCTGGTTTGTCAGTGAGCTTTAGGGATGGGATCTTCTTGTCTTTGTCTCCAGCCGTGGGCTTACAGGTGCATAGGACTACATTTAGTTACTTCATATAATCCTAGGATACAACCTCGTCCTAATGCTTGCATTTGATTGACTAGCTCTGTATATGTGTTTGATAGAACATGAGACATAGCATGTTCATCTTTTCCACTTTAATATTAAGCTTGAGGTCCTGGAAATTATTATGATGATTACTGCCAAGTGTTCATCCACATTCCTCCTTCGAATGGAGAGTACTATGGCATTTGGAGAGATGTCATCCATTATGTAATTGAGTCAACAAATCTTCCTTTGCTCTAGGCTATGGACTAGGAGCTTGATGGCACAAGAAATGAATCAAATAATGTCACCTATTTGGGGTGGAGGATCAAATAGACAATTCTCTAGACATCTGTCAAGCCTTTGTTATGTTGCAAGCACAGGCTTAGGCCCTGCAAATCTTTCTGGGAAATTCCATGAGCCCAACCACTGCCTTCCCAGTCACCTGAGTGATGATCATTCAGATCTGACAATGAAACAACGGACAGGCCATTCCTGCCAAGGAAATGTGAGCAGGATGGTAGCAGCACACTCTCTGTTTGTTCCAGACATCGACTGACTTTCCCTCCCAATGGCCACCAAAGAAAATATGATACTGTGAAACCCCAAACAAGTAATGCAGAACTTCAAGAGGTGAAAGGATTCCTATTTGGCCTAATATATTTTTACCATTGAATTTGAGTAGAATTCTAGACAGAATTCTTGGTCTATATTTAGACCCAAGAATCAGCATGTATGTGGACATTAGTCACTATTAGTTTTCAAGTGGAGCTTTAAGAGGATTGGTGAGACAGTATTTATGGAATATAAAGAGCAAACGGGGAGGCAGAAAATTATTGAGCTCTTGCTTCGCCATGTGTGTTTGTTGGGTTGGTAATACTCCTCAAGAGGCTCCTCTACCCATGGTGCTATATTTGTTTATCTTCTATATGTTAGACCTGTGTGTGTTCCATTTCATTCTTGGCTTTATACTTTCTATAGATGCAGATCAGAGAACCTTTTCATTTCCCTGAAAATCTGTAGGAAAGACTAGCAATCTTCTCAACTGTCTGATTTCCATCTCAAGACAAAGCCCAGTTTTATTTGAGCATCAATGACTCCATCTCTCAGAGGCACAGAGGGGCATGCCTCAGGTTTGGCTGATGATACTGCCCTAGTGTTCTGACCCATGCTGAGGAAGCGTTGTCCACGGTCATGGTCATTGTCTGCCAGAACTACTGGGAACACTGCTTCCTGTCTGAGAAGTTGCTAAGCGACTAAAAAGGAGAGAGAGAGAGAAAGGCAACAGATGTGTTTAAAATTGTGCTAAAGAGAGATTTTCAAATTGAAACATCAGAGTCGGTGTGATTCTTTGAAGGGAAAGGGTGGAAAGTTGTTAAAACTGAAATCAATATGTGAATTTCACACAAAAAGATTGAGTGTATAGGCATTGCACTGGTGCATGGAAGAGCTAACTCTCCATGGGGGGATCAGTGAGTGCTATGACAGAGACATGTCACACCTAAAGCTAGAAGGCCAGAATACCTTCATTTGTTTAAGCTAATGAAGTCTATTAAGCTGGCTTGCATTTGGGTTTTATTAACTAACAATGCAATGAGTCTTGGCTTATAACATGACTCTGCACCCATGTAACACGAGTTTTCAAGGGAAATTTCGAAGTCAGTATATTCCTAAGCATGACGGAGATGGTGGAAATCAGATTTACAAGGAAAGGTTTAGTTAAAGCTTTAGGTCTTGAATCATAGGACACATTGTTTTTATTTTTCCCCCCAAGGGAGAGAAATGGTCTCTCATGAACTACAGCTCTGCAAAGGAGTCATCAAGCTAAATTCATGAATGCTATGAAGACAGGTATATAGCTGGGCAAGGCTCAGAATGGAGTCCTGTATAAACAAGCCGCTGTAACTGTGATGGAACAACAAATGGGCATCCTGAGTTGAGTTGTGTTTGCACCAAATCACTGCCTCCTGCCATAGACAGTAACATAAACCCTGCATTTGTTGGATTTCATCTAGATGTCTTGATCTCTGCTATACCTTTGTGCCTAAAACTGAGAGGAGTTATTTTTCCAGGAACTGGGAGTTGAACAAATAGGACCAATTGTTTTCTAAAAAGAGGTTCAAGAAGGTTTCTATGAAGTCAGAGACCATGTTTGTCTAGTAATCAGTAGAATGTCCTTTCATCCTTCTATAAATAGAGCTGCACTTGCTACTTAGCACATGTTATCAGTAGCTCTGCAGCTATCAATATTTGCTTCCTGTAAATGGTCATTACTCCAGTTTGTTTTCATTCATTGGTTAAATTATTGATATGCAAATGACATATTATTTTTATTAACCAGTCAGGAAACTATTACACTTTGAGCCTTAGTTGGCCGTAGGCACTGTGCTAAAGGCTCATACATTCCCTGTTTGGCATGTCAACTCTGAAAGGTTGGTACTGCTGTCTTCTTTTTGAGGTTGAGACACTCTTGGATTAGACCTGAAGCACTTGATTTAAGATTATACCACTGTGACATAGTAACAAAGACAGCATGATAAGGACTCAAAAATAGATACATAGAAAAACTGAACAGAGGATCTGGAAACAAACTCACAGAACTATGATTACCTGATTTTTTTGAGAAAGGTGTCAAAATAAACTATAAGAGAAAAGAAACTTAGCAATAAAAAGGGTGCTGACAAGATTGGATATCAAACTGAAGAAGAATGAAAATAGATCCAGAGCTCTCACTTGGTCTAAAATCAATTCAGACTGGATCAAGGACCTTAATTTCAAACCAGAATGCTAGAACGTCTAGAGCAGGGGGAGATCAAAGTGACCCTTTCACAAGGGTCACCTAATATCATCAGAAAACACAGATTTTTACATTATGATTCATAACAGTAGCAAAATTAGAGTTATGAAGTAGTAATGAAAGTAATTTTATGATTGGGGGTCACCACAGCATGAGGAACTGTATTAACGGGGCACAGCATTAGGAAGGTTAAGGATCACTATCCTAGAGGACAACAGAGAATGCACTTCAAGATACACACACACACCACGCACCCACACACACACCACACACACACCACACACGCACAGAGAGAGAGACATATGTGTACATACACAGCACATATAGACACAGACACACAGAGATACAGATACACAGACAGACAGACACACACACACACACACACACACACAGAGAGAGAGAGAGAGAGAGAGAGAGATGTACATACACAGCCCATATAGACACAGACACACAGAGATACAGATACACAGACAGACAGACAGACACACAAACACACACACACACATTAAGACAAGAACTTTCTGAACACAACTCTTGCAGCACAGAAAAACAGTCCCAATAATTAAGAAGTAAGTCTCCTTGAAATAAAATAAAACAACATATACAGCAAAGGAAGCTTATCAAGTAGGAAAAGCCAGACTGTCTAAAGAATGGGAGAAAAGCTTTGACAGGTATGCTTCAGACAGGATTAATATCTGAAATATATCAATAACTGTCAAAATTAAGCACTCGCCCTATAATTCTGCCAGTCAACAAATGAGCTAATGAAATGAATGGACAGATCTCAATAAAATAAACAGAAATGGCTAATAAGAACTTATAAAGTGTTTGAGACCTTTAGCCGCTAGAGAAGTGCATATTAAAAGTACGTGTATTTAAAGTACTGTGAGGTGCTTGCTTTGGCAGCACATACAGTAACATTGGAGTAATATGAAGATTAGCATGGCCCTTGTGAAAGAATGACATGCAATTTTGTGTAGTATTCCGTATTAAACAAAGAGTCCACTGTGGGATTACATCACCCTTAGAATGCCCATCATGAAGGAAAAGAACATCAAGAGGCGCTGTCGAGCATGAGAGGAATGAGGAATGTTTATTCATGGACGATGGGAATGTAAACTACTGCAGCCACACTGGAAATCAGTAGAGAGTTTTCCTAAAAAAATAGAACTAGCACATTCATAGATCCAATTATACCAGCCCTGGGACTGCACTCGAAGGAATCTATAGTCCACATCAGGAATGTATCACCAGAGATGCATCTCCATCCACTGCAGCATTATTGATAATAATAAGGACTGAATCAGTCTAGACATCCACCAGTAGATGGATGGGCAATGAAAATGTGGTACATATACACAGTGGGATTTTATTCCTATGCAAAGACAAATAGACCATAAAGTCTTCAGGAAAATGATGCTTCTGTATTTATATTACATCTAAACAAGATAACTCAGGTTCAGAAAGACAAGAACTGCATGTTCCTTTCATAAGAAGATCCTAGCTTGTTTATTTATAGGTATATAAATGGGATTGAGTGTGGGTATAGGGTATGAGAGTGAGAAGCAGAAAAGAGGTGTCAAGGAAGGGAGGGAGGGAGATGCCACAAAATAGAAAAGGAACTTTTATTCTTCTGAAGTTGTTGTGTCTGTAGGGCTTACTGCTTTTGTCTGCCAACCAGGACTAATCCTAGAAGTTTCCAGCCTCCATAGATCTCATCTAGGCTGAGAATGTTTTTAGCCTCTGAGACTTACTGCTGAATAAGTTCACCCCTTTCTTGTTCTTTCTGAACTCTGGCTGGCTGGATCAACTCAGTTTTTTTTTTTTTTTCCTGGCTCAAATTCCTCTCCAAGCTGACTGATTCAATCTGGCTTCTCTTGGCCTCTCCTGAATTGCTCTGACTGACTTCATACTAGCTTTGGCATTATGTTCTAATCTTCTGGCTCCTTCTCATTCTCTGTCTTCACTTGTGTGTAGCTTGTTCTCTGTCTGTAACCTGTTTCTGTAAAATTCCCCTGGTAAAACTATCTCCTTCTCTCTCCCTTAAGTAGCTCCTCTTTCCTCTCTTCTTGTGAGAGGTGGGCATATCCTATTCTGCCGAATATTTCTCTGATTCATCACTTTGTCTGCCATTCCATTAGATATCATTTTCAAACATGAATGTTTTCATCTACAAACTATCTGTACCTTCACTGTTTGGGATTAAAGGTGGGTACTGAGAGTGTGACTATATTCCAGCCAGAGGTATTAAAATTGTGTGCCAAGACTGAGCCACACCACAACTAGAAACAACTATTTTTTTTAAATTGGATATTTTATTTACATTTCAGATGTGATCCCCTTTCCCCATCCCCCTACTCAGGAACCCCCATCCCAACCCCCCACCCCTGCTTCTTTTTTTCTTTATTAGTAACTTTAAAAAAAACTGTTAATCAAAGGCTTTATAAGTTTGGTAATGCTCAATAACAAGATGCCCATAGAATCAGAAGTGTAACCCGGTACCCAATCTACATATTCCAACTATGAGGTATTTTGAGTAAGTAACACAATATCAGGGTTCACAGTGTGATCAAATATCCTGCAACAATAAGAGACATGAAAACAGAAAGGAAGCCATAGGGTCTGCAGAAGGGTACAGGAGAAGCAGTTGGGGTGGGGGTGGGGTGGGGTTGAAGAGAAGGTTGAAGAATCAATAAAACATTTTGTTTGAAGTTTTCACAATAAAACCTAACAATGTGCATGCTCCTTAAAAGCTATCAATATAAAAATTCAAAAGAAAAGAAATTGATTCAGAGGAAGATAAAAAGAACAGTAAGTAAAATATACCAAACAAGAAGTTGGTCATAAAAAACAAACAAACAAACAAAACACAAGATTGACATAAAGCAATTAGGCCAAACTAACCAAATGAAAGAGAAAACCCAAATTAAGAAAAATTACGAATGAAAATTTGAGATTCCTATGGAGACCACTGAAATAATATAGAGAATTATTGGGAAATATGTTAAAAACGTATTTCTAGGCACTTATGACTTATCAAAATAAAATCAGTAAAATTAATGCAGTGTGTAGGAAGCTCACCACGGAGTTTTATCAAAGGTGCAAAGAAGAACTAACACTCAGGCTTCTCAAACTTCCCCATAAAATATGAAGGAAAGGAATACCACCAAAATCATTCTACAGTTCAGAAGATCCCACATCATATTCAAGTCAGGTTTCATCCCAGGCATACAGCGTGTTAGGTTTAACGCACTGAAGTCAGTAACTAATTCTGTACAGACATAGACCGTGGTAGAAACCACATGGTATCTCAACTGATGGCAAGAACAACCTTTGACAAAATCTGCACCGGAAAGGGGTAACTGAGTCTGCAGCCGATGAATTGAAATTTCTAATTACACATCCTGGAGGTTTTACCTCGCAGTGAGTTGAGTGGAATTCGGTAGGCTGGCCGACCTACAGGTGTCTATTATGAAGGCTGCCTTTTATCAACAGTAGGGACATTGAGACTTCTATACATAAAGTACTTTGTCCTCTAAGAGCCTGACACTCTGGCTTGAAGTGACCAACCCAGAGGTCAGCGTGTTGTGACTTGGAGTCAAACGTCTAGGCTAATCACGGTGTACGAAGGACACACATTTTTGGGCTATACGGATATTTTTCCTAAAAGGAAAATTGAGTGCAGCTATACCCACGGTATTGGTCAAACAATATCACATGATCACGTGGAAGCTCAAACAATCCCAGAAGACATTCTTTTAAGTGAATATGCAAAGGAGTACGAGGGAAAATGTTTCACAGTGAGTACTAAGGATGCCCGTAGAAGGAAGAAGATATCTAAATAAATTAGGCTTCCTATGCATTTGAAACAGCACCAGGTTGTTGTCTGGAATATATATCCACAAAGGGACTCTATCGGTGTTATGGTTCAGAGATCTTCTTGCCGAAGTGATTTTTTATAAAAAAAAAAAAGTGGTTGTATGGTGATGGTATTTAGAAGGAAATTAGTAACTAAACTGTCATGGTTTGAATATGCTTGGCCCAGGGAGTGGCGTTATTGGGTGTGGTCTTGTTGGAATAGGTGTACCACTGTGGGTGTGGGCTTTAAGACTCTCATCCTAGCTGCCTGGAAGCCAGTCTTCCACTAGTAGCCTTTAGATGAAGATGTAACTCTCAGCTCCTCCTGCACCATGCCTGCCTGGATGTTGCCATGTTCCTGCTTTGATGATAATGGACTGAACTCTGAACCTGTAAGCTAGCTCCAATTAAATGTCCTTATAAGAGTTGCCTTGGTCATGGTGTCTCTTCACGGCAGTAAAACCCTAACTAAGACATAAGCTTTCTTGGATAACATGGGTTCAGGCGATCTTCTCAGAGAGACTAACCCTGTTATTACAGTCTATTTTCTTGAAAGATGAGCTATGCATTGAAGACTAAGTTCATGTTCACTGAACTCTAGGCTTTGAAAACTTGATGTAGTGGCTCCATCTAGTTGAAATGATATAAAGAGAAAACGACCCAAGGAATAAATACAATTAAATAACCTGATCCTTTCTATCATCTTTAATTTACCTAAATTCTTTATAAATCACATCTTCGAGAGTGGTTAGGTCGCTTAGATATAAGCAGATGATAGAAGTATGACATATTTAATATTTTAGAAATTATTCCAAGATCACGTATGGCAATAGGGAACACTAGCTTTTAGATATATTTCAAAGTAACACAGTAAAGTGGAAATTCGGTAACTCACAAGAATTCCCTTGTAGGGAGGAAAATAGGTTTTTCATTCTTTCCACCGTTTGAAGCACTTAACAATTAATGATCAGAAACTATACGTTCCAGTCTGCCAACGGAGTTCATCATCATTAAAAGAAACTATGATTTAAGTATCAAAGGTTTGGCCTTTCCATGTTGTGTCTTTAGCAGACTTTCCGGCTTTCATTCTTTATTGCGCGCACCAGATGTTGTCTGCACGTGTAAGCCACACTGGCTTCATAATGCTTTATAGTAAAAAATTCTTGGCACAACCTCACTCCTTTCTTGTACATGTGAGCTCTTGGGGGAAATAATACAAGTGAATTTCAACAGTGGGTAATTCCTCAAGATTTTCTGCTCAATGACTTTTATACAAATTTCCCCCCTTGCCCATTCTTATAGAGATTATGACTAAAAAGTTGTGTTAAAAACTTCAATCCCTATATAACAGGCCACAAGAACATTATAAATTCAAGGCATTTCAAAGTGACTCCATTATTCAAGAAGCCATTAGAGGGCTTTGAACATTCACTGCTTAGTTTCCTAATTACTTTGTTTTAAAATTTCAAGCAAGATTTGCTTTTTGGATGTTCACACAGATGTTAAAGAAAGGGATTGGCTTGGGTCTTATGAAGGTCAGAGACCACAGCAGGATATTTTAATTAATAGTAATTCACAAGAATGTCTCAGGTTAATGACAGTGTAGCAAATATTTCTCTTGGTGTGTAAGTCTCTTTAAATCAAGGAGCTCCTTGTTTGTTTAAGATGATACATTTTCTTAATGTGGTCTACCAAGAGTCCAAGTAGAGAAAATGAACACCTGTGAGGCATAAGGCTGGTGCATGGATTCCCCTTTGCTCTTTCTCACTTTACATACATTTATCTGTGTGTTGATGCTGTGGAATATTACTGATCAAGATTCACCTCTCAAGAACTACCACGTTGTCTGCTACAGTTTCAACACCGATACAATAATAATAATAATAATAATAATAATAATAATATCTAAGACAATCAGTATCCAAATACTCATTAGTGTCAATAATATTCCTTAAAGCCCTTTTGTCTTAAATCTAGGATCCTATTAGAGATCTTATTCTTACTTATTTGAATTAGCTCTTTAATGTTTGCTTATGAAGCAGTTCTCAGGTCATTGTTGATCTTTCATATTTGATGGTTTAGTCTTGGAGAATGTTCGTCAGTCTGACAAGGTTTGTTGGTTTCTTCGCACCAAACAAGTCTAACTCATCCGATATATGCCCAGAAGACATGGAATTTTTGTATGAGACTTTACCATCACTTGGATGTTGCTCATGTTTCAGGTCACCTGTAAGGGAATTATTTAATCATTCTCTGGGGAAGTTCAAGAATCTGGTATGATGGCTAGGAGTAGGAGTCATGGGAGCATGCTCATCCCGCACTCTTTGGAGCCTTCCTAAGTCATTTGGAATTACTCTTCCAGTTGCTAACATCATGGGATTTTTACCTCACCACATTCTTTTTTCAACCCATGAACTTGTGCATGTGTGACCCGGAAGTTAAGTGCTCTGCAGGCATGCTGCAATAAATTTGAATTCTAGCCATATACGACACTAACATAAATGGTAATCATGACAGTAACCATTGGAAAGTTTTATAATTTCCCCATCCTTCCAAGACTGGGTCTTATTGTAGCCCAGGCTGGCCTTGAGCTCTCTCTAATTCTCCTGTGCTAGCCTCCTGAATGCTGGAGTTACAGGTGTGGATCACTGTGCTACATGTAAGGGTCTTTACCTGGTCAAATCTGTTCCTTTATTCAGGTCACAGTATCATTGTGATGGTTGAAAGAAACAATGTGTAGAATGAGACATATTAAATGAAACATAATTGCAGCATGTAAACCATTAAGGGGGGATTGCAAATGACAAATCCTTATACAGACTGCCATCTCTGATTTGAAAACTTGTTCTCCCCTCTGACCCCAGCCCTGCTGAACTCTGCACTTTTATGTGGCTTCTTCCACACTGTCTCCCTCTGTCTGCATTTCTAGTCCCCTCCACCACCACCCTGATTTCTTTTCAGTAAACCTGATATATCGCAAGAGCTCAGCAGATGTTGAATTTGTAAGTGAATTTATTAATTCCAAACCCTACTTATTTCCTTTTTATTACCCAAATAAAATAATCTTTCATATTTTACCCCTGAAGAATCACCAAGAGATACTGATTAAATTCTAGGTCATGCCCCTAGAGGGAAAACCAAGGTCAGCACACATGCCTTTTCTCTTCAGACTGTTTCTTGCTATCTGGGGACAGGGCATATTCCGAGCAGCTAAGTGCTGTGTTGGGAGAGAGAGCCAAATAAGTTCCAAGAAAGGTAAGAAGAGTAAAGTATGCGTGTGTGTGTGTGTGTGTGTCTGTGTGTCTGTGTGTGTATATGTATGTCTGTGTGAATGTATGCATATGTGTTTGTGTATGTCTATGTGTATGTGTATTTGTGTGTGTGTGTTTGTGTATATGTGTGTATGTGTATGTTTGTGTCTGTGTGTGTATGTGTTTCTGTGTATGTGTCTGTGTATGTGTGTGTGTGTTGGTTGCAGATGCATTGAAGAATGATTACATTGGTTAGACACAATAGAGCAGAGTTCAGAGTTCAGTTCATGCAGTAGGAAGTGCTATTGGGGTAGATAGAGATACACAGAGAGACTGGGCAAGTGTTTTATCAGGGCACAGAATTCCTGCAGGGGCACAGTGGAACTCTCAGATGAAAAGGCCAATGGGAACCTGCCTTGATTGGCTCCACCTAGTGGCTTCCACACTGAACTCTCTAGGAAGGAGGGAGGACTCACTAGTTATCCGGTTGGACTGAGTGGATAACTTCCCTTTCTTCCTAACCTGCATCCTAACGTTTACTTGAATTGTCTAAACCCATTTTCTATGCTTACCAATAGCTTTTCAGAGTCTTTTATGTGCTTAATGTGGAGATACATGGAAACCCTCCCAAACCGATGAATCAGATTATTTGCCTGCTTGCATTCCTCGTAGAATGATTAGCGGTAAACACAGAGAGATACAGGCAATACACATGGTTGTGGCACTTTCACAAAACACCATGTACGTTTCTGGTATCTGTTCTTATCAGCTAGATATGTCAAAAGGACAGGGTGGTAACTAATCAAAAGTTTAATAGTTGTGGTTTTTTAAAACATTTCCATTCTTATACAGGAAGTAATAAAATTTAAAAATGCAGGGCAGGTATGTAGCTTTGTATATGTGGATGAAACTGTTGAAAGACTCTATGAAAGAGAGGGAACTCTGGTCTAAGTCTACAAATTACTTACACAAGCTTATTCTCAACCAACTCACATATTTTTAATGTTGGATCGGTCACAGTGAGTGGCCCTACAGGAATATTATATAATTACTACATTTTGTTTCTTTGGGTTTTGGTAAGGTCTATGTTTGTGGCAGGATTTTGTCCTGCTCATTGTATTTGCAGTGGAGCTCTGTAATTGGGAAGTAGAAGAGGTAGGTGGATCTGGGAGCTGGGAAGAGGAAGGAAAGAGGAAGGGGAGGAGAGGAAGGAGAAGGAGGAGGAGGAGCAAGATGGAAGCAGACCTAAGTGTCTCTAAGAGTCTCAGGTAGGCATACATGTCAAAAGGTTAGATATTGGGCTAACAATTCTGATTGTGTGGGCATCTTGTATATTGAACATTTGCTAATATATAAATCCATTGGATAATCTTTAAGCATTAAGTGTCTTCTTTCTACTGGGTACTGGAAAATATATCTACCACATGGGAGTAGCACAATTCACCCTTGAGCTATGCTTAGAGCTATAGACTCCACAGAGCTGACTGGCAGAGAGAGCTAGCATCTGTGGAGCCAGGGACTGTGCTCTCAGATTGGCGCCTCAGCCGCCATTAGTATGGGAACACAGAATGGGAACTTGGTGGCAGCCAGAGAGCTAGCCAGAGCCACACTGGGCCTCTGCTTTCTCCAATACATTCCCGCTACATATGTTGTTGCCTAGGTTGGCCCAGAGCTCATGTTTGTAAGTATTACGTTAAGTAGCTGGGGCTCAAATTGTACACCACAGTCTTCAGTTACCAATGATTAAGTACCTACATCTTCCTAGAAACACACACACACACACACACACACACACACACACACACACATTTACAATGACTTAATGCAAGTAATAATACCACAATGTTACAGAGGCAGAGAATGTTACAAAATGTTACAAAAGTTACTAATGTTACAAAAGTAGACAGGAATAATTTGCCCAGGATAATATGAGGTAAATATTATCCTGGCTGGCATTTCTAGTAAGCCCTGCCAGTCTGGTAGGCTTGTGCATGTGTTCCTGTACATGGATGGCTCCACGAATCTGCTATCTTTTATTCTCCAGACGTTTCCGCATCAAGTTTTCTAGAATTCCAGAATGTCATGTTTCTATTTTTTATTTCTGATTCCAGATGTCTTATAATCTGCTCTGGGAACCGATAAGTCAATCTAGGTAGTAGTTTATTTGCATGGAAGCCTAATCCTTTCAAGATTTTATGCAGAGCTGATGTCCTTATGCCAAGATCAAGATGCAAGATTCTGAGAAAATTTTAAAAGGAGAAGCAGCAGTGATTTCTTGTATCCTAGAAGACAGTGAAAATTCTGGAAAGAGCCCACTTATTCTCATCTGAATCCATGCTTGTGTGACTCACAAGCATGTTTTGTCACTCATTGATGTGATTCATTGTCTCAGCCACCGAGACACTAGTTCTTTTGACTCATTATGCCAACAGTCACCTAGCTTTTCTCCCATGTCAAAATGGCAAATGCATTGAGCTATAGCAATAAGGTTCATGAAGACTCACTATTGTGCTTCATACATTTATCTGCCGTTAATAAAGCAAAGTTGTGTGTAGCTGTGTAATGAATGAGTCATTTAGAAATCTGGTATCTTCTTTTCTCACAGATGAGAAAGTTTATATGAAGAATTCTTAGGAAATATTTTTCAATATTTTAAGAAACAACTTATTTTATTTTTTTGAAAAACTTGTTTACTACTTTTATTTTCTCATCAATTAAAAGTAGAATTTATGTTTATGAGAAAACAATTTGGCACACATATATGCAGAAGAGGGAAAATAAGATGACTCAGAATCTCATTAGGCAAATGTAATATATCGACTTCTTGGTGTACTATGTAATCCTTCCTGAAAGTCTTATTTGACTTCAACAGGATAGCTATGTATATATGTTACTGCAGGATTATTTGATCACACTGTGAACCCTGAGTTTGTGCTATTTACTGAAAAAAACTGTGTCTAGTCCTGGTGTGGCTCAGTCTTAGCACACACCTTTAAGAGCTTTCTGCTTGAATGTTGTAAACAGGATTAAATAATGTCAACCATAGGTCATGAGGCTGGACAAACAATGAGAAGGCAGGAAGAGAACATTTGATTGTTAAGATAAAATCATAGAGAGTAAAAGGGAGTCAGGAAGATGGATAGAGAGGCACAGGAAGTAAAGGGAGGAGCATTCGGTTTGAAAGGTTTTTGTTGTTGTTTTGTTTTGTGTTTTGTTTTGTTTGTTTGTTGGAGATGGTGTGAGAGAGGGGCATTTATTCTGGAATGTCTGCTGAGGAGGAAGGTCACCTGGGTGCTTTCTCTGCCTGTCTGAGCTAGCAGGCTTTCACTCCAGTATCTGGCTCCTGAGTCTTCATTGGTAAAATTGAACAGTTGAGATTTTGTTTAAAAACAACCTCTATGTACCTATGTACTTATGTATGTATGTATGTATGTATGTATGTATGTATGATCTATCTATCTATCTATCTATCTATCTATCTGTTATCAGTCATCTATCTCATCTATCTATCTATCTATCATCTATCTATCTATTTGTCTATCAGCTATCTATCTATCTGACTGTCTATCATCTATCTATCCATCTATCTATCTACTATCTATCTCTGTCTATCATCTATCTTCTATCTATCATCTATCTATCTATCTATCTATCTATCTATCATCTATCCATATCTATCATCACTAATCTACCATCTATTCATTTTTTCATTATTGATCATCATCATTATCTATTTTTCTATCATCTGTCTACTTACCTCTATCTAAAGAGAATTTAAGTCTGTGTCACTCAACCCTTATTTCTGGACTTATGTTGAGGTGTGGGGTGGTGGGCTGTGGGAAGCAGCTGGTGCCTGGTTGAGCAAGTCTTGAACCCCGGACCTTTATCAGGACAGCAGGTGTTCTGCTCTGCCCCCAGGCCCTGGTTCTTCTCATTCAGCTTCGGCCCTCCACAGCTCCTCCCAAAGGGAGGTCTATGACCATCAGTCACGAGGAACAGTGCCTCAGGCTCTCCCACATGTAGATGAGGTATCTCCAAGCTCTCAGACCAAGCCAACAGGTGTTATCTGCTGCCAGACCCTAACTCACCCTGAAATAAAGACTCTATTGAGGAGAAGTAAAGTGTGTGTTCGAGAATCATCCGGTGTCCGAGACTTTCTGTCTCAAGAGCTGTAACACTTGGGGAGAGATCCGCTCTCCCGTAACCTTCCTGGGGCACCAAGCTTCCTATCGACCCAGCCTGGCTGGCTCAGTGCGGAGAGACAGGTGCAGCACCTGGGAGTGACCGAGCAGTGACAGCGAGACTCAAGCAGAGGCAGCAGTGGGGCAGGCAATCTCTCCTCCCTGCTTGCACTCATACCCTTTGGCCCAGACCTCTCACACCAGGCTGGGCTGGAGACCAACGGACAGTGGAGACTCGGGCAGAGGACCCTCCCTGCTCTCACTCCATCCTCAGCCGGGAGATCGCTGTGGGTCACCCTCCAGAACTGGGGACCCACATTGAGGCAGTTCACAATGGTGGAGGGAGCAGACCATCTACTTTATGATGACTTGACTACTGTCATGGAGTGGAGGAAGGGATAGAGACCAGGGCACCAGCATTTCACCATTTCCTTTAAGGACATGTACCTAATGATCTTACTTCCTTTCACTAGAATCTATTTCCTAAAAGTTAGAATGCAGTAAATAACACCACTGGCTTGGGGTCAAGATTTTGGTATATTTAAGACATAAACTAAAACAAATATATGCATTCATGTTTATATATAGATATATCTATGTGCACACCTGAACATATATATATATATATAATATATTAATATATATATATATGTATGTTATATAACCATTTGATTCCGTTTGTTTGGGTTTTGGTACAATCTATGTTACTCAGGTTGCCTAGAACTCATGACCTTAAATGATTATATTAAGTAGCTAGGGTTATAGTTGTACACCGCAGTCCAGTCTAAGTTATCAATTATCAAGTACCCACATCTTGCTAGCAAATACACACACACACACACACACACACACACACACACACATGTATGTATACATTATGTCTTAAATATACCAGAAAGTCTTGACCCCTAGCCAGTGGTTTTATTTACTGTATTCTAACTTGTAGGAAATAGGGTCTAGTGAAAGGAAGCAAGATCATTAGGGACACACACACACACACACACACACACACACACACACACATATATATATATATATATATATATATATATATAAAACAATTACAAATGGAAAGGCTAGAGCTTGTTGAGAATAATTGGGCCTACTGAAAACAAAGGGAAGATTCTTCTACCAAGTCCTTTTTTTGAGTGTTTATCAAATTGTGTGCTCCTCCTCAGTCTTGGAAATGTACATAAATCCTTTTAAGACTACAGGGAGTTTTGTCAACTCTATGATCCACATCTGTCTTTCTCAAAGAGTTGGCAGCCATCTCTTTGTAGACCTTTAAGGAAACAACATTGCTATCTCCCTTGTGGGAAGGAAAGAGCCTAATGTTGCTGGTGCCTTACTCTAGGCAGCAAAAGTGCCTCCTGCCAGAAAGACATGCGAAGTTTGATTTTCCTCTGGACAAAGGCAGATAGTTAACATAGATGGTCACAATAATCCCCAGGTAAATTTAGGTGAATAAACATAACATAAAGTCTTAAGGCAACTAAATTTTCCCTGAACTGAGAAATCCCCCATCAATATAATAAAGAAAACACCTTTATTATTTTAAAATTTACTTGTTTATTTTTTTGTATGTGAAGGCACATGGACATGCAGACAGCAAAGAGAAACTTAGATATTAGTGTAGCAGATATTTCTTGTCAACTTGAGAACTGTGTTTCTTGAGAACACATAAATACTTAGTTGCATCCACTAGGCTGTCTAAATGGTAAAACATTATGTCTTAGCAGTTTGCTCAGGATATGTACTACATGCGTGTTTAATGCTAATTATTTTAAATATATTGTATGTATGTATGTATGTATGTATGATGCAGTATGTATGTATGTACATACATGAACAGACCATGTGCTATGGGTGTCATAGATAGGGCAATGTGAGGAAGTTGTTTCTCTCCTTCTTCATGTCTGTTCTGGGTATTGAAGTGAGGACTTCATAGTTAGTGGCAAACAACTTACCCACTTACCCATATTTCTGTTCCCCCCCATTAAGTTTTTAATTCTATTTCCCCAACATTATATAAAGTTTAATCATGTCATTCATATTCATCAAATATAAGAACAATCGTGGATAAAAGATACTCTAAATAGAAGATTGATATATCATTCTTCTAACATCTTATATTAATATTTTATAATTAACAAACACTGAAATTATGTGATATGGGTTTCAAAGACAAATACATAATTGTGTTTCCTTGACATAAAAAGCATGACAATACAGGACAAAGACGGCTCAGGGTGTGCAAGTGTTCTGTCTAAGTATGATATCTGCGTGTGATCTAGAACCAACAGAAAAAATAAAGTCACAAAAGAACCCAGATGTGCAGGCATTATAAGCAGGACTGGAGGACTGTAACGTTCTCCTAGAGTAAGAGGGAGGAGGTGAAATTTCTAGAAGGAGGTTCCAGGTCCAGCTAGCCTGGTATGCACTATAGAAAGATCCTTCTCACCAAGAGGGAAGGTGAAGACCAGCTCCTGAAGTTACCTTCTGATTTTCACACTCATCATTCTCTCTCTCTCTCTCTCTCCTCTCTCTCTCTCTCTCTCTCTCTCTCTTCTCTCTCTCTTTTCTCTCTCTGTCTCTGTCTCTTCCTCTCTCTCTTGCTCTCTCTCAACATTTTATCTCCTGTTGCATAAAATGAGTGCCTGTTAACTGACCTGACAATGTTTCTGAAAAATGGAAGACAATCCAACCTGGCTTAAATTTCAATTCATTTCCCTATACAAATGAAGAAAAGGAGGACATTTGTTTACTAGATTAGAAGGTTAAAATGTGCATTTCGTGTAGGCATGCCATATTGTATAAATACAACAGGAATTACAAATACACTGACAATCGCTGATGAAAGTTGCAGGAAATGTATAATTGGATGTTTAAGCAGCATTTGTAAGAACAACTTCGTTTCTTTGTGTAAAATATTGCCTTCCATGTCACTGCCACATTGCCTATGTCTTAAGCACAACTTTACTCACTTCTTGGTGGCCTTGTCACATTTCCATTTATTATTTATTTATTTTTGTAACTAGGATGAAAAGTAGCCAGTGTCAATGACTTCTGTTTTCTGTTTGGCTTTAAATAGGGCAGATAATTTGTGTTCTGGCTCTGGTGCTGGCACCGAATAAGGCTTCTTCCTCTATAGACCTTGAAATAGTGTTAACTGACTTCACTCATCAGAATTTCACTTAGAAGTTCAGAACCTTTTCAGAAAACAGAGTATGAATTCAGAATACTGACAGAGGCCACTGTCATTCTTCATGGTACAAATCTAATGCCATGATCTCCTTAGGCCAAGAAATCCATCCCTATTACCATGTACCCACGGATTTACGTGATATTCTTATCTTTGTCTAGTTGATATATGACAGGAGACTTAAAAGAAACACCCAGTACTTGTGGTGGTTTGAATAGGTTTTTCTCACATAGATTCATGTGTTTCAATGCTTGGCCATAATGAGTGGCACTATTAGGAGATGTGGCCTTGTTGGAGGAGGAGTGGCCTGTTGCAGGTAGTGTAACACTGTGTAGCTAGGCTTTGATGTCTCCTATGCTCAGGCTCCGCTCAGCTCAGAAGAGTTGACTGCCATCAGGTCAAGATGTAGAACTCTGCTCCTCCAGCCCCATGCCTGCCTGGATGCTGCCATGCTTCCCACCATGATGATAATGGACTGAACTTCTGAACTGTAAGCCAGCCACAATTAAATGTTAGCCTTGACAAGAGTTGCCTTGATCACGTTGTCTCTTCACAGCAATGAAAATCCTAAGACAGTTCTTGAATCTGGAATCCCACTCCTCAGGAGGTAATATATTATCCAGCTACATCTCTCTGTGATACGGCATGATCAAGTCCTGCTTGACCTTCGTAAGCAGCAGCCAGACCTAACGCTTGTCCTTGTCAGGAGTGTCACGATGTCTGTGTGTTACCGCTCTTTGTCCTGCAGCCTGTTCACGGAAGAGTGCTGAGAAAGGACACAAGATTTAGTTCTTATTCCTCCAAATCAGCTCCAACCAGTAGTTGCTGTCATGCAGATATCATCATTGAGATACTTTTATAGCACACAGAGGTTCAGGGACCTGTTTACCGGTGCAGGAACTGAGACAAATCATTTTGACCACATGAGGCTTAGTTTACATTTTAAGTTTTGGGGAGATATATTTTTATCTTTGTTCCATCTTTCCATCACTTCCCTGATTATATTAAGGAAAATTTCTTTGTTAGAATGTTAATACATTTAGCCTGACCCCAATAATGTAAGTAGACATTAAGATTTGGGGTCAGTGAAAAGTTTTAGGACCTTTTTTCTTTTTGAAAATAATGCAGCACAGTTCTTGAGAGCAGCCAACCTTACCTCTAATTCATTTATTTCTTTCCATCCAATGACTCTCATTTTTTAACGATTGTGATGACCACTGAGAAAACATCCTCTCGCCGTTTCTTATGTTATTCAACACCTATTTCTCATAGGAGCTAAGAAGTTTTAAAATGTTTGTGTGTGTCTCTGAGTGTGTATGTTTGTGTGTGTCTGTGAGTGTGTGTGTGTTGGTATGAAGTTGCCCAAGAGGCCAGAAGAGGGCCTTGGATCCCCTGCAGCTGGAGTCCTAGGAGGTTATACGCTGGTACATGTGGGTTCTGGGGGCTGAACTCATGTTCTTTGGAAGAGCAGCGTGGTTCTTAACCACTGAGCTATCTCTCCAGTCCTTAATAAATGTTTTCAAAAGAGACATTCTGATAAATTTAATATTTGCTCATTTCTGCTAGTTGAATACATTTCCAGCAGTTAATTTTCTTTAGATTTTTTTAACCTTCATTCTAATTCCAGAACATAGTGGATGGTTTCATATTCTCTACATCAGAGAAGAGTGTAGTAGGCAGGAGGGAGAACCTTGTACACATTTTTAAATTAAATATCACATGCTTCATTAAGAAGATGATCCAGGTGCCTCAATAGCCAGAAACACAATTGAAGAAGCATAAACTTGATAAGGTATAATTTCTTTCCATTAGTAAAGATAATCTGGGGTAGGAATGGTGAAATTGAAGAAGGCAGACTAAGGTCAGATATATTAATATTAAGAATATGTGAGCCCATGTCACTCATCCAATGGCATAAACCTACGGAAGCATCAAGATCTCACAGAAGGAAGGTGTTCACCAATGCACGCAGCTATTTTTAAGTTTCAGCTTAGTACAAGTCAAAAAAAGAAATCTATTTTCTTGTGCTTGGTATAACATTAGCAGAATTCCTATGCTAATAGGACCTGAGCAGTCAAGAACAAAGGAATATGTCATGCAGTCACCACCCTTAATTTAATTTATAGACCCCTTAATCTAGGGGTCTATACTGTGTGGTTTCTTTCTGGGCCTTCAATTCTATGCCATTGATCAACCTGTCTGTTGTAATGTCAATTCCATGCAGTTTTTATCACTATTGCTCCATAGTATAGTTTGCAATCAGGGATAGTGATACCTCCAGAAATTCTTTTAATGCACAGGATTGTTTTAGAGGGGCTCTCTCCGACTTTGTTGCTTGCCTTTGGGTCTTCTTCCTCTACCTTAACTGCCTGGTTGGACATCAGTGGAAGAGACGGTGCTTAGTCCGACTGGGATTAGATGTCCCAGGGCTAGATGACCCAAGGAGACTTCTCCTTCTCTGAGGAGAAGGGGAGGAGGTAGTTGGGGGTAAGGGTTTGTAAGGATGGCATTGGGAGGAGAGGATGTAATGTGAATAAAAAAATAAATTATGGAAAAAATAAATACACAAAACCATAACACACGGCCCCACAACCAACCAACCACCACCCCCACTACCACCACCAACAAGAGAAGAGTCTCGGGCAAGGGAAATGACACGGTGTCCAAGGGAGTGAGGGCCATTGTACTGGCTGGTTTTGTGTGTCAACTTGAAATAAGTTGGAGTTATCACAGAGAAAGGAGCCTCCCTTGAGGAAATGCCTCCATGAGATCCAGCTATAAGGCATTTTCTCAATTAGTGATCAAGGGTGGGAGGGCCCATTGTGAGTGGTGCCATCCCTGGGCTGGATGTCTTGGGTTCTATAAGAAAGCAAGCTGAGCAAGCCAGGGGAAGCAAGCCAGTAAGTGACATCCCTCCATGGCCTCTGCATCAGATGCTGACTCCTGACCTGCTTGAGTTCCAGTACTGTGTGAGTTCCACTCCTGACTTCCTTTGGTGATGAACAGCAATGTTGAAGTGTAAGCTAAATAAACCCTTTCCTTCTCAGCTTGCTTCTTGGTCATGATGTTTGTGCAGGAATAGAAACCCTGACTAAGACAGTCATTAAAATGAAGCTTTCAGATGGGGGAGATGAGTTATGTTTTTATGGAAATCGAAGGTGCAAATGACGTGAGATGCATTAATAAAAATGTCCCTCTTTTTGAGTCCCAAGCTCTAATTTGCTCACGGCTGTTTACTCAACTTTAATATTTCTCCCTTTCGTTCCATTTGTGAAATTTAAAAGTATGTTAAACTGTGCAGTTCAATGAATTTTGACAGATGTGTACTCCAGGGGACACCAACACAAGGAAGATGCCGCGCTCACTCTTCTCTGAAGCACGTCCTTGTGCCTCTTTCTGGTTAATGCTCTTTTCCGCTTGCTGAGCAGTCGTGGTCTGCTTCTCCTCCATGTAGATTGCCTTCGTGCCACATTTCAGGCTGCCCGACATCCTCTGCGGCTGGCTTCCTTTGCTCAGCGGTGTGGTTTCGAGAGCCCTCCAGTTGGGTCATTCCTTCCCACTGCTGAGCAGGCAAGCTTGAACACCATGTGTTCAGCTGTCAAGGAACATTTAAGGTGCTATGGCGATGACAAACAAAGTGTTGCCTAGACAGATGCTTTAATTATTGGATAGATAAATTCCTTGTGGGGTGGGATTTCTTGGTGCACTAGCTTTCCTGTTGCTGTGGAAAAAACACTTTGTATAGACAAGGGAGAAGGGCTCACTTGGGTCCCTGGTTTTGGTCCTTCATGATAGGGGGAGAGGAGAGAGAGTATGTTTGTGATGTGGTACTTAAATATGCCTCCGTCCTATTTGTTCAGTCTGGGTCCCCAGTCCACAGGATGGTACTGTATCCTTTAGAGTGGCTCTTACCCTCTTAGTTGGTTCTCTCTGGAAACGCCCTTTCCCCTGCCTTGCGGCTTCCTTTGTCTGTTATCAAAGCCAGCAAAGAGGCAAACAACAGCAACAACAACACCCAAGAAGACCCTTTTACAATGTCCTTTCACTGGTTTTCTGATAGCAGCTAGAAAGTTCTCTTCTTTTTAAGACCATTCAGTGATTAGCCCAAACTGTTGCATAATTAGGCAATGTTCCCACTGCAGGGAGGTCCTTCACCTTAATCATCTCTGCAAGGTTCCTTTGCCTTGCAAGTACACAATCACAGGACCTGGGGGTTCACAGTTCTGTGGTTGCTCTTGTCACAACGTCGGTGTCTCCCTAAATTCAGCTGTCAAAGTCCAGTGAGATCGAGTCAGGTCATGAGGGTTTCACCCTCAGTGGGGACATTGGTGTCTTTATTAAGGAGGCCTGAAGAAGACTGTTAGTTCTTTTTTTTTGCGGTGTGAAGACACATTTGATGTGAATATGTTTGGCCCAGGGAGTGGCATTATTTGGAGGTATGGCCCTGTTGGAGTAGGTGTGTCATTGTGGGCGTGGCCTTTAAGACCCTCACCCTGGCTGCCTGGAAGCCAGCCTTCTCCTGGTGGCCTTCAGATGAAGTTGTAGAACTTCAGCTCCTCTTGCACCATGCCTGCTTGGATGCTGTCATGCTTCCCGCCTTGATGATAATGAACTGAACCTCTGAACCTGTCAGCCAGCCCAATTAAATCTTGTCATGGCGTCTGTTCACAGCAGTAAAACTCTAAGACAACACAGAAGTTCCTGTCTGTAAGGAGGCCCTCAGCAGACCCAGAGCCCAAAGGTGACTTGACTGAGACCTTTCCTGCCTCTGTGACTGTATGCATCACACTTACGCCATTCATAAGCTATGCAGCCTCTATGGATTTTTATTGTAGCAACTCAGCCGCACTAAGTGGACCATCTTTGGAGGCTATTTTTATGCCTCTTATGACAATAACAGTATTCATATAAGGTGCCCGTTAAAAATAAATGAGAATTTATGAAAATGTTATGAGTCTCAGGAGATTATGGGAGAAAATATAGATAGGTAGGACTCAAAGTTATTCAGGAAATATTATGAATATTGAGATAAGATAGTAGCTAACACTCACTAAATGCTCACCGTGTGATCCCTGTACCAAATGAGTTCTTCAACATTTACACCGACTACTTATTGTTGGGCTGTGTTACACTTGGGAAAGTAGGCTGCAGCATGTAAGCCACTGGTTCAAGGTCACCCACTAATAAGAGGTGAACAGAGACTGCACAGGCTCCAGATCTGCTTTAAAGCTGGAACAGCCTTGGAACCTGTATTCTACATTTTGGAAACAGAGCTAAAACCATGGACTTTTGCAAATGTGATTTAAAAAAAAAAAAAAAAAGACCAAAACCTTTAGAACTGGTTTCTGAAGGAGAGTAATGTAAGCCACTCTTGAGATAGCCTTCCTCCAGAGTCACCAGGGGGCCATGCGCTCAGCCTAGCTATTTAAAAACAAGAAAAGTACTTTAATTCAGATGTAATAAATCTACTCCTTCACTTTAAAAAACTAGAATGTCTAAAGGATGACTCTATTGTCTTTCAGGAAATGCCTGTATTTACTGGGTGCAGGGGAAAAGTATATGTAGTGTGGGAAATAAAATAAGTAGCTTAAATGGGACTATGCAGAATCCAATTTCTTATATTTCTTAGTTCTGTCCTAAAATAAAAATTCAACGTATAATTATTTTTTCTGAAAAAAAAAAAAAAAAAACCCTTTTAAAACTAAGTCCATTAACATAGGAAATTTGGACATTTAGTCGTTAGACAGTGGACCTTTCACAGAGAAAATGTGCAAGGACACACCTTTATTTTGAATAGTCTTCAATCCTTCTCATGTTTATCTGACCTCATACTGCCCTGCTGACGTCATTATGATTCTCCTCAAATCTCTAAAATATCTTCTGGCTTTCTCCCACATCTCCCACCACCTATCCTACCTCTTCTGCTCACGGCAGTCAGGATGCCTCTTTAAAGTTAATTGGGTCACAATACTACTTTTCTCAAAGCCCTGCAGCTGCCTCCTGACGTTCACGGTGTTCACGTCCTGTGAAAGCCTCAAGCCTAAATTCAAGACTCCTTCTCTGAGGTTCTCCTGGAAGCCTCTTCCTTTGAGTCTTCAAGCTCCAGGCCATAACTTCCCAGATGCACTAATTCTACTGAATTTTATTTCCCGCTGTTTACCTTATAATAGTGCCAGGCATACAGGAGGCACTCAAACAATATTTATTTAATACATTATTTTTTTCCTGAAGATAATTGTTTTCTTGGTAAATAAAAGCCCAGTGCCAGGAATGTGTCACCTCTTTTGGAGTTGTTGGTCAGAGAGGTCCCATAAACCCTAAAGCATTACAAGGTATTGCCAACCCTCTTGGAAGAGCCTATTGCTGGAGACATCACAGATTTGAGTCAGAGGCTGTGGATATATGAAGCTGGAACTAACTTGGGAGTGTCCTCCTTACCTGTGAGCTTCCATAGTTCCGGGAGGTACTAAGCATGTTGCTGGAGGCAAAAAGTAATCACGAGACTTTCCCAGATGTCAAACCTGAGAACCACAATAAGAACTGGTCTGACAAGACATGTGCACTGGTTTGACAGCAGCACAAATGACACGGGAACTACCAACCATCTTCTCTTGACAAAGGTGACTCTCCTAGTGGCATTTGTATCTAACAGTGTTATTGGGGCCAAGAATGACTGCTTAGTAAGTTGTAGTCTTAAGAGGGAATCTATTATTAGTATTCTATTAATAGGCATAGCTTTATGATTAGCCCTAATGATGTACTGCTATATCATATACAGTACTAAAAGATTATTTTGAAATTATAAAAATTAAAAAAAAGCATTACACAGAATAAAAAGTAAAAAGAATGAATGTTACAAAGAGCATTTGTTTTCCAAAATATAGCCACCCTTAGCAATTAGGTGGATTTCTTTCAGGTCTCTGCAATAGTATATTTTATCTTTTTGTGAAATTAAACATATTCTTCACATAAAATTTATAGACAGCTATAAAATATGGCATTATACTGGAAGCATTTTAGCATGATGGATACATTTTGTTTTGACATTTCCTTTGCTAAATTATAACATTTGTGGCTCTGTTTCCTGTTTCCAAGTCATTCATATGATTAATAAGTTGATTGTACAAAATACGTTATTTTATATAGCTTAGTAAAATAATAATTGTGTGTTAATTATCTAAAAAGTATTTGGTGATTGACATCATTTAAAGTAACTGACATTAAAACAGAAATTCAATTCATAGAGTATTAAATATATCAAGTAGTTTTGAAAAACTGTCTGTAGTGGCTGACATAATTTCCTGAAGGAATAATTTTCCAAACCCTGTTTACTGTGTTGGCATGTCAATATTTCAGGTGCTGGGCCTATTGAGTTTGTACTAGGACACTTTAAAATTGTTTTATATTCAGTTCAGGCATTACCAAAATAGCAACATGCTTTTGGTTACCTAGAAAAATGTATGTCATTAAAATACTCTTTATATGCAACCCTGGGAACATATCCCACGCATAATGTATTCATAAAAAGTTCATTTTATTTACTGCTTGTCACATAATGTATCATAAGGAAGCACAGTTCTGATACACTTCAGTTGAATTATGTTTTTCTTTTTGACAGAATGGGGAAATATATTTGCAAAAATGAATAAACACACCTTGAGCTGTCTAATTTTTCTGAGAAGGAGGCAGAGAGAAACACATTAACATTATTCTGTTATTAAGACATCGATAGCAAGAGACATCCTGGACATTTAATGGCTATTTGTTTTCTAAATTGGGTGCCTGAAGTATTTTATGTCAAAACTTGATGACAGTGACTTCAGCAGTCAGCAAACACACAGAAAAGTATTATCCAGAGTTGCAGTTTTATAAAGTGGATATGGGAGGAATTGCTGGCTTTTCTAGCATCTAGTCTTTTGATGTTTAATTCAAAGAAATTGAGACATTAATTTTCATAATTGATGGCTATGGCAAATTTTCTGTTCTCACAGATTGAATAGAGACAGTGATTATTTTGTGTCAGTATAGCATTTGAAAATTTGTTTCAAGCCACATCGGGATGAAACTAGTCAAATTAATTTCTTTTCTCACTCATCTAGATTTATTAGCTTGCAAATCAACAATGGAAGAGCTAGAAAGATAGAGAAGAAATGAACCGTACAGCTCCTGTAACGTTGAAGATGAGTGCCAGTGTCTGCAGTTACAATGCACCTCTCTGATGAGTTCTAAATTCCAGTTACCATCCTTGTGAACTACTCAGAATCCTTTACAATTTGGAGATCTGCACGCCACACACCCCCAGCCCCCTGCTCCCAATCTTACCCTTTGGAACAGTGTGCCAGAGTTCCAGGAGAGAAAACAAATAGACTGCTCACCGGAATCCTTCATAATTATGGAAAACAAACAACAAAATACCAAGCCAAATGCAAAACTCTGAGCCTATGTTGTAAGTCAGCATTTCAGGGCAGTATCAAGAGCCATCAAACAAGGAGTTTGCTATGGCTGATGTTGGGATGCTTGAGAGGCAACCAGTGAACTGCAGATCAAGAAGATCCATGTCTTGGAGAGCAACTTGTAGACATGAGTTGGGTAGCTTCAGTCCTTCCACCATTTCCAATACCCCTGTGCTGATTTTAGCAACTGCAGTTGAGGACAAGGCTCTTGGTACCTACAGGGAACCGAAGTTACCAGACATAGATGTGGGAGTTCCAATTTGGCATAACGCTGCTCTATACTACAATTTAAAAAATCCGTATGGGGAAAGGTCCAGGGGGTCGAAAAGCCATTTTTCAGTCTTGAGAGTACTGCACACATAACACATAAAACGAAACACCCACGCATGTAAGGCAATAAAAGAATTTAAAAAATAACCAGTGTAAGAAGTACAAACCATAGTAGGTCCAGAAGAGCAGATACTGCTGTACATCTCCTGCGTCACCATTTGTGGTCTGGAGTCTGCGGAGAACTAGACATACATCAGATTCTAATAGCAAAATCTGGAGACAGCAGTGAATGGCACCACCCAGGGTCTCAGAGATTCTTAATGTATCATGTTAGAAAAAATATAGACAAAACCATATATATATATATTTTTCTAGATTACATTCTAATTTTGAGGCACCTTCTGGTATTAAATATTTCATTTTCCAGACAAGGAGATTAAAGCTTAAGACTTGGATGTGTAGATATAGTTGGTTCTCTGTAATTAGTAGTATCTTTGAGCAACACTATGCACCATCTCTTACATAGCAGTTTACATTATATTTGGGACCCCGTACACAGACTATGCAAATACCCTTGCCGTTTTATTTTATACAAGGACAAGAGCATCCACCACAAGGGACCTGGAATTAATCTCCTCTGGATCCCAAGGTCCCAACTGTTCTTTTATTTTCTATCTAGTTTTGAAGTAGTTTTTTTTTTTTTCCTCTCTTTTTCTTCAGTGTATCATACATCTTGTGGATATGTGGAACGCCAGGAACCCAGGAAGAAAGGACATTCCCTGCTAAGCATGTCACAGGCATCAGTGGAACAGAAGGGATCTCTGTCTTCTTCCAATTCGCGCATGTATGTATACTGCTACTCAATCCCACCCACTCTAGGGCATCTGTTAGTCACAGTCTGTAGTTGGTGATAAACACTTTATTCCCAGTCTTGCTCCTTTCACCGCCTGCAGAGGGCAGCCTGAAGCAGCTGTCCCCTTGAGCCCTCTGGTGGGTCCCTGAGAAGCTCCACCCTCCGCTGGCGGAACTTCCTCCAAGCCAGGTGGATGTTGCCCCGGGAAGCAAGGTGCGGTGACACCGCCCAGAGTCACCCCTGTAGCTTCCCTTTAGATACTCGTGGACTATGCCCATCAGTACTGCCCCAGTTCGCCATGACTTTCCAAACCTGCCTAGTGTAGGATCTGGGATACTCCGAGGAAGAGTCCATCACTGTGTTTCAGAAAGAATCAAATACACGTATCCAGAGGATGTGGCGGCAAGTCCAACACTTATTCTTGCGTGGTCCTCCAAATGCCCAAAGTGGCTTATCAAACTTGACTCCCAGAAACAGCTCCGGATATTTTATATTCCCTCAAGGTAAATATTTAAATCACTGATAACAATCTTGGGTTACATGGGTAGTATACTAACGATTTTTCTAGAATGTTTGTGGTTTATAAGGCATCTTTAAATAACATTGGCAAAATTTAGTTTAACGGGGAACGCTCAGGTTTTTTTTTTTTTTGTTTAATATAATGATGATATAAATAACTTTCTTGTTATCAATAGAACAACTCTGTATTTATTATTTTAATATAAATGAGTGTGCATTTAAATATATTTGAACATATATCTAATTATTAAGTATAGTTATGAAGTATATAGGAATTGTATTCCTGTGTTTGAAGCACATCAATATATTTAGGAAAAGGAAGCTGATACTTTTAAAAAAAATGTCACTGGTGGCTGGCAAGATGTCTTAGTGGGTAAATGCACTTGCCCTCGAGCCTGACACACCCGAGTCTGAGTCCCAGCTCTCCATGGAAGGTCAGAGCCCGCACCTGCGGGTTATCCTCTGACCTTCACATTCATGCCCACCTTCCGCATAAAATGAAAAATGCAAAATTTTAAAACTGTTCCGGGTAAGATTTTGCCATATGTTTTCTTTTTAAAAAAAATGCCAATTTTAATAAAATAGTAGATAACATTTTAATTAGGCACGTTCTGTTTCAGACTACCCAGTTATCCACTTCACTGGACCAATGGAGGCGAATTTGATTTGTTTGGGAAATATTCTTGAGATAACTCAGTACGGGTGTTAAGTCCTGTTGAAAATACAAGTGGGAATGTGGTCCCTAAGGCCGAAGTTCTCTGTGCGCAGCAAAGGTGTCATGTGTAGAGGAACAGTAGATTAGAGAACTTCCAGGAGAAAGATTCCATCCTGAGTTCTTTTGTGAGGTGTGTCTTCCACTGGGCCCTTTCATGCATCCACAAACCTTCTTGACCACAGAGAATTAATTAGCGGTAGCTTCACATCATATTAGACTTAAACGAGACAGTTCACTACCCAGAAGATATTGGTTTCCCAGAATGCCATACAAATCGTGGGAAATAATCACCTCCTCAAACTAACCAGCTAATATTAGCAAACCAACAAGTCTCTTTTGAGACGGGCAATCATTATAACCATAGTTGTACCTATGACAGAACAGGACGGTTTTGAAACGTTAAAGATCATAACGTCATCCTGGTTCTGGAGATGGAACTGGGATTATCTTTTTACCCTTTTTAATCCAGAAAATATCTCTAGCTCACCGAGGTCTAGGTTGTGGGACATCAAGAAGGCTCTTTGTAATCTTAACAGAGTTGGGACCCTTGTTTGGCATGTGACCACCTGCCTGTACTCACTCTTCAATGCTGATGTCATCTACTGATGTCTGTGTCAACCCTCTCCGTTTGGTTAACGTTTTGACATCTTCCCACACATCCCTGGCTCATGTAAATAATCTAGCACTTGATTCTTTTCAGTTCCCTGCCCTTTTCTATAACAGCTCGTTTTGACCCTCTTTATAACCATAGCTGCTAATTTTCATGGTTTGTTATTGTGAGTGAGTGTACCACCCTTAAAATGTCAGTTTCTAAAATGCTGTCAGCAACTGCTATTTTCAGCTCACTGCTTCTAAGACAGTTTTCAGCCCCTTGGGCAGTTGCAGTCTAATAACCTACATTATTTTTAATGTTTGCCCCACCCTCCAGCTCCTGCTGTAGGTTCATTCGTCACCTTCAGATGACATTGTCCATTAACTTGCAAACGCCCCTGGCTTCTTTGCCTGAGTCTCTGCTGGGCTAGCCTCAGTGATTTGCATAGATGGACTATGGTTAAGGGTGTGTCTCTGGACCTGATCTTGTGTAGTCCAATATCTACCAGGCATTCCGTGTTGGATAAGAATCTTAGCTGCTGTGTGCTTCAGTTTTCTCATAGCTCAGGGGGATGTTGTGGGTTTAAAAGCCTTATAAAAATCAAAAGGTTAAACCAGTACTGGCCACACAATAGGCATTCAATGTGTGTTTCCCAAGCTTGCAGCTGGTGATTGCCGATGAAGCCAATAGACAAGTCTCTTAATTTTCATGACAGTCTTTCTCAGGGGGACCTTTAATAGTTCTGTGAGATTCCGTTGATGGAAGCTCCTGTTTCCTTATTGACTTCTGTTTACACTCCCACAGAGATTTCTAAGTGATACATTGTTTCATTTTCTCAGGTTACCAATTCCTTCCTGTCCCTCATTTTTAGTTGATGGCTTTGCTTTTTGACTCAGTGAGACAGTGAGTCCACGTGGAAGATCCTTCCTCTCCAAGCGTCCCCTTACCTCCGTCTCCTTCCACAGTGCATCCCTGCTCCACACTTTACAACCATCTCTCCACTGTGTGCCGGATTCTGCTTCTTCATTTTCTCATGAACTCTGGCATACTTTCTGTTTTCACCATCATATCCTAGCATGCTCCCTCCCTGCTGTAATGGGCTGTAATGGTAATCAGCCCAGAAGAGAAACTTCCCCTGTCTCTGCCCCAGATAGCCACCCAGATTGTTCGGCATCCATTGCAGCAGATGTCCTGTCTTTATAGCCTCAGCTTCCAATTAGACTTTCATTTGGATTGGATTCTTCTCTGGACCTTTGAATGATGATTTGGAACTATTAATTCATAGGTAACATTCTTCTAGAACTCAGTTCTTAGCCACCTCTGCCTTGGTGTTGTGATTGCAGAGGCCAAACAAAACTGGGAGACATTGTTTTCATAGGCTCCACAAGAGGCCATTCCAGCTTTGTCAGGAAGGGAATAAGCAGAATCTGGGGGAATAAGCAAAGTCACTCAGGATCATTTTATACTGAATTCTATTTAATACGAAATAATTTAATGGAAGCGGTTTACTTATGATAAATTCAGTTCCCTGAAATGTTTTCTGGGCACCAGCAGTGGAGAGAGGGAGAGGTTTAATGATGAGGCAGAGGGCACATGGTGACTTGTTCTCGGAATCGGGCCATTATCCTATTTTAATTAATGACAGGCTGAGAACAACATCCGTGTTAGAGGTGCAGCCAGGGTTCTTAGTCATTCCAGGTTTTTAATTAAGGTATTTGCCTCCCAGATTGAAATACAATAAAGAACAAAGTGTGACTGGGTGCAAGTTTAAAGGGTATTCAAGTGGGAAATTGCAAGAAAGGTGATAAAAGAAACCATAGAACACAGCTTCCCTCTGCCTTTTCTGCTTAACTCCCAAAGAGCCCGCTGGTATTCTGTCCTACAGGTCTCAGGACTCTCCGGACAGCCGTATTAGAATTCTTGGTATGGGTATAATTAGATTTTTCCCTTTGGAAAATGATTTTGTTGAAGAGTAAACTAGAATATTTAAATGCTTGATTTAAAAATATCATTGTAATAAAATTAATTTTAACCGTTTTATCAGTTTTCTGTTATACAACACAGATTTGAACATAATTTGTCATTTAAACATAGATTTGAGGAGTTCTCAGAAAGTTGGGAGACTGGATATACAATTTACATAAAAATACTCCAAAATTAGTGTTGAGAGATTAGCAATCACTTATAACTGCTAATTATATCTTTTAGATATTTTATCTACTGAAATGACTGGATGCGATGCTTTTACTCCCTTTCACAGGAAGAGACTAATTTCAGGAATGATTGATAGATTTTTTTTTTTTCATGAAAATTAGAAGCATGCTCGCAATGCTTTTACTTCTGAAGGGAAGTGATGAAATGGTAGGTACTATGTGTGACTCTCTTAAGCCAGATTCTTGTTTAACCACAGCAGTAGTTAAGAAGTAGATTACAATATGAGCCTTGGGCTTCATGCTTTGTATCATGTAGATACAGGTCTGAGTGGCATTTTCAATTAGAGGGCTCTGCAGTGTACTGTAAAACGACTTTCTCCATTTGGCAATGTGTTTTGTATGTGATGTCTCAATCCTTGAACTCCTGAGAGCTAAAAGCATCAAGCTTTTATTTTTATACCTGTTTATTTCTTATACCTGGTTATTTCTTCTTTATTTCACACACAAACTTAAAAGATTGATGGTCTTCGTCTAAGAAAGCGGAGCTGCCAGAGAGTAGATGTTTGAGCTGTGCATACAGAGAGGTTATCCTGACAACCCCTTTCTACCATCATCTGAGCCCCAGCAGATGTTGACCATCTTGAACTTCCTGCTTTTCTATAGAAATCATCACATCCATTTGTTGGTTAAAAGTTACTAAGTGGTTTTGTAGTCAAGAGTATAGTCAAGAAGTGATGTAGTTAAGAATGTTAATGTAGAGGCCAGTCTCTAAATGTAGCCAAAACTCTTCCATTAAAAAAACAAAAAATACAAGCTGGAGGCAGAAAACTCAGCCGTTCAAGTGCTTGTGGTACAAGCATGAACCTGCGTTTGATTCCAAGCACCCATGTAGAAAGCCAGGAATAACACAAGCATTTGTAATTCCAGAACAGGGAGGGAGGCAGACAGGCACTCCGGGCCACTCTATGATCCTGTGTCCAAACAAGGAAACACAAAAGCAGCAGCAGGCAGGCAGGCAGGCAGGCAGGCAGGGAGGGAAGCAGGCAAGCAGGCAGGCAGGCAGGCAGGCAGGCAGGCAGGCAGGGAGGGAAGCAGGCAGGCAGGCAAGCAAAGCAACCGAAACTCCAGCAGCAGCAGCAGCAGCAGCAGCAACAACAACAACAACAACAACAACAAACTTAAGGTGGAGGATTCCTGATGACCTACAAAAACACTCACACATACCTCCTCTACCTGCACCTCACAGAATCCCCACATGCATACATACTAACACATACCTCCTTTACCTGCACCTCACAGAATCCCCACATGCATACATACTAACACATACCTCCTCTACCTGCACCTCACAGAATCCCCACATGCATACATACTAACACATACCTCCTTTACCTGCACCTCACAGAATCCCCACATGCATACATACTAACACATACCTCCTTTACCTGCACCTCACAGAATCCCCACATGCATACATGCTAACACATACCTCCTCTACCTGCACCTCACAGAATTTCCACATGCATACATGCTAACACATACCTCCTCTACCTGCACCTCACAGAATTTCCACATGCATACATGATAACAACATACCTCCTCTACCTGCACCTCACAGAATCCCCACATGCATACATACTAACATACCTCCTCTACCTGCACCTCACAGAATCCCCACATGCATACATACTAACACATACCTCCTCTACCTGCACCTCACAGAATCCCCACATGCATACATGCTAACACATACCTCCTCTTCCTGCACCTCACAGAATCCCCACATGCATACATACTAACACATACCTACTCTATCTTCACCTCACAGAATCCCCACATGCATACATGCTAACACATACCTCCTCTTCCTGCACCTCACAGAATCCCCACATGCATACATACTAACACATACCTCCTCTATCTTCACCTCACAGAATCCCCACATGCATACATACTAACACATACCTCCTCTATCTTCATCTCACAGAATCCCCACATGCATACATACTAACACATATCTCCTCTACCTGCACCTCTCCCAGGATTTCCCCCCATGGCTGCTGCTTGAATCTACTACAAACAGATATTTATGCTTCAGACCAGGGTGTGGGGGAGCTAGCAACAGAGAAGACCACACTGAGACGCTGGGCATCTTCCTGGAAATTATTACGTTCTCTAGCATTCTTTTACGGAGGGAGGGGTTGGAATTTCCATCATGGAAGCAAGCTGCTTCTTTGATTTTCTTTGCTTAAGGAAGGGGGGAAAATAAAGTTTTTAGAGAAACAAACCACCCTCCAGAAGTCCTCACTGATGGAACTAAGTGGCGAATTCCAACAAAACAGGTCTCATGTGGGAGGTTTATTAGAGGCAGGGGTAAGGGGGCACAGAGGCCGCCCCTGGGTGGAGGAAGGGAAGGCAGGAACAGGAGACGGGACATGGCATGGCGCATGCACAGGAGGACATGCGACAGAAGCCACATGGGAATGTGTGGCCTCTCGGCAGACAGTGATATGGTTTTTTTTTTTTTTTTTTTGCCTGCTCCCTTTGGGCTTATGTGAAGGTGCCTGATGGTCTCATTGTTGCCAGGTCCCTCGGGCTGGCCATGGAAGTGCCTGATTGCCAACATTCCTTTTTTTCCTATCATAAAGAGGAGAGCTCAAAGGGGAGCGCTGGTAAGGCAGCGGTAGGAGTGATGGATCTCTTTGCGTCCTGCTGTCCAGGGCATTGTTTATTTTGGGGTGCGGATGATCCTTGCCATCAGGACACATTCCGTAGTCATTAGCATCAGGCTCCTCTGTGGCCAGCTGTTGGTAATCCTGTAAGAGGAACTGATTAGTGGTTCGGTTGAAAATTTTTTGGACTTGTCATTGGAGGAATGTGGAGAAGAGGTTGGTGCAGTGTGCAAATAATAAAAAGAGAAAAGTGAGAAGAAGAGGGGTCAGGAGGGCAGTATCCATTTGCACATGGGGTTTTCAGAGACCCAGGGATCAGAGGCATTGAGTTGTTCCTTACTCTTTGAAAGGTCCCCGAAAGGAGTCTCTCACTCAAGTCCCAGGAGAGTGCACCGAAGAACACAGAGAGACCATCTTGATGTAAACACCTGAGGTAGGCAGTTTAATGACGGAGCTCCGGGCCGGTTCGTATCTCTCGCAGGAGACAGAGGAACCGACCAAGAACCCTAAAAGCATAAGAGTTTTTATACGAAAGGATTGGGGAGTGTGGGGAACTTTGGTATGGTTGTACATGATTGGCTATTTTAAACTTGCGTAAGCAGGTCTAGGGTAGAGTGGGACGGAGTAACCTCACGGGAACAGCCCTTTGTTCTTGGTCTTCTTGGAACTGACCTGTGGGCAAATGCTTATTTGGGTATAAGTCTTTGAAATATCATGTGCTGGGCTCCCGGAATGCTCAGTAGTCTATTGTTTCTTTGGCCTTGTACTTTCTGTAGCTAATCACTGGGGCCAAGGCTAGCAGTCTCATGGTCCTGCAATTTTAACTACTTATGTCTCTGAATTAGAGAGCCCTACTATTCTTGTCATTCTGAGCTAACTAAAAATCTTCTTACAGCTTTCGGACATCTGTTTGGAATTGTTGGGTTTTGTTTTTTACTGTGCCCAACTGATTGACATAGAGGCAGCATTCCTCTTGGAGAAAAAGGCAAAAGCCACCCACCCCTTCAGCTGTAAGGAAGTCTAATTCCCTTCGGTTTTGAAGCACCACTGCTCTCAGGGAATTGATCTGCCCTAAGAGAGTGAGTATTGTTTGGGCCACCTGTTGAAAATCCTGGATAAACTAGGAAGAGGAAAGATTGGTACTAGGATAGAGAGGTGGTCAGCCCTGCTGTTCTGGTAGCAACAGCACAGTTATTCCTGTAACAGCCAGAAGGGGCATGATTTAAATTTCCCTTTTGCTATACCAGGGAGCTATTGAGTCCAAGACCAGGATCAGTAGGGGCTCCTATCCATGTATCACCCCTAATTTAGTCAAGAGAAACACCAGTATGCAAACTCCCGATCAGCTGATGATGCACCTGAGAATCACAAAGAATTGACGTGTTCTGGACTGTAGGGCACTGTGGTCGAGATGAGGTATCTATCAAGAGTTATGGTTGTGTTAGAATCTAGGGAGCTTAACGCTCCTACAGAATATGTCCCAGATGCCTTAAAACAGTCTGCCATACCAACGTGATACAGAAATGGAAGGGGGTCGTGGCAGTACCAGGGTCAGGGCAGTTGGTTAAAGGCAAAGAAGGCTATTTGACAGGGTCACTGAAGAAGCCATAAGTGGCAATTGTGAGCCGGTTCCAGGGGCACACGTAGCCAGCAATCTCCAAAGTGGCCAGTTTGGGCGACATTAAGGAGCTCATAGGCTGAGGTCAGGGTCTGGAGAAGAAGGCAAAATAACTGGTTAGTACTGTTTAGGAGAGGGGATGTCAAAGACATAATGACTTTGGAGGAGCATTTAATTACTTCTCCTATTTCTCCTGTCTCCAGAGATTGGATAATTGGGATATATATATATTTTTTCTGGATATGAATCGTGCTTTTTGGGAGCTCAGCTTTGTTGGTGTGGTAGAATTTACCAACCCCTGCTTCTCCCCTGGGATCCCATGGGTCCTGGATATTGAGGAAGAGGGCCTGGTGTCATACATAGAAGAGGTGAATAGTTTGTGATGTCGCCAGATGTAGTTGGCAAGAGGAATATGGGCAGTTGCCATATCTGTCTGTCTGTTTCTTACGACAATCCTTCATCTGGTCACAAAGGAAATGAACAAAACGGTCACAGTACTTAGAAGGAATGGTGGATGTAAGGTTAAGGGATTCCAGTCGGCTCCTGGCATCTGGCTACAGAGCAACTCTCTGACCCTGTTTGGAGAGACTGTTTGTCATAACCGAGGGTTTCTCAAACTTCAAATCTCCACATGTAAGGGTTATCCTGGATATAAATGAACAGGGTTGGGGGAGGACAAACCCATGGCCAATCCAGTAGGGTTGAGCACAGCCACCAGAATGGAGCCTCATCTTCTGGAATTGGGAAAAGGGAGTTGGTCTTGATGTCTTCTGAAGCTTAAGGGAGCAGGGTCCTATTGGGATCGATGGGTAAGAAGGGTTATTTTGAGGTGAGAGGGGAACCCAATGAGAGAGTCCCTCAGGTTTAACAGCTGTGGGGGTCATGAGAATTACCTTGAAGGGGCCCTGCCATTTAGGGGAAATGGGTGAGGGTGAGGTGCAGACGGGAGAGAAGGACCTGATCCCCAATGTCGATAGGGAGTGGTATAGCTTAAATGTTCCAAAGACCTACTTTTAATGATGGTTCTTAAATGCTTTAACCTCCCTTCTAGCCCACCACCTACCAGAGGTAGTGGGAAAGAAAGTTTATTAGGAGACAGGGGACTTGTTTAGAAATTGCTCTTTGGAGCCAATCCAATTTGCTTTGTCAGGAAATCAGTTCAGTTCACAGGTTAGCAGCGGCAGCTTAATCTACTTGCGAACACTTCCTGGATACACCAGCAGTCCAGTTGAGTAGTGTCGGGATAGCAGCAGCGGTAGCAGGGACAGCCAAGCCTCTGCCAAGTCACCAGGAGTCGGCAGGACGGATTAGAGCAACACCAGAAGGTCTCTGCTGTGCCTCTCTCAGTGAATTAAAGATCAGTGAAGACTGAGACCAACAAGCATTGTACAAGTAGCTCTATAAGCAAGCCCTGACAAGCCTCTATCACTGGCCACCGAGTCCTATTTATACTCCCTCCAAACATCATGTGTTCTCGACTCTGCACTGAGTCTCTTACCAAAACTCCAAGTGAGTCTGTATCAGCTGACATCACTCTGCCAATCGGCCCGAGTACAAGGAAGCTTCAAGAAGCCACTCTAAAGAAGCTTTTTAGTGCGTTTCTCTCTATGGAGTCCTGACAAATGGAGCTCGACTACACAATGTAAGGCAGATCAACACGTGCGTTGTTAGCAAAGAATCCGTCATCATGTGTCCTTTCACGTGCTTGCTTTACCTGTGTCTGCTTCAGTGAAACATTCCTTCACGACTCTGCCTTAGCTTTTCACCTGTGTCCACTTCAGAAAAACACTCCTTTCACATGTTTGCTCCAGCAAAACACCATCCGACATAACTGACTTTCCAAAGAAACCAGAAGCTTCCACTTCAGAGTGGCAGGAGATAGTGTGTGGCCTTGGTAGACAGTGGTCAGTAAAGTTCCATAGGAGGGAGCAGAGATGACAGAGGAAGGGGTGAGTGAGTGATCAGGAAGGGGAGAGATTTAGGTGAAAGACTGGGAGTCAGAACTGGTCATCCATGCATGAGCTCCAAAGGTGAGCCACTTGGGGAAAACCCATATCCTGAAAAGAGCCAGTGGTTGAAGGTTTACAGTTTGACACGGGTGTTTTTAAGGACTGGTTAGTCCATTCTATCTTTCCTGAGGACTGGGGCTGGTACAGAATATGAAAATACCAAGGGATGTTGAGAAACTTGGGAGATGAATTTGGGACCATTGTCTGACTGGAGAGAGGCTGGGATTCCAAATCAAGGGATGATCTCATGGAGGAGATCAGAGTCTGTCTGAGCCCTTTTGTTGGTGATGTGGAATAACTCCACCCACCCTGAGAAGGTATCCACCAAGACCAGATACTTGGCAGGTTTGACAGTGGGAATGCAGGTAAAGTCAAGTTGCCAGTCGGTCCCAGGGAGGGAACCTCTAGCCTGGTGGCTAGGAAAAGGGGGGGGCTATGATTCTTGGAGTTGGGGTCTGACATTTGACAGATTTTGCAAGAGGTAGTCATAGATTTTAAGAAATGCAAGTCCTCAGGGGTAGACTGTAGGTGTTTTTTTTGTTGTTGTTGTTTTTGTTTTTTGTTTTTTAACAGTAAGATAAGGCTTGGCTGACGAGTGTCAGAGGGTGACAGCAGGAAAGAGGACTGTACTGTGAGAACGTCCTGTGGTGGGTGGAACGAGTCCAGGCCCCCAAGAGCTGCAGCTCTAGCTGCTTCGTCCGTCTGGTTGTCACCCTTAGAGATGATAGGGTTATCCATAGGTTGTAAGCTATATATCATGGAAAGTGAGACTGAGAGATATATTGAAATTCTTTAATAACTGCGGAGGAGCTAGAGGTATAGGATCCCAGTCCTTTTTCTATTTGTGAAAGTTCACTTAAGGAAAAGGAGACATGTACCTCGATTAGACCATCCACCTCAGCAACTTCCTGCAAAGGAAAAGCCAATGCGGGGTTAGGCTGGGTAGGAGAAGAAGGAGGAGGGCATTTGTTGGGAGAGAGAAGGAGAGAGAGAGAGAGAGAGAGAGAGAGAGAGAGAGAGAGAGAGAGAGAGAGAGAGAGAGGTGGGGGGAGGCAAAGCTGTAGGAGGGGTGAAAGTAGGTGCTAGCATGGGGTTGGACGGTTAGAGCAGCCTGTAGCTAGTGAGGAAGGAGAGGAGTCTGGAGAAGCTGGACAAGGAGAGGAAGCTGAAGAGGCCGGGGGTGGGGACAGGGGAGTCTGAAGAAACCAGGGAGCAGAGGAAGCTGGGGAGCTGTTTGTTGGGGATGGTAAGGAGGAGGCTCATTAGCTGGGGACTGTAAGGATAGTGGAAATTTTATCTGATTGAGATTTCATAGGTGGGAGGAGTTGAGTTGGGGAACAGAAAGAACAGAGAGAAGGTTTGGAACGAAGGTAAGAAAAAGCCTGGAAACCTTCCATTTTCTGGATCGCTGGCCATAGTTGCGAAGATCTCTTATAATAATAGGAACAAAAGTACCATCGGCCATTATCTCCTTAGAGACTTTAGTGGGTATTGAGGTCGAGGCTGACTGCAAAGGCTCATGAATCTTGAAGGTGTGGGGATTGGAGGTTCTCCAGGAGTTATCCCAGTGGGGAGCCTGGAGGTACAGATGAAGACCTAATTCCCATGGGGGAGAAAAAAGGTCATTATATTCTACCACTAGCGGCATCCCAAGGGTAGAGAAAATGATAACAGGACAGGTGTGGTGCAAGCAGCTGAACAAGTTGTCTCGTGACAGCCAGGATCCATAGGGCAGACGCCTGACGGGTCACCTGGTACCAGAATTTTCTGGAGAGAAGGGAGGAGCTGTGCTTTGGAAAGAGAAATCTTGCCTAAGGGAAGAGGTCCTATGGTGGGGGTGTTAGCGAGAAGGGCCAGCATTCGCTGTGAAGACTGTGTCTCAGGGGGCGGGACTCCAGGAGCTCAATGGTTGATTCCTCGGGTCCAAGGGAAGAGTTTACACTGACCAGAGGGGAAACTCACCAATCAGCTGGTGTTGAATACAGTGATCTAGTGATCCAATGGCTAGAAAGTAAGGCTGTGTAGCAGGCAGGACTTGTCAGGATAGGGTCCCGACCTGTGGGCTAATCCCACATGGAGGGGTGCACCCGTACCAGGACAGAGAAGATGAGTCTCTGCACCACTGATGGAACTAAGCCGTGAATGCCAACAGAAATCACACAGTGCAACAGTGCAACAGATTCACGTGGGAGGTTTATTCGAGGCAGGGATAAATAGGGGAACAGAGGCTGCCTCTGGATGGAGGAAGGGATAAAGGGAAGGGGGAGGGAAAGCTGGCTTTTTATTGAGGCCATGGTGCATGCACAGGAGGACATGTGACAGAGGTGACAATGGAAATGTGTCTCTCTGGGTAGCTAGTAAGGGTGTGTCTTTTTGTCTGGTCCCTTTGGGCTGACCATGAAGGTGCCTGATGGTCCCATTGTTTCAGTCTCCCAGGGCTGGCTGTGGAGGTGCCTGATTGCCAACATTCACTTCTACAGCATTGTAAATGGACAAAAACAAACAAATACCCAACAACTTTAATCAGTTTGGTCAAGAGATGAAATTATAATGACAGATTCAGAACTGAAAGCTCCCAAACAGGCGCTTGATTAAGGATAGTCACGAAAAAACAAGCAGCCCAATAGCTCAGTGCTGGTGTGGGAGTTGTCGGGAGACCTTTATAGCTTTTTTCTCAAGTGTTTATCACTTCGGCCCAGCACAACTACTACTACAGGTGCAACCAATTCCATCCAGCAAATACGCAGAATGCCATGTTTTCCTGTGATTGGTGAGGGAGGTAGACGCCTTTACTTTTCAAAGAGCTGATTAGCCTTTAGTAGACAAGCAAACATCTAGCTATAATGACTCAGAAGGTGTTCAGTGGGCTTCACGTCGATGGTCCAGTGGATCGGAGTGAGGAATTCCCAGGGCATTAATGAAACACACTGGGTAGGTCTGTGAGGGTGTTTCCAGAGGGGGCTAAAGAGGGAGGAAGGCCTCCTCTCCTCAAATGTGGGCACCAGCATCCCGGAGCTTGGGGGGCGCTCTAGCCCTGAATAAAAACAGTAAAATAGAGGAACCTTTTTCTCTGCTTCCAATTGCACCCTGTCTTCCACCATTCTTTCCTGCTATGATGGACTGTAACCTCAAACCATGAGTCAGAAACCCCCTTTCCCTTATATTACCTTTTTTCAGGGATTTGATCACAGCAGCAAGGAAAGTAACTAAGACAAATCGCTCAGTAGGGTGTGGATGATGTCAGAGAGCACAGCAGGGTGTTTAGTTCTATAGGTGGGAGGGCGGGTGTCCTGGACACTCTCACTTTCTCTGGGCCTTATGGGATTTACAGTAGTGCCGAAAGTGTGTTGGAAGATGTGTTGGAGGTAAGGCTGACCCAGGATTGCACATCTGTGTTTGCCCACTGACGTGAGGAAGTGAGTGGAAAGTATTCACTCCTTTCTCTTTGACATAAGAGTCTGAAATATCCCAGGAGCTCTCACACTGGCTTAGGCCCCACCCAGTCCTTCTGAGCTTTCTTCTGCCTTGAGATATTCTGTGACTACAATTTCTAAAGTGTCCCGAGGAGGGGATATGTATTTACGGCATATATACACATATCTTTTGTTTTGTTTTCTCCTAGAGCTACCAAGTAGCTCACAGGAGCATTCGATAAATGGTTAGACGAATTGGATGGAAGAAAAGAAATGTTTGCTACTTTCTCCTGACCTTGCTTCTTCTCACACATGGTTAACTCATTCCCTTCTTTCTGATGAAGGATATTAAAGGCTATATTTCCATAGCAAATTTCTAGAACCTCTGCCTTAGCCTTGCTCCATCTTTCTTTTCTTTTAAAAAGAGGAATGGAGAAGATGAGACCTCTGCATTTATTCTTGTCCCAGGCTTTATCTCTCTTCAGATTGGTTCTCCGTTTCCTGGGAAACCACTAATAAAGACATTCAGCTTATTATTTTTCTGATTCTGTAACGCGGAAAAATCACCTGGATTCTAGATTACATCGGATAATGGAGATATTTACGGCTTGACACATGTTCCAGACTACAGCCTTTTGAAATAATCAATCATTAAATGAGGCAGGAATTGACCATGAAATTCAATCCAGTTTCTTTTCTAATGGGATCAAAGCCGTTCCCTTGATACTTTTGTCCACAAGATGGCGCTGAAGTCCTGCTGATTATTGGGACTGTACCAGCCCAAAGTGGTGCTGTGCTTTTTAAGAGGCCCGTTTCCTCTTTCTTACATATAAAAGTGCCATCCAAGAGGGACCACAAACTGCCACTTCCTAACAGGTCACATTCATCACGTCATGTTGGAGATGCTCATGATTATGTCCATAGGCCGGCCAACAACATGAATGGACACACCCTAGATTCCATGCAGGAATGAGGGAACAGACTTCTCGATTGGTGTTTTTACTTGATAAATTGTTTATCGAGAGAAATAAAGATAGCTAAACATAATGTCTAGTTAGAAATCATTTTCAAAAGAATCATAAACGGCGTGATGATAGTTTTTAGTCTCACTTGTAGCTTGAATGGTGGTCAGACACTGGATGTTTTTAGAAGTCTAAAATAATAACGATGATCGTAGGTAATTATTGTAATAATTTCTATGGGTGTGGTGCATTTCTCTCTTCTAAAAATCTTTTTTTAAAAAATCCACTGCAAAGATGGGGATCGCCATGAACTCACAGAACACTGACTCGACGTCCCATGTGCTAGGACTAAAGGTGTGCACCACCTCCGCCTTCCCTCTACCTCTCCAATAGGTCACTGAGGGTAGCATTAAGGTTGTCTGTGTAATCTAGCAGCATAGTCTTCAGAATGGTCACCCCCCAAGCCCCATAGAATCTTTCCAGCAGATTCCCAGTGAATTTGCATTTGGATTAGTGTCCTCGGGATTTCTATGTTAGTTCCATCCAAGAGATCAAAATCTCCTTATGCCACTGTAATTCACCAAATATAATAAACAACAAAATGAAAATAAAACAACAACAAAAATAATTGCTTGTAAATATGTTCAGAAGACATAGATGTAAATTGCTTGCAAGTCCGTTGTTTTTGAGATTCCTATGAACTGTGTTGGATCCATTTAGTAGAAATTATAAACTGACTTCCAATACTACGGATTTAATGAAAATATCAGAATATGGCCTCCCAATGAGACACTTATTAAATAAAAAGTTTAAATATCAACTCAAAGTAAATCAACTGACGTGAAATTCTTAATTATGTCTAATTAGTATGTTTGTCATGCATTTACATTCATAAAGTCACTTAAGTTGTCAGTGTCTGGGACAACAGTTTGTGTGTATGGATTGCACATTTGTAGGAGTGACATACTTAATGTGCTAATTAGAAAACTCACGCAAAAGAGAGCATGAGTCGTGGCTTGCTTTTCTCCCTCTCTCTGCCTGGATCTTGCGGTAGTAAGAGGAGAAAAGCCACAGTTAAGGGTCTGAGTGCACAGTAGTTGGCAAGTCCATGCTTCTAGTTATACTTGGAATAGGAAATTAATGTACACTCATATTATGGCTATTACTAGTTTTTTGAAGGCACACTGTATAGTGGGTATGTCAAGCCTTTGCTTGATTAATTCACACAGGTAGTGCTATGGAGTGGCTAGTGTCACTTGGCCTTCACACACCATGATACTGAGACTTCAAGAAACTCAGATAAGTTACTGAAAGTCAGGCAGCCGGTGAGCGGGGGCTGGCACCTTGATACTCTTCAGAATGTTCACCCCCCTACCTTCAGAAAGGCACACCTGTGACTGCCTCGGAGCCACACATTGCATATGTAGATACCATGCCAGCTAGCATTCTGTGAACTGTCCTGACTTGGGATAAATTATCATCTTGTCACTGGTAAGCAAGAGCTTGGCTTCCCAAGTGTCTGCTTAGGGCACAGCAAATGTATTTGCAAAAGGGGTTTACCATGATTCAGGCAGTAAGTCAAAGCTTTCCATAGAGGTTCCAGAATTTCTATAGGAAGAGACAAGGATCTGGAAGTGAGAGACTGGACAGCCTCGTCTTGTTTCCCCTTTGTCTTTCTTATCCTTTAATTTCACTTAAGTAATTTAAAGAGATTTAAATCCCACCAATTTTATAATCTTATCACACACTTGGTCAAGGTTGAAGTATTTCTGTTTTAAAATACTGTTATAGACTTAAAGAATGAGTTTATTTTTCAGTAAATTGAGCTAAATGAAAATTTGTAATAGGAAAACTCTGGGAAGATTTTCTACATACTCTGTTGTAGGTACCCAAGATTTATTGGAGGGATCATAGCTGAGAATAGCTTTCAAGAGTGGCTAAGCTGTCCCATTGTGATGGGCTCAGGTTAAGTAAAGTATTCATGAAGAAATAAAAAAAAAATTAAGTGTTTTTTTCTACACTGAATGTAACCTTAGTCTTAAGAGGTTTTAACCTAAGACAAAGCCTCAGAAGTCAACCCGAGCTGTGACAGAACTTCACGAAGTTTCTTCATGAAGATACAAAGTGGAGTAGTACACACCTGGTGATGGAAAGCCTCATGAACCAAATGGATGGGCTGGATCAGTCTTGTAGTCACTTGGTTATGAATCTGTCCTACCTCTGTCTGACAGTTACATGGTAATTAAGGCAAATTCAATTCAGTATTGATTTAGATCTCTTTTACAGATGCTACGCAAGGCACTGAAAGCCTGAGCCTGTGCACAAAGCCAATAGTCAATGTGTTTGCTCCAGCGTGTAATTATATATTATGATACCGTGGATTCAACCCTTCTGGGTTGTAGACTTTGAGTTTTTGTTTTTCAATTTGTTTTGGCGCATGATAACCTGTCAATTGATAGGGGGTGGGACAGGACTACTTAAGTGACCGAATTGTTCTACTTATTTTGTTCAAAGGAATTAGTGTTAGATTTAGATACAATCATGTATTTAGCAAGCAAAATATGATGGCATATCATACAGCTGTCTAGGAAACGGTAATAAAATTTTCATAATTTTAGTGCTCTTGGTGGGAAGCAAACTTCATAAGTTGGTGCCTTAAATATCGACTTTCTAGAAGTGGAGCAAAAACATGAATTATCTTGGGAAAACAACTATTGTCTCTGCTTTTTCCTTCTATGTAACACAATATGTAGGTGGCGGACCCTAAATTAAAGAGTTACACCTTAAATTTTACAATTTAAGGATCGAGTTTACTTCCTGATCTTGGTCATTGCTGGTCATGTGTAACAGATGATAAATAGAGTTAAGCAAGTAAAAACATATAGAATAATCATAGCGATGTCAACTGTATATCATTTAATGCCTGCTCATCATATTCAGAGAATTTTCTGGGTAAGAATTTACAATCTATAGACTGAGATATAGAGTGAATGAAGGGCATCGTTTCATGCAGTTCAGAATCACTGTGGGGGAAGATACCCAATAAACCCATGAGCAGGACAGTAAGTATAGGTAGCAAGTCCTTGCAGGGTAATAGGATGTGCAGACAACGTGGTTAGAGGAGGCTTTCCATGTGAAGATCAAGGATCGCAGTAGTCCAACCACTGGGGGAAAAGAAAAGCAAAAATCTTGATGCTGTACATAGATCTTCCTTTCCGAGAGACTGACAGATAGATAGCTGGTGAGTTAAGAAGGTGGTTAGAGGTAACACAGCAGCTGGATGCTGGCTGAAGGGTGTTGAATCTTCTGGTTTGTATTTTAAAATATTTACTTTATTTTATGTTCACGAGTGTGTTTGCCCGCATGCGCCTGTGTACTTTATGTGTAGTGCCTTCCGCGGCCACAAGAGGGCATTGGATCCCTTGGAACAACAGGTACAGATGGTTGTGCGCTACTACATGGGTGTTGAGAACCAAACTCTGGTTCTTTGAAAGAGCAGCTAATGGTCTTAGCCACTGAGCTACATCTCCATGACTTCCTCACACCCAATTTTGGATTTTATTTCTAGTAAGAACTGAGAGAAAGCCTTAACTACACATGTAATTGTCCTGCTATGTAAATGTGTATCCTCAAATCATCTGGGCACAACTTAGCCTAAACCTTTGTTCCCTTTCTTCTCTTGTGTGCATAGTGATATATCATCTTCGCTTTGAAATTCATTTCTGAAAGCACTTCATTAAAGCGTAAATATCTGTTTTTCTTCAGAAATTAAAGACGGCAATTTCCCCAAAGTACATTTTGAAAAGCAAGAAGCAAATATGGTAAAACTCCAAGAAGAGATAAAGTATATTCATAACCTAATTTTAGAAAATTCTGATCTCCAAACTCTTTCTTATTCACTGAATTTTCTGGAACAGGTGGAGCTAAATCTCTATTTTGTGACAAGGTATTGTGTATCTGCAATTTTCCCTCAAGGTTCGTGATACTGTGAGCTAAGGAGGATTGCAGATAACTCATCAGAGAAATAGTTTACATTACTACAAGATAAATGAGTATCTTCATAGTGACCTCCTACAGTAACGAAGAGGGAGAAGGTTCTGAACTGAATGCACAGATGTAAGGTCTGGGATGTCTTACAAGTAAGGGGTAGCAGGGCCCCTCTCCCTCTGGAACCCCTGTGGGGAGTACAGGGGGAGACAGCTTCTTTGCTTCTACCTTTTGGTCTTTGCTAGCCTCCTTTGAAAGCCATTTGTGCAGTTGATCAGTGTCTCCTCTTAAAGTGAACTAGCTTATAGCGTATAAGGTTTGGGTTATGATGATCAACAGTTTCTTTCTTGATACAGCACACACTCCCAAGGATGAAAAGACGACTCATTGCATTCCAGTGGTGCATAGTGGCTTGAACGGAACAGAATCGTAACAGTTATATAATTATCCTATTAGAATGTGTCGCAGGCAAGAATGTTTTTGACCTTGTTTCCCTATCTTTGGAAAAAAAACCAACCAGCGCCATATTAAGACACCTGAAACCCCCAAATTTTCACACTTTTATATGATTAACATAATATTAAGTTTATAAGTGATAGTGAAAATACATGAGAATATTTATTTGTGATTTATTCACTGATTAGTGTTGAATCTGAAATGATGGAAGATAACACAATTGGAGTATTTTAGGAAGGAAGACTCTCTAAAGAGTGGTTATAAATTAATTTTTGTGCATAATAATAAAGGGGCTTAAAATGTGTCATTCTTCCTCTGAATTAAGTAGATTTTTAGATCTCCTAAACAGTCCCAATATCAGCTGTCTCAGAAACAGTTTCTGGAAAGAAAGTGGTGTTGTTGCCTCCTGTGTGTGTTTTCACACTCCCGGGACCTGACGAGAGCTCTGTGAATTAATCATGCTATTAAGTCATTGCCGTCTCTTGCCTCTCTTCAAATCCCAACCTTCTCAGTGACCCAAACACATAGGCCAAAAAGGAAAAGGAGAGTCAGAGTTGAGAAGGCAATGGGATTTTTATCTTGTGGCAGTAACTTTTCTTGGGTTTATTCGTGTGTATTTAAAGGAAGCTTGGATGCTATAAGGTGAATTGATGTCTTCTGTGAGGAGTGTTCATTCAAAACTTGAAACTGACAAATGGGAAGCAAACTTGCCAAATGATTCAACTATTGTAAGTCATTAATAGACACATGTGAATCCAGTTAAAAGTTTTAGTCTTCATGAGACTTAGGTTATCCAAAGATCTAGAAGATGTGGTTTTTCTATATGTGTTTGATTAAACAAGCAACAGAGAGGAGAATGGCAAAGGAATAAGATCATGCAGAGGCATGAGGTTAAGGACACAGCATGGCACACAGTTCAAGATCCTTCCTTGCCCGGCATCTTGTTTCTTGTCTTCTTTGGTTAGTGCTGGAGATTCCGTCTCCACCTACAGAACCGTGGTTCCTTAGATTTGCACTCTAGCCTCTACCAGGACTCACATTTGCCGTGACCTGCCTTCTCAGCACTAGGAAGTGGTGTTTTGTGAGCAATTCAACATAACTTCTCCTACTTGGTTATCTTCTTATTCCTCAGGGAGAAAAAGGTCACCTAACAGCACGGACCCAGAGTTTGTCCTTGTCTTTTACTTTTCTGCACTTTTTCATTTTGACTAAAGCCTTTGGATTTGACACCCCCTTTTCATACCCAATATCCTTGTCTGAGTCACCTCCATCTCTCTTCCAGCCTTCTGTAATGATCTCTATATAACTCCTTTGGCCCACCAAATATGTGTGCCGTTATGTAAGCAGGCAGCAAAGAGAAGAAATTTAAGGTGGATATGAACATTCACTTTCCTTCTTAAAACCCTGAGGAGCTTTCTCATTCTTTAGTTGAAGGTGCGCGATCTGGGCTGCAGCCCGTACGGTGATCTGGCCCCGTCTTCTTTCCAGAATCCTCCTGATTACCTCCTGTCAGTCCGTGGGCCGCAGACATCTGAGCTGTGGCTTCACACTTGTGCCACAGGCCCTTCGTATTTGCTACTGTCTTCGTATAAAGTGTTCCTCTATGTCTATCTCTGCGTGAACTCTTACTACCCGCTAGGGATCGGTTAACTCCTAGTCAGTGCTCTGCGGAGTCATCATTTATGACTTTGATCTTTTAGTAAAGGTCATGCCTCTTTAATGAATGCTCCTCATTCTGCATCCTTTCCGTTTAGCCTCTCATCCATTCATCTGAGAAGCGTGGTTGCAGAGCCCACACGTCCTGTGCTGGGCCTGGACCAGGAAGAGGCAAAATGAATGAGATGGTTTCACATAGCAACATGGTTGTGAGGAAAATAAACTGTTGCTCTAGAGAGTGGTACTTGGGTAGGTGTGTTGGCTGTTGCAATCGAGTGGATAGTAGGTGCTTTGTTCTGCAGACTTGGTTTATTTGTAAAACAGAAGCTCCCAGAACCTTATACTTGTCCACACAGTTTCTCACACTTGGTCAGTGCTCAGCGCACAGCAGATTCAGTAAGTCTTGCTGTGTGATGGACTCCAGCTACTGGATTTGTTTCCAGAGGCTAATGCAACAAAGCACACCGCATTGGCTGGATTAACACAAGGGACATGTACTCTATCTTAACTCTATCATAGTCTCTAGAACTGTGGTCATAAAGGGTGGTGTCAGTGGGACCACGTTCCCTCTGGAATCACTGAGAGGAGACAGCTTCTATGCCTTCTACCTTTCGGGCTTGCCTGCAACCAGGCTGTAACTGTGGTACTCCTCCCTGCCTTCACCACCGTGTTGCTTCTTCCTTGAGTTGATCAGCTATCAGATACCACTTTTCTTACATGGATATGTATCATTGGTTAGAGCCCACTCTAGTATGCCCTTACCTTAATGTGATCACATCTCAATAACATTACATTGGCAGGAATGGAAATAAGGTTAGGATCCAACCTATCTCTTGAGAGATACCATTAAAATCTCAATGTACTGCAGCTGCTTATCTCATTAAAAGGACATATGAAGAGCTATGGGAAAACTGTTAATGTTTGTATAGTTTTTTTTAAAATACATACTTTAAAGTAATGTTTCTAAAGTACAAACATTTGAAAAGACATTATTTTCCTTTGCATATATATAACAAATTATTTGGATTAGTTTGAGACTATTTGGATAAATGTTAATTATAACCATGTCCATGACACTATAAAATCAGAACTCTGGCATGCACTAGACTCGTGTCATTCTTTCTGTTCCCTCAGCAGACAGGAGCTTACCTCTTCAGATATTAAAAATGGATGTGGACGGTATCCATGGCACTCACATCATAGAAACTTACTCTGACATTTTTTTTAAAGTCTGCGTGTGGGATGCTGATGTGTTTTTGTTATAAAATGACAGTTTTAGAGCAAGTTGTTCTTCTGACCAAGGAGAATGAGCAAGCAGACAGAAATGAGTAAGTCACGGTACTACCCAGTGGGAAGTGAAGTGATTTCCATCAAGCAACAGAAGGGTGGAAGTGCCCTGAAAAGACAGAGCAGTCCCCTTCATATATGGTTCGTGGGGGGAGAGGGAGGGCACCCTATGCCGTTGATTTAGAGAGGTCAGTCTTCATTTCCCATCAAATGCTATTGTGTGCCCTTCCAATTCTATTTGCCTTTCAACAATGTTTTCTCAAACAATCCTCATGCTATGCTTTTTCCATGCTTACTGTGAGAGGGCTTTGCGTGCATCATTCCACCCAACGCCAGGATACAATTTAGGAGCCAAGTCACAGAGAAGTTGAAGATGTTGTCAGTTGGCGTCACAGTTTACACCCTTGGTCTAAGTTTGTGGTTTTTATTCATGGCTCAGGTGTTATAGGCTTGGTGGCCAGCTAGAGGGCTTTCAGGAAATACAACTAGAGAAATGTCAGTCTCTAAGCATGCTAGGGCTACAGTGTAATTACTCACAGTGTTGGAGTCCAGAAACCTGAGACCTGTTTGTCGGCAGATGGATTTTCTGAAGAGTGTGCTTGTGGGTCTTGTGTCCCAGATGCCATCTAATCCCTGACGTCATGCTCACATGGCATACTCCCTCTACGTGTGTTTCTTGTCTATTTCCCGCTTCTTATAAGGCTATGGCCTATTTTGAACTAGCATTCACCCTAATGTCTTGATTTGATTAAATTCTAACCTGCATTTCCATTTATACCAAGGGCTAGCATTTAAACATTGGTGGGGGCTTTATTCCATTTTCAACAGTAAAATTTTACTCACTATGAAATTATTGGGCACCTACATGGCTTTTAAGTATACAGTATCATGCTAACAGGAAGATTAACAGTTTACTGTTGTTTTGTATTTACTGGATGCTGAGCACCGCTTGTGTGCTATATGTCTTCAAAATTCAACAGCATCCTTAGGAAATGGGTACCGTGGCTTTTTTTTTTTTTCTTATTGCTATAGAAAACAGCTGGGGATTTGGCAAGTCGCATAATTACTAGAGAGAGGCAGGAACATGATTTAAGATGCTGTAGTTACAAGTAGCTGATCACCGAAAAAGTAGTTTACACAACGTACTTCTTTTCTCATGCTTGGGGAACTTGCGTTAGATGGTTGAAGGTTGGGTCAAGTCCCTGGCTTGAACTCTGTCCTCAAGAATCAGCGTTCCCTTGATATTTCAGTCCTGTGCTCAGCATCTTATCTTTTCCAGATCCCTTTAGGAAGGTGCAAACAACTTAGGTGGCCCTTTAACGATTATTATTGTTTATCTGTATGTGATACGGTATTCAATACATATGTACGATGCGTATTGATCAAACCAAATTATAGTTACACTTCCATCTTTTTAGACAGTTCAAAATTTTAATTTATTTATAAGGCTCCATGTGGTTTTCACACACATGTGCTTGTGTGGTATTTCATACATGTGCAGTCTGTATACACAGTTAAATCAGGGTAACAGACGTTTCTAATTCTGGATTCTACTCTGTGTTCAGAACCTTGAAGCATATTTCTTTTAGTGAAGATAAAATATATCATAGGATGTGGTGACTATGGTCGCCTCGTGTTGTAGAATGCTAGAATTTATTACTTCTGTTTGACTTCTTGTACTCATAATCAGCCTTAGCAGAGAACAGAAGGTTCCTCCAGACCTAAAATTAGAGCCGCCATATGATCTAAGGAGATGTCAGCACAGCAGAGTCACTTATCGGCCCACATTGCTTGCTGCAGAAGTCACAAAAGCCAAGGCATGCACTCAACTGAGTTGCTTATTAGCAGACGAATGGATAAAGTAAATGTGGAATATGTACCCAATAGAATATATTCGGTGCTGAAAGGAAATTCTACTATTTTCAGTAAAATGGGTGGAACTAGAGGCCATTATGGCATGAGGTAAGTCAGACACTGAATGACCAAATACCGCGTGTTCTCATAAGTGATTTTTAATAAAGTTGATCTGAATGTAAAGCAGCGATTATAAGAGGATGGATTATAAGAGTGGGGGTGGGGGTAGGGGAAGGAAAATACAGAGTGCTTAGACAGTGAGCATTTGTTTTATCCAGCAGCATCTAATGTGGGAACTGACTGGATGCAGTGGGTGAAGGGAAGGACTGAGTGATTGCTTGTCAGTCTGGGTCAGAAGAAGGGAGTGTTGGTTTCAGTGCAAGCCACCTAAAGGTCACTAACAGACTGGCTGCTTCTGAAAGTTAAAGATAATGATACATGTACTGTGGCATAGAATTGATCATTTATGAGCAATGATAGAATGAGCCTGCATCATGTGTTTTGATATTAATTGACTATTGCTTCTTTTAAAAGTATTTTAGCTGGACAGACATGGAAAGAAGAGAAATGCAGGTTCTTAGGTTCTTGTGGCTTTCACTGGCAAGAGAGTCTGCACACACTCATACATGAACATAGATGTGTCAAGTTAATGTAAGATCAGACATGTCATTACTGCCACTCCAATATTAATGCATATTATAGTGGATTAACATAAAATGATACAGAGATGTTTGACATAAAGCCTTCTAAGATATATTTTGGTAGCTTTGAAATTAGCATAGGCATCAAATGGACAGGTTACATTCCAGATGGAAGAAGAGGTTCATTAACAACAAAAAAAATTGATGGCAATGGAGTCCTTTTTCTTTTCTCTCCACAGCACAGAAAGGATCTGCACCTTATGGGAAAATAAAGTGTATTTGTATTTCCACTACCATTACCCTACCACCTTAGATTTAGCATTGCTGGTGCTGTTTGCATGAGCATGATGGTAATACCCACAGTCCTGAGCCAGGCTCTGAAGGAGACGTGACATAATGGAGGGTTGGGTAGACTTTCCAGAAAGTACTCTATGAAGTTCTTTTCAAGAGGAAAAAGCATTGAAAACAGCACTCTCCCCCACAATTTTGCCTAGTAGGCTAGTTTTCTAGAGCCAAAAGCCAAATTATCACAGATTTAGTGGCCTAAAATACTATGGGTTAATTATCTGTATAATTATCACTAGGTTTCTGATGAACAGCTTAGCCGGTCCTTGACTTATGATCTTTCAGGTTGCATTCGAAGCAACATCTGGACCGTATTTCTTTCTAGAGGCTCATCTGAGAGAAGATGCAATCAGATTGACCACATCATTGGCTAAGTGTATCATTTGTAAGCCACGGGGCTGAGAACCCTGGCTGTTGCTAGCTGATGGCTAGAGATTGCCTGTGGTCCTTGAGTCCAACTGCAGTGTTCAGAGTCTATTCACAGCCCAACATGTCTGAGGTGACCCCTGTGGGAAGTGGTTGGGTTAGTCTCTCTAAATTCAAATCTAGGATGTCCTCAGTGATGATATTGCCTTGCTCTTTAGTATGATGGACCAGGAAGGCCATAGACTAATGAATCTTTGAATTTTAGAGAAATTGGTCCTCATATTCTCTAGCAGTGATCTTGCCCCAGTGTTAATTGAAGTTAGTATAGTTCTTATCCCTAGTTGCACACTAGAATCATCCTGGGGACTTTACAAATATGCCAATCCCAGGGATTATCTATCAGAATAACAGAATGACTCTCTGTGGGCTAGGGCTAGCCACGTCAGTGACTTGGGTTTTATATGAATCAATGTCCTGGCCCATGGTTCAGTCTGAATGATGTGAGAGTAGTATAAGTGGCAAGTCAGGAAGATGTTTCAAGGTGAAATGGCCCATTTCGGAAAAGTGTAGGTTCTCTATCCATCGGCATGGATTGTTAGACATGAACTCCAGGGTGAATGCTTGGTTGAGCTACAGAACCTTGAAAAATCCTCCTAACCTTGAGTCTGTCTGTATTCTTTAGTGTGCCCTGAGTGTTAACCTGACCTTGAGTCTGTATTCTTTAGTGTGCCCTGAGTGTTAACCTGACCTTGAGTCTGTATTCTTTAGTGTGCCCTGAGTGTTAAATTTGGCTTTCTATGGTTTTGTCTCAGGAGCTCAAGCTTTGTTATTTTTCACTTAAAACAAAACCAAACCCCAAATCCACAAAATAACCCAGATCAGACTCAAACTGGTTCTGCAGCTGAGGATGACCTTGACCTTCCAGTCCTCCTGCCTCCACATCCCCGTGATTGCAGGCGTGCGTTACCTGACTGCATTATGGGGTGCTGGGTCAAACTCAGGGCTCCACACATGCTAGTCAAGCACTCATCCAATTGACTTTCAAACCAACCTCCTTCAGACATCTGTGCTGCTGAGGTGAGGGGAGCGGGCTCTGTAGTTGTTCATTCATGATAAGGCAACGTGATGAATGCCAGGGAGATACAAGTGCTAAAGCGACCTGGGGCTTTTACTGCGAAAGGAGATCGGGGAGAACTGTTACAGTGATGGATGACCTAATTAATATTAGTTTCCACCACATCCCAGGAACTCTTTCTTCCTGTAGCCCCACCTTAGTTATCCTAATTGGCAGTTTTTAAAGCATGGGTTGGTGGTGCTATTTACCAGCAATTTAATTCTGGTGTGGTCAGATGCCAGCTATTGTCATGGGCCTGTGTTTCTATTTCATATACACACCCTTCAGGCTGCTTTCATGTATGTATGTGTGTATGTATGTATGTATGTATATGTATGTATGTATGTATGTATGTATGTATGTATATAATGTATATAATTCTATTTCACATACCCTTCAGGCTGCTCTCATATGCAACTTTTCTGTCTTCGTGCTTTTTCTTCTCATTTTTTTTCTGTTTCCTTTAAGATTATCAAATTATTGCTTAGCTGCTTACTCTTCTTAGCATTAGGCCTGCAGTTATTGGCAGTTTTTATACAGTTAAGGTTGGCCTGTTGACTGCTGAGTCAGCACCCTCTATAACAGGTTGCTTTGCCAAAACTTTCTGATTTAAACATACATGAAATATATAATGCAGATTTTGGAAATTTAAATATAGCAGGCGATGAAATATTACATCTTGGGAAGTGTTAGCTGCGAACATAACGTTAAAGGTGTTTGAGAAAGCGTTTTGATTGCTCTGAGGCCAGGCATCTTGTAGCCCAACCGTATTTTCATGGTGTTGAAATAAACTGTAGGGAGATATGAGTGACAGCATCTAAGAAGCACAGTGAGCCAACAGCTTCACACACACAATTAACAGAAACTCCAGAGCATGGTGCTAATGGTGCTTACAACACATCCTCACTTCCCACATCCATCCCCACTAAATGCAGTCTTTGAGGAGATCATTCTGCATCCTAATGGCTGATTCTTAGTAAAGTGTTGTCTGACCTTGGACTCTGCAATTATTTTTCTCTTAAGACACTTCAGAGTGAGTCTTACATTATTGGAGAGAGAATAGTAATCTCCGCTTATTTCCAAGTATATTACTTTCAATTCCCTGGTGTCCTGCCAGTCACCAGAGCAATTAAATGGTCACAGAAGATGAAGAATGGAGCTGGAAATTCTTGAGGAAGAGCACGTGGCATGTTCCTATTAGTGTTCCCAGGTCGTTGTTGCAGATAAGATGGGGAACAGCAGGCAGAGACAGCATACATGTCCTGCATTTGCTGAGATGATGGAATAACCTTGACTATGAGACAAAACAATCGAAACTAGAAATAATTCCATTCCCACAGTCTCCTGAAGTCAGCTACATAGTACGCAAGCTCCTTTGTTGTAAGTTTTGCTAATTGAATGCTTGTGAAAACTGCATAATCTTATCAGTATGCTTTTTCAAAAAGTGCAATGTTTTGCTGTTAGAATTTTCAGACAAACATTTAAAAAGTGAGTTCTCTAGAAAATATCCTCATCAAACGACCATGGTCTTTATTTTTGGCACCACCTTTACCAATAACCAATACAATATCTTCTGCCCAAGCCAATTTCCAGATCTTGGAGTGTATATCTAATAGTCTACATCTCTACTTTCCTGCAGTGTGCCCAGAATATTTACTGAGTGACTACCAGGTACTCAGCACTGATCTGTGCTCTGAGATTAAATCAGAGAATAAAAGAGAAAAAAAATCTTGTCCTCAAGAAAATTTCCTTTGGCTGAAAAGTCACTGGGCTAAAAAGGAATATATATGGATATTAAGTGATAGGTAGGAAAATAGTGGGAAGGCCACTAATAAATATATCAATGGGCAGTCCAAAACTTTGAAAGAAGTGCTCACTGCAAAGTTTATTGGCAAGAAGTCCACAGGAGGTGACCAAATCATCTGTCTGGGCTCCCGCTGAGAGAACACAGGAGGCAGAAGGAGGAGTGAGCACCTGGTGAGGAGGCCAGGAGAGCCTAAGGAGCCATGGGGACTCTGGTTCCCTCGGGTTGAACGGTATCCAGCTGTGGGCTGCAAGGACAGGAGGTAGGTTTTTAAAGGGATCAGGCCTTTGGGTGCTGTTTTGAGACAGTCTGGAGGAAAGAAAGTCAAGGCAACCAATTGGCTTTGACTGAGGAGGCTCTGATCAAGGGGCTAAGTACACAGAGTCTAGGGAACAGTAAGAACACTGCAGGTGACTGAAAGTGGGTCATAACAGAAATAATCAGAGAGACCTGACACTTACTGAAATGGCGATGTGCTTAGAATTGGTTTGGAAGGAGAAACCTTTGAACATTATTAGTACAAAATGTTACTAAGAAGACCTCCTATTTTTAATCCTCAAAATGTGAGCCCTTCCTTCGACTTGTTTTGACCATTTTAATTTTAATTAGCCTGAGTATAATTTTTGGAAGTTCTGTAAAGAAGTTACAGTTATTTGAATTTTCAAACAACTATGATTTTAATGCAAATCATATCATTTTTATTTAAAGTGTATCAACACTCATACTTTTAGTGGCATAAGATGTTTGAAATTTCTTTAATAAATTAACAATAATTTTGAATTTGAAACAATGTGGAATCCTACCTTGGCCTATGTGGTGGTTTGAATAAGAATGGCTCCTGCAGGCTTACATATGAATATTTGGTCTCTAGCTGGTAGAACTGTTTGGGAAAGATTAGGAGGTGTGGCTCTGTTGGAAGTGCAGCCTTGCTGGAAAGGATATGTCACTGTGAATAAACTTTGAGGTTTTAAAAACCCATGCTATTTGCAATCTCTCTCTCTCTCTCTCTCTCTCTCTCTCTCTCGCTCTCTCTCTCGCTCTCGCTCTCTCTTCCCTCTCTCTCCTCTCTGCATTGTATTTGGGTATTAATACATATGAGTTCTCAGCTACCACTCCAGCACCATGCCTGCCTGCTGCCATACTCTCCACCATGATGGTCATGGACTCTAACTCTCTGAAACAGTAAGTCCCAATAAACTCTTTCTTTATAAGTTACCCTGATCACAGTGCCTTATCAGAACAAGAGAATAGTAGTTAAGACAGCCTCCAACCTTTTCAGGGTATTATTCTAGGCCAGAAGAGAAAAACATATTTAAGTAATATTTTAAAAATATAACCTGCTGGCTATGATTTGAATTGTCTGTGCCTGCAAAGACTCACCTTGAGTTTTAGTTGCCCCTGTGAGATGCCCAGTGAGGAGAGGCATGGATTGTTCTGAAAGTGGTATTAGGGTGATTCCCATGAGGACTCAGAGTGACAACAGAACAGGGAACGTGTAACTCGTTAGAGAGCACGTTAGAGAACACGTAAATGGCTCTGACTAGGAGGTTAGATAAAGTATGGACACAGGAACTTCCTAATGAGACCTTCGATGGAAACAATCACCAAGGTATAAGAAGGAGGAATATGGTGGGCAGGAGAGCTCAGTGGTTAAAGTGCTTGCTTCGTAAGCCTGGCCATGGGATTTTGGTCCCTAAAACATATGCAAAGGTAGTCGTAGAGAGAGAGGGAGGGAGAGAGAGAGAGGGAGAGGGAGAGGGAGAGGGAGAGCGAGAGGAGAGGGAGAGGGAGAGGGAGAGGAGAGGGAGAGGGAGAGGGAGAGGGAGAGGGAGAGGGAGAGGGAGAGGGAGAGAGAAACTAAGTTCATAAAGTCGTCCTCTGACCTCCATGAGCACATACTAGTATACCTTCCTCTCCTCATGGGTGCACACACCTACAATAATGCATAAATTTAAAAAGAAAGTAGATCAATAGTGGTCCAAGTCACATGACAAAGCTAACTATATCCTAGGGATTTGTGTAAGATCCATTTTAAGAATGGTGAGCTATAATTTCTGGCAAAAAAAAAGTATTTGAGCAATAGAATATTTGGTTTGGTGGCTACTTTTAACTACCTTTTGTGACGAGAGGGGAATATGACTTAAATATAGATTTGTAATCAAAATAGAAAGAGAGGAGAAAGGTAAAAGGAAACCCAACTTTGTCTGACCATGTGGACTGAGAAGCCTGTTAGGGGAGAACACTAGTGATGGGTCGGTGGAAGTGTTCACTGGGAATAGCATGGATGGGAGGAAGCCGGGTTCTAGTCAAGGCAGTGGGAGGAAGACTCCAGCAGGCATTTCTGTTCGCTCAACACAGATCTAGACTGCAGGATGGCAGGATGGTTCCAGGACCTTCTATGAGCTCCTCTGTCCCGCTTCCCTATTGTGGCACAGCGTACAGCTATCACTAGATGCCGGCCCTGGCCTCTTGGAGTTGCAGGCTCCATAACAGTGAAAAATGAATTTATTTTCTTCTGAATTACCCGGTCTGCGATATTCTGTTGTAACAGCAGAAAATAAATCGAGAAAACACTTTCTGTTGGAAATTCGAAATAGGGAAATCAAAAGCTGAAACCGGAAGTCGACTCCAGTCCTTCCCTCTGCTATCCATTATTCTATATCCTGAATGCTCTCCATAAAGCATGTGCAGGAAATAATCAGCACGGATGCTGTGCCTCGCTGCCAAGGCGGATGCTTGTTTCAGTAAATATCAAGTCACTGTGGCCTTGTTTTTTTTTTTTTTTTTTTTTATTTCCTCCAGAGTATGGACAGATTGCTGATTTAGTAAAAACATTCCTAGAGTAGGTGTTTATAAAATTTTGGGGGAGAGAAGGAAAACATTTCAATCGCAGTGACTCAAGACCCTCTCCCCCTTCTTTCCTGTAAGTCACTTCGATGAGTATTTTGTTTTGTTTGTGTCTCCCTGCATTTGGATTGCAGCTAGGGTCTCACACACACGGTGGAAGCACTCCACGCTGTATTTTCAACTCTCTTCACCTTTTACTCTGTAATAGGGCCTCACTAAACTGCTCAGGCTGATCTGAATCCCAGCCTATAGTTCAGCTGCCCTGGGCTCATGACTCCTCATGGGCCAAGGGCAGAGAGAGGATTTTCTGACTCCTCTTAGTGTACTAAAATTTGACAACAGCCTAGGGGGTTGGAATATACACCTGTGACTTGGTTTTAAGTGTGTGTACAGTCTGAAGAGTTATTAGTCAGGCTGAGCTAATTGACATAATTCACAGCCCTAACTCTCAGCATCTTCTGTCTCCAGCCATGTTATGACATAAAGGTCATAGGAGGCCATTGGTAAGGCTCTTCCTCACACAGTCTCTTCATCATGCAGCTTTTGTTGTGTTTTGTGGTTGGTTTTTATTTTTCAAGTCCTCAGAATATTCAACTGAGTGTTTCCTCATTAATTCCTTACATTTTCTCTCTTTATAATTATAAGCACAGTCCAGGGTATTTAAATAGATTTTTCTGAGTGGTCTTGGCCATGCATACTCATTCGCCTATACTTTGAAGACGCTAAATTTGAATATAAGATAATACTCTTCTTCCTGTCTCATTTTGCAAGAGCAAACCTGAAAAATCTAAGAGGAAGAATTTGCTTTGTGCACAGCGATCTGCAAATCCTATTGCTTATTCTACTGACCTCAGTAGGAGATTGCTCCCAGCGCCCTCTTGTTAAAACGGGGAGGCACAACTTCTTTTTAGTCTCCTGCTTTCACCAGCATTGTACAATGGACATCTCCTTTTCTGAGGCCATCTCTATATATAGCCCCGTCTGACCTGGACAGAGGGTCCTCCTCTGCCTCTGGAGGGCGGGATTACAGGTGTGCCACCATGCCCAGCTTAGATGGACTTTTAAAATGAAAGCCGGTCAATAACATTGATATTTTTACTTGCATAAAAGAGTTTCTTTTTGAATGATTCACCTCAGTGCTTAAAAACCTTTGCCATCCTAATTTTTTTATAAGAAGGATAAAATTATGTAAAGTAGATGTAAGATATCAAACCACACACAGCCGTGGTCTGATAGAATGTCCAGGGGGTGTTCAGGGGAAGGTGGATAACAGATGTCAGAGAAACTGGGGACAGCTTCAATCTCTAGTTCCAATAGAAAACTAAAATGGGAAACTGCACAGAGCAGAACAGAGGAGAAGTTCAGAGGGACTTGGTGTCAACACCCTTGAGGGTCTGAGATTGTATGGAGAGTCCCCCAACTCCTAGTGAAGAGATTTAAGATATTGCTTAAGACAGATAGAAAATAAACATTGTACTTTCAGAAATAGCCATTAATTAATTAGTTAATGTGTGTGTGTGTGTGTGTGTGTGTGTTTAACCTGCATTATGCACACCACATACACACTTGGTGCGGTGTCCATGGAGGTCAGAAGATAAGGATGGATCCCCTGGAGCTCGAGCTGTGGTAGTTGTGAAATACCATGGGTGTGCTGGAACTGAACCTGCGTCCTCCGCAAGAGCAACCAGTGCTCTTACCCGTTGAACCATCTCCAGACCCTCATTTAATTAGACATTTAAAGGGCAAAGAATGAGAGAGGGGGAGACATAAGCTGCAGGCAACTGCAGCAGGAGAGGAACTAGAAAAACTTTCGTGATGCTATTTTTAAGGAGAGCCTTGTTTAGGTGGTGGCTTGGCTGACCCATTCCCTCTGGGAACCACTCTCTTGGGAACACACAGACTATCATGGGGCTGTAGCGCAAAGGACGGCCAGCAGGACACCTTCCAATAGTGGGAAAGAAACTCTGAATTAGAACAGCAGTTCTTCAGCAAGGTAGACTCTGGTTAGAGCAAGAGTCTGCAGGGGCTATAACATAGGTTCGAGGAAGGCACAGTGGGCATAAGGAAGGTCTACCCAGGCTGGGACCAGCATTTCCTACCCAGCTGATGAGACCAGCATCTGTCACCTGGCCTGCCACCCAGGAGGTAGACGGGTATCCCAGAGCCTATAAAGGATGCTGGTACCCAGGCTGGACGAAGCAACAAGGAAGAGACCAATAACCTCCACTCGGTGCTCTGCCTCACTCCACACTCAGCGTCAGCTCAGCCGCCAGCTCTGTCCTGCTAGTCTCTTCCTTGTTCTCTTCCTCTCCTTCATTTCTTCTCTCCCTTTCCTTTCCTCTTTTCTTGTCACCTCACCATTTGCCAGGTTTTCCCAAATGCTGTGGATGAGGGTTTGGGAAGCCTGTTTCCAGTCCAGGAGCCACAGTCAGTGCTGGGGCTGTACTCCTTACCTCTCTTACAGTCGCCTTAGCCCAGAGTGGCTTCATCTCTCCACCCATCGTCCCTGTGTCCCTCTCCATGTACTTTTATGTCCACCACTTTTAATTTTTCAACCCAATATTAGTCATTTGCTTTACTCTGATATGGTCCTTTTCTGTTTAGACCAGAAACTAAAATCTCATCCCATACAGTGCTAACAGCGTTCCTTTATTTCCTAAGTGGCTGATTCTGAAGGGGTGACTCTTAAATTTGACTATTTCTGGTTTTTTCATAGTGGGCATACATTTTTTTTAAGCTCAAATGTTCATTTACTGTCCAATAGAAGAACATAGTTGTAAAAGCAGAATTGTGTTTTAAATGAAAAAAGAAAGTCACTGTATAAACTTTGATCACATTTTTGCCAATTGTTCATATTCTTTCTCCTGCTGGAGTACAGCACTGCTCATTACAAACTGACAAAGTTTGCAAAGCATTACTTGAAAGTACAGAACCGATTCATTTGTAAGAGTGGATGTATTGTGTCGGAGTCAGGTGGCTGGAGTCCTCGGATAGTTTCATAAGATTTCCATCATCCTTTGATCTTGATCTTTTTATTTAAAAAACTTCTCATTAACAAAATGGCCCATGTACAACTTGACTGACCAGACGCTAAATACACTAACTTTCTCATGTACATTTAGAACGACTTAAACACTGCTAATATCTGCTGATATCAGTTCAAACCTAACCTGAAGCCAGTACAGACAGTTAGAATTGCTTTTTGAAAAAATATAAATGAGACAATATTGAGCATGACCGTCTAAGGACACACACATATGCATGTGTGTAGACATGTGCACATGCACACACACATACACACACTTGCATGGTAGTACCAGGGACTGAATTTATGCTTCAAAAATATTGAATGAGGGTCTAACTCAGTATTTAGTAGAGAAAAATGATATTTCAACAACTTAGCTCTTCTTAAACATTACAAATAGTTCAATTAAAAACCTAAAGGTTATTGAAAAGACAAAGAAAAGGAAAAAAGACTAGCCAGTGATGCAATCTGAGGCTCACAAAGCAGAAGCACAAGAGTCATGGAAACCAAAGCAACAGCACTCCTCCAAAAATGCTAATCCTACCAGGATCCCTCCAAGGAGAGGAAATTAGATAAAATCCTTAAAAATTCCAAAGAAAGAGCTTAAGCTTCCTCAAAGAACTTATAGAAGATTAAGTAAGCTCTAGAATGAGTTCAAACAAAACAGCCCTGAGCAGATAGCAGAATCAAATAAGGAAGCCAGCTCAGAATATGAAAGAAGAATTCAAAAACGAGACCTACTGAAAAAGTCAATCCAAAATACTAGAAACAAAAAAATTACGAAATCAAATGGAAACCTCCACAGAAAGCCTCGGCATTAGGATGACTAGGGGAATAGTAGAATGTAAGGACATGGTGGCAATCTAGAATGAATAGGAAGATATATTAATAAGAGAATATACCCATAATATATGAGCTATGTGGGTCACTAATGAAAACTCCGAGTATACAAATCATGAGCAAAGAAAAAGAATTCCATGTTACCATTATATAAAACATTCTCAATAAAATTACAAAGAATACTTTCTCTCCACAACTATACAATATAGTATTTGAAGTCTTAGCTAAAACATTAAGAAAGCTGAAGGGGATCAGGGGCCACCAAATAAGAAGGAAGAAGTCAGAGTATCTTTACTTGCAGATGATATGATACATGTGTGAACCCAAAATTTCCAGCAGAAAACTCCTACAGCTGATAAATGCATTCATCAAAGCAGCTTGCTACAAAATCATTATGGGAAACTCAGTAGCCTTCCTATATTCAAATGACAAATACACTGAGGAAGAAACCAGGGAAATAACATCTTTCATAATAGCCTCAAAACAAGATATCTTGGGGAGACTACAACCGATAAAGAGAAAGAATTGTATGGTAAAAAGTTTAAAACACTGAAGAAAGAAACCGAAGTAGATAACAGACTGTTGAAAAATCTCCCACGTTCATAGATGGTAGGATTGTTTTAGTAAAAATGGCAATCCTACCAAAAGCTATCTACAGATTCCATCCAACCCTCATTAAAAGTTCCAATACAGTTCTTCATAGAAATTGAAAGAACAGCTCTCAACTTTATATGGGAAAATGAAAAATCCACGGTTGGTAAAATAATTCTCCTATCTCAAAATGTACTACAGAGCTTAGTTATAAAAACAGCACAAAACAGATATATTGATCAATAGGATCAAATTGAAAACCCAGACGTAAGTCCACAGTCCCACAGACATCTGATTTCAGAAAAAGAAGACAGAGATAGACACCTGAAGAAAGACAGCATCTTGAATAAATGATGCTGGTCAAACTTGATGGCTGCATGCAGAAGAATGCAAAGAGATCCACACTTACCATCTGGCACACTGAGTCAAAGAGCCCAATATAAAGCCAGAGAAACTGAATCTGATAGCAGGGAAAGTGAAGGATAGCCTTGAACCATCGGCACATGATAAGACTTTCTGAGCAGAACACTGGTAGCACTGGCACTAAGAACAGCAATTAATCAATGGGACCACATGAAAAACGAAAATATGGCAAAAGACACCATCATTTGAATGAAGTAACACGCTATAGAATTGGAAAAGATTTTTAACATCTGAAATTTAAATATCTTTATTTAAATATTTGATAAAGGGATAATATCTAAAATATATAAAGAACTAAAAAAAGCTGGAGATTAAGAAAACAACTCAAGTTTAAAAATAGGGTACAGATATGAATAGAGAATTCTCAAAAGAGGAAACTCAAATGGCTAAGAAACATTTAAAGAAATATTCAGTGTTCTTAGTCATCAGAAAAATGTGAGTCAAAACTACTGTGACATTTAATCTCACACCAGTCAAAATGGCTAAGGCGAATAAAACAAACGACAGCTCGTTGCTGGTGAGGGTATAGAGTAAGAGGAGCATTTATCCATTGCTTATTCAAGTGCAAATGTGTACAGCCACTATGGAAACTACTGTAGCACTTCTTCAGGAAGCTGAGGATATATCTACCTCAAGTTCCAGCTACATCAATCTTGGGCATAGCCATAAAGAACTCTACATTCTACTACAGAGACAGTTGTTCAACTATGTTCACTGCTGTCTATTCGTAAGAGCCAGAAATTGAAAACAGACTAGATGTTCATCAGTGGATGAATAGATTAAGAATATATGGTACATTTACACAGTGAAATATTACTTAGCTGTTAAAAAATGAGATCACAAACTTTACAGGTAAATGGACAGAAAAATATCTCGAGTAGAATGACACAGACCTTGCCACAAATATGGCAAGTGTTCACTTAAACATAGATGCCAGCTGTTAGGTCTTCAATAAGTAGGCTACCATCCACACAACCACAGAGATTAGGTATAAAGTAAGGAACTAGTGGAGATGGGTGGCTCTCTCCAGGAAGGAAAACTATAATAGGTAGGTATGAACAGACTGGGGTGGTAGTGAAATGGGAAGATCAAAGAGGGTAAGGGAGGGAATACAGAGAGGAACAGCTAAAACTAAGGGCTATTTGAGGGGCTGTATGGAAACATAATATAGTAGAAACTTTCTAAAATATGTACATATATGAAGGAGATCTTAATGGAATTACCAAACAATGGGGGAGATGGAGCCCTAACTAATTATCTGTCATCATCAAATGACACCTCCCATTCTGGTAATGAATGACATCTAATCAAGCTGTTGCTCCAGGAGATGGGAACTCCGGAACAACCTGGGATCTTATCAAAGCTATTGGTTGGTCTTCAACCACTGATGGTCCAGTCCTGTTGCTGAAGACAATACATACACAACTCCCTGAATGTGGGGATGTTGGGCCGGTGCCAGCCCAGAACCTTCCCTTTTACTGACTAGTTAGTGTTCGTGGTACTAAAGTTACTTCATAGGCTGCCAAAGGAGAACAGTAAAAGTCAGCCTGGCTACAAATCTTTTGTGTATAATGACGACCTGTCTGTAAGATATGCTATTGACAGAATGGCACAAAGCTTTTGGGAGTAGCCAACCAGTATCTGACTGGATTTAAGGCCCTCTATGAGATGGGATCCATCCCCAACGTTACTCAGGTGGCCGAAAACCTGAGATAGATAAGCCTGGTACCCAAAGAAAGTAAATGCTACTGTTCGCGCAAGGTACTAGAAATAAAATAGTTCGTGTGGCATCCTGCTATACTCACAGGTCAGTGTTTTACTTAGGCATCTTCAGAGAAGCTTCCTCCTGTGGGAACACACAGAGACCCACAGCCAAGCCGTGTGCAGAGAATGAGATCTTGGAACACTTAATATTAAATTGGATGTTTCTATCAAATTACTTCCCTCAGGGCTCTGGTAAACCTGTGAGAGAGGAGATAGAAAGGTTGTCAGAGCCAGAGGGGCCTTCTAAACATAATAGGACTTATGCACATATAAAATTACTGAGAGTGAGGCAGTATACACAGGGCCTGTCTAGGCTAGATAGGGTTTCAGTGCTGAAAAGAAAGTGGACAGAAGCCCCCATCCTTAAACCCAGAAGCTATACTCCAATTGACAATTACTTGTAATGGAAAAAGTAGTTTTCTCTAACAAAGTTCACTTAGGTATACAAACCACTCTTAAGGGCAGGCTCCACACTCAGCAGTATAGATAGACAATGCAAAAGACATTCAATAGCAACTTTGGAGGTTCTTTATATCATAATGCTTTATCAGGGAATTAAAAAAAATTTAAATTTTTCTATCTTATAGGCCTTATGATATGTATTATGGTTTGTGTTGTGTTTTATGAGATTTCTTGTGTGTGCAAATATGTGTCTCTGCCTATGTCTATAATGTTTCTTGTGCTTTGTATTTGGCTCTTCTCTGCTTGTTTGTTTGTCTTATCCCATTTCAGTTTGTTTGTTTCTGTTTTTATGTTATTTTATTACTACTTTTCAGATGTCTAATTTTAGAGAGAGAGAGAGTCAGAGAGACAGAACAGAGATGGAGAGAGAGATTTTGAATAGGAGGGAAGTAGAAAGAATCTGAGGGAAACGGGCAGAGGGGAACCACTGTCAGAATATATTTTATGGAAAAAAAATCTATTTTCACTAAAAGAAAAAGAGGAAAAAGGAAAGCAAAAGAAATCATAGAAGAAAATTTCTGAAGTTCAGAAGTTTAGAGAATATAAGGTCTATTAGATTTGAGAATGATGTTTACAAGTTTGTGCACAACTAGAAAAGACCTCCTGTTGACATGTTATAGTTAAATCACTAAATATGTAGAACAAATAAAACATATTGAAAACTTCTAGAGAGAAGCACCAAGTCACAAGAAATGCCAGCTCATTAGAACAGAAGATCTCTTAACAGAAAATTTCAAAGCCAAGATAGCTCAGATTGATTTATTTCCATCACTAAAAGAGAATGATTGTGAGCCTAGTTTTGTACCCAACAAAACTGTCATAAGTGAATGAGAAAGAAAAATTTTCTCACAATAAAAAACATGGAATTTGTGACTATCAAATCATTTCTATAGTAGCTACTCTTAGGAATTGTTTGGATTAAAGAGAAAGATACACACAAACAACAAATAAGTAAATGAGGAATGAGAAAACACCAAACACTACCTGCACACCTGCATGAATAATAAGTTTGATTATTAATAGTTTCAAATTCTGTATCAAAAGACACAGAGTAGAGATTGTATTGAAAACAAGATCCATTTGGTGCCTCTAAGAAACATATCTTATGACCTAAGACAGACACAACTTCTGATGATAAAGGAAGGTACTCTAAGCAAATGGAAGTTAACAAATCAGGTGCTATTGTTCTAATATATTGTTAGAAGACTCTGCTATTAAGGTTTCAGTCCACCATGTTCAGATCAACTCTCTAAGCTTGGTGCACAATGGAGGACTCCCGTTTCTCAGCCAGCTGGGCTTCCTTTTTCCTTTCTGATCTTACTTGGAGAGCGTCTCTAAGCACATGTGTCTGACCTATCTAGAGGATGACCCTGACTAGAGCTTCCTGCAAGCGCTGCATGATTTAGCACTAAGTCCTACTCTGCAATTCCTACCTATGATAATTAAGTACTGTGTTATGACCAATCACCACTTCTGCTTGTAACCCCCCAAAACCTATGAGGAAAATCATGTTGCCTATGTCCAGATTGCAGACTCAACTTCTTCTCTTTTGATAAGAAGCTGCCTCAGATTCTTGGAACTCTCTTTATGTAAATGAACATTCCCAGCCACTGCCCTAGCCAATAATGTATGTATATATATATATCCACTTGGAACTCCCACCCACTGTCCAAGATCTATGTAGCCCTTGTTCAGTCCCAAATAAAGTTGAACTCACTGAACTGATCCTGTGCTCTGACTCTGTTTACAATAGAATAAAGACTATTTATGCTTATTTATTTAGTTAATGAAACATTTCTAAATAAACACACACACTCACACACTGAATGAATGTGCCAATTTTATAACTGAGTTCTATTTGATGGAAAGGCATAGATTAGCTCCAACACAATCAGGGGACTTCAACATCCTACTACCACCAGTGACAAGACATAAATACAGAAAATACATAAAACTCATAAATGACATTTTAGATCAAATAACTGAGCACACCATGTACAGACTATTCCATCCACTCTCTGAAGAGTACACTTTCTTCTGAGCAGCCCATGGAGATTTCTCTAATGTATATGTACAACACGATATCAAACAGGTCTTTACAAATGCTGAAACATTTAAATAATTTCTTGTACGCTGTCCAGCCACAATGGAATCAAAGTAATAGTCAGCAGCTGGGAAATTAGAGAACACTTATAAACTCATGGAAATGAAACAACACAAGTCAGTGATACTGGTTTGCTGAAGAAACTGAGAAGGAAATAAAAATATTCCTAGGTCCAAATGAAAATGAAAGTACAAAATGTTAAATCCTATGGAATCTAATGAAGACAGTCCTAACTTGGAAATTTATAGCTACAAGTGCCTTCATTAAAACATCATGGAGATGTCAAATAAAAAACTAACGGTGCATCTAAAGGCCTTGGAAAAGTAAGAAGAAGTCTAAGCTGAAGTCAATAGGCATAAAGAAATGATATGAAGGCATAAATGGAGAAAATGTAAATAAAAAGTAATGCAAAGAGTTAATAAAATAGAGTATTTTTTTTGAGAAGGTACAGTATCTATGAGCTATTTAACAAGCTAACCAAAAGAAATAGAAAAAGTCCAAATTAGTAAAATTTCAGGTAAAAAGGAGGCATCATAACAGGTCCTAATGAAATCCAGAGAATCATTACAGTATTCCTCTCTCCTTAAAAACCCATTTTGTTAAACTGGAAAATCAAGAAGGAGTAGATCAATTTCTAGTTGCAAGCAATAACCTACCCACATTAAATGAAGATGAGATAAAAATTTATACTGATCTGTAAAAAGATTGAGGCAATAATAGATTTCTAAATTAAAACAATTCTATTCTCATATGGATTCACTACTGAGTTCAACAAGATCTTTCTAGAACTGGCACCAATTGTTCCTCAAAATGTCCTGTAAATTGGAAGGAAAAGAATGCTACCAAGCTGTCTATGAGGCAAATTTGACCTCAATGTTAAAGCATATAAGGAGATAATAAAATAAAAAATTCTAAGTTATTATGATAAAATAGATGAAAAAGTATTCAGCAAAATATTTGCAACTTTAATTTGATATTGTAAAGATTAATAGCCAAGTTGGCTTCATTCATTCATGGTCCATTAAACATATGGAAATTAATAAGTGTAATTTAAGCACATCAATGGATTCAAAGACAGAAACGTGTAACCATGCAAAGAATCATGCTGGAGTTCTCACCATAATAGATTTCAAATTACACTAGAGTCATAGCAATATAGCAGTGTGGTACTGTCACACAAAGTGGACAGCAATCAGTGGAACAGAATAGAGGAACTTATGTATACAAACCCATATGACCTCTGACAAAGATGCCAATGACACACATTGGAGAATAAAACACCCTACTCAATGTATAGTGCTTGGAAAACTGGATATTGTCATAGAGTATGAATCTCGATCCCTATCTGCTTATTACCTTTTCAAAAATCAACTCCAAATGAATAAATACCTTAACGCAAGACCTGAAACTCTGAAACAATCACAGGAGAAAGTGAGGAAAACTCTCTAAGATACAGATATAAAAAAAGGGCTTTCTTACTAGGACTCCAGTTGCTTGAGAAATAATTCCAACATGTAACAAGTGGGGCTTTGTGAAATCAGGAAGGCTTTTCTCAACAAAGGAAATAGTTGAATATGAATAGGCAACCTACAGCTTCTAACAGGGAGACAGTATCTAAAATCTACAAAGGACTAAGCAACAGCAGCAACAACAAATCAAACAAGCCAGTTGATAAATTAAATAATTAAATCAGACAATTCTCAAAAGATGAACTACAGTCAAAAAGAGTGTATGAAAAACATGTTCAACCTCATCTGCATATAAACACAATGTACTCTAAGTTTTATGCTCATCCCAGTTAGACTGGCAGTCAGTCGTTAAGAAGGCAAATAACAAGCGCTGGTTATGTGGACAAAAGAGAACATGTCCACGCTACTGGAGGGGATGTATGCTACTCTAGTCACTGTCAATATGGAGGTTCCTCAGAAAACTGAAAGTAATCTGCATGCCCTAGCAGTATCCCTCCTGGGTATTTGCCCAGAAGATGCCAAATCAACACACATCACAGAGATGCTTCGCATCATTTGTTCACAATTGATAGGCTATGGAATTAACTCACATGTGCAATTACAGAGGAATGGGCACAGCAAGTGTGCATGCATGGGAAAAATTTAAATTAAATTTATTTAGTTGTGTGTATGTGTGTCTGTATGTATGTATGTATGTTTGTATGTGTGTATATGCATGTATGTATGTACTTATATGGGCATGTGTGTGGAGGTCAGAGGACAACTTTTGGGATTGTTCTTTTTCTACTACTGTGTGGGTCTTGGGGAATCACGCTCATTATCAGGCTTGGTGGTCCAGTACTGTTACCCATGAAGCCATTTTGCTGGTCCATATAATGGGATATTTTAGTCATAAAGAATAGTTATATTTTCAGGAAACAGAATACAACTAGAAATAAATAACATGCTGAGTGAATTAAGTCAGCCTCGGACTTGTTTTCTCTCTTCGTGGCACCTAGACTTTATATAGACATAACGTAATGTGTGTGTACATGGGATATGAAAGTAGAAATCAAAGTATCTAGAAAGAATAAGTGGGATGCAGAGGAAAGGATGGAATAGAAAGGGAAAATATGGATACTATGCCCATGTACTTCAGATACTGAGTAAGATGTCCTGTTACCCAGTACCACATGCAGGAATGCGTGTCTCTGAAAAAAGTCAGAGCTTCCCTTGGCTGTCCACACTTATTTCATACTTTCCTACCTTGTATGACTGAAACTGACTAGACTTTCATTCTTCAATAAGAAGGAATGTTTGCATCTGCTGTCCTGCCTTCTGGAATGGTCTGTTTTTACCTCTGAAGCCTAGCTCAGGCCAGATCCCTCCCTCTTCTGAGACTTTCCCTAGCCTCCCATTTCTGTCAGTCCCCTGTGCTCAGCACATCATGTTTTAGTTATTGCTTCATCCAGCAGTTTTCTCATGTACACAGATGCATCTTGCGATTAGCCACACCTTCCTTTGGGTGTGAGCCTTTGGGAAGATATTCTTGTGTGTACCTCATTCATAAACCATTTTTAATAATTGCTAGCAGATTTTGATTAAATTTTACAAATTATGTTAGTTTCCATTATTTATTAACAAGAGGTCGCTTAACTGGACATTGGGGATGTTAGGAATCTCCTGCTTAATTAAAGGGAACCTATAAAGCCAATCTTGGCTGGATATTTTGAACTATAACGTGTATTTTTCCTTTTTGCAAGCTTTACTGTTTATTTAGTTTATGCTTACATAAGCTTATGTATTTTAGAAACCATTAAGAGTGTTTTTCAAACTGGCACAACTTGCAGCCTTTAACAACTGAGATCTATTTGTCTTCAAGTTTAGCCAAACATATACCTGTCCTGGTGGCCTCTAGTCTCACCTTACTGAGTGGTCACAATTTTAACTATCTTGAGAAAGATGTAACCCTGGAATTTTGCATGCTTTAGGGAGCACTAAATGCCTCACTTCCCAGCTCAAGCCATCAGACCAGAGCACTCTATAAGAGCATAGAAAAAAGTCTAAACATATGAGTGTTTACCAACACAGTCAGATTAGGTGGTAATGTAACACAGTGAACTCCATCCGTATTTGTATTGATGATATCACGACACTGAGCAAAGGTGGAATGATTCTTCAAAGCTGTGAATCTCAAGGAGGAAGCTTGCATCCTGGGATGGTAGTGGTAGCATCAGATTTGGGGGGAGCTGCTGAATGAGATTTTGTAGTGTGAACCACAGAAAATAAAGAGCAGCATACATTAAGGGAAACAGAGTCAAGAAGAGCTCCAGACTCTGCCTTCAGGGTTTGAGTTTCATGGAATAGTTTATAGTGGAGACTTAAGACAAACTACATTTATATTTTTCTGAAGAAACATTTTTGTAGTACACATTATGATTATAAATTACTTATATAAATAAAAATAAACTATTGTGAATCAATGCCAAAATACTTATAAATTTGATCCATTAGAATTTCTTTTAATTTATGTGGTTTTTGACCTTGTCATTTTAACTGGACCAATGCAATAATATCATGTGATCACCTTTTCCCTTGAGATGACACTCACTCATGCTAGGATGTAAATGGCATTCTGGAGGGATGCTTCTTGTGATCTCTAAGTGCTCAGGGCAAGGTTGTAGAAGGCTACATTTCTCTTCAACATCTCTTTACATTCTCTATTTTCCTGTCTTTTCTTTTTTTTTTTTTTTTTTTTTTTGGCAGATTCCCATGGGAATTTCTTTTTTTTTTTTTTTTTTTTTTTTGGCTTCTGAGTTCTGGAATTTATTTTATTTTTTTTAATTTTTATTTTCAGCAAATCAAAAAAATTTAAAAAGCATTCAAACAGAATAAAATGAAAATAAACAAACAAGCAAAATACCAAGGGTCAGATATACTTATACAAGAATTCTATAGAGCCTTCAAACAAGCAACACTTTTTGAGTTATGTTTAAAAAAATTCAGAACCACAATAAGCTCCTTCACAAAGCAAATAATATTGAAATAGTGAAATCAAGTGTAAACCCAACAAAAATATATAAGTTATAGTCCAGTATCCCTCATGAATATACATACAAAAATTCTCAATGAAGTAGTTGCAAACTGAATACAAGAGATATAAAAAAAATAATATTCCATGAATAACTGAACAACTGTTTTTTTTTTTTTTTTTTAGAAGACCGTACTCCATATACAGGCTGCATGTTTTGGGATAGCCCCACTCCAGATGTTTGAGACCTACCTTTTCTTTGGTTGATATCAGTATGAATCTGAGGATAATCATGACCCTTTACTACTCCCTGTCTGGAGAGTCGCACCTTTAACCATGTGTTGGTCGTTCCTTTCCTTTCTGTTGGTTAGGCACCTCCCCTCACTTTCACCGGCTTTCAAGTTATGGAAACAATGAATAATACCAACCTTTAATTAAATATGTAGCACACAATACAGTCTGTTTCCATTTCTGCATCATGTTACAGTGCTTGCTAGAAGCCAGAATGCAGTTGAGCTCTGTTTAAGAAAACAGATAAAGCTGAGCTTAATTTATTTTAGTTGTAAGCACTAAGTAGCTATAACTGAAATATGTTTCCAAATAGTAAATTGATTTCCAGCACATCACCCATGTTAAAACTCATAAACCAATCAAAGACTTCAAATGTCAACTCTGATATGCTACAGAAATGGCAGGGATACAGATATTGATGCTGATCGGCTGGATTAAAGTAGCTGTATCCCTTAGGCCACTGTGTGATCATTACATACTTAACGCAAATCATCAGCAAATCACGAATTAACAAGGTCAGAAAAGAGCACACGCTGCATGGCACTAGACAGGCTGGGATTTGTTTTATGCTGCAGAAAATTTGTAAAGTAAAAACGGTATATGACATATGAAACTTTTTTTTTTTTTTTTTTTTTTTACCTATTTAGTAAATTTAAATTTAGAAGAGTTTTGGATGTGGTATGCCTTTTACAGTTGCTTGCATTGGGTATCCCAGTTCTCAGAATGTGTCATCTTATGGAGGAATGTCGTTTGGAATGGCATCTCAGGGAAAGACTGTGAGTGCAAAGGCAGCAGACTTGCCGGTGCCAGTGGTGGTGGTGGCCTTCCCTCTTCACTTGAGCCTCTGGTGTCTGCTCTTGCCCTGACCATGCTCTGACTGATGCTCTCCTGCTCAGTTCCTTGCCTTCACTTCTCAGAACACAGCATGACAGGAAGTACTACTTCACAAACAGTTGCCAGAAAAGTAAACTATAGAATATTACAATGGTTTTAAACCCTAACCACTGGGGATTTTTTGTGTTCTTCTTTAAAATATGCTTATTTTCTCCCATACCTCTGTCATTACCTTCTTCACTGCTTTGGACTTCCTTTTACTAGTTGGCGTTATTTCCAGTCATCGCCCCACATAGTCATCCTTTTTTAGCTCTTTTCTCCATCATCCGTTCACTGCCCCATCCTTGCTCTATGGACTCCCGTGGTCAGGAAGATAAATAAAACTCTGCTCATTCAACATCCTAGAAAACACCTACTGAAATCTACACCAGGTGCTGTGTCTGGAAAGTGTGTCCTGTAATGAATACATTGAGAGCTAATACTCAATACGATAATAGTAACTTGTATGACCTGCTGGACATGGTTAAATCCTGAAGGCAGCAGAGCCCTCATGAATGAGTTTCATTATAAAAGATCATCATTCTCTTCCCTTATCTAACCCAACGTTGGAGGCACCCTTTATAAAGCAGAGAGCAAGTCCCCATCTGATGCCAAACTTACTAGTCTTTGGTCTTAGAATTTCAATCTTCTCAAACTGTAAGCAACACATTTCTGTTGTTTTAGTAATTACAACCTAAAGTATTTTGTTACAGTAGTGGGAACAAGAATAACGCATTCCCGCCTTTGTGGAAGGAAAGATCTAGGTAGAGGGAAATAGAGGCTGAAACCACTTGGTAGCATGATGTGGTGTGCGCCACAACAGAAACTGGGTACAGGCCTGAAGAGCTGAATGAGTCAACACACCATGCTGGGACAAAGAGAGGGGAAGAGGAGGGGACGGAAAGAGGGAAGGGGAAAAGAGAGAGGAGAGGGAGAGAAAGATGAGAGAAAGAAAATGTCCATCAGGAGGGAGAACCCATGTGAGTTCATCAGGTCAGAATGGGCTGAGAGGAAACCTGCAAAGACAAATGGAAGACCACTTAGACAGGGCCAATGGTTAGTGTAGAAAACCTCACATTTGTACTCTGGGTTCAGCTTGGTCTCTTTCCTCTCTCTCTGCTTTCTTACCCGATCTCTCTCCACTTTCCCTTTATCCCTTTATTTCTCTTCCTAATAAAAGCTCAGGATCTAAAGACTCACTAAAAATGAGCCTGGCTGTTTGATCAAAGGAAGCATTTTCCACCTTTCCCATTCAACGGGTTGAAAATATTATTTTGTATTTTTTAAGCAAAGATGTAAGCCCTTTTTGTGGCTGACTCTGTAAACAAAGAAAAGTTCAGTGAATAATGACACCTTTAATGTCTGTGGCATTGGGAATCTGTTGATAAGCAAATGAAGACCTAGTCTGTATCCCTTAGATATACTCAGGAAGAGAACACATATCGAATCCATGTTTGTAAGGAGGACACATGGAAATACGTAGATGGAGGGCATGAAGGGGAGGAGAGGTGTATACATGAGAGGGCATAAGAGCAAGGGGAGGTTTTATGAGGTGAAAGGATGGATAGATGTGCAAAAGAGACTCCCCTTGTTCTGGTAGACAAATGCTTCCCAAAATGACACCATTTACAAATTGCTTGTAATGAACTAACGTTAAATACATAGAAATTCCCACTGTACATATAATATACACTGCTGTGATTCCAAGCATTTGATCACTGGTTGCTACTACACTTTGCAGCTTAACTTTTATAGGAACGTCCTCTAATGGTGTACCTGCAAGCTCAGGCAGACAGTCTGGAATGGCGCTTGTCAGAGTGATGGAAACGCACTCCTCCACAGAGGAGCTCTCCTTCGGAGAAAAATGTGAGTCAAGGAAACAGTTTGCTCAATAATATGGTAAAAGTTGTAAGTTACATACAAGTTTATGTGCTGCGTCCTATACTCCTGTCTTCATTACATGACACTATGAAGGGCGTGGAAGCTGCTCACAAGTGGCTTTGTGTGCTGTTATGATTATAGAAGACGTGTTCTGTTTAGAATATTTGAAGCAGGGAAGAAGCCATGTTAGTCCATTCTCATTTGCAGCAGAACGGCCCAGGCTGGACAATGTGCAAAGAAACACACTCCATTTGCATCCCAGACACGGAGGCTGAAAGACTGAGGCCAGACCATTTGCTTGGTCTGTGGTGAAGGTCTGTAGTAGACGTCATCGTGGCTGGTGCACACGCAAGAGGGGAAGCAAGACAAGGCAGGAGGGCAAAGAGGGATTCTGCGTTCAGGTTTGCCTTTTTTTCAGTTTCATGAAAAAAAATGAGGAACTAAATGAGGAACCAGGAGAAGGCCACCAATCATAGGCCCTCACCTATCATAGGCCACCTAACTATGAGCCATAGACTCAGCACTGCCACTCCAGGGACAAGCCTCCAACACAAGAATCCTTGGGAATACACAACTAAGCCAAAACAGAGACTTGGTTTTTCTGCCAGATAAACCAGTGTTATCTCAGTGTTTGAAAGCTATGAACTGGACAGTATAGGCTCACACACACATACACACACACACACACACAGGCACACACAGGCACACACACACACACAGGCACACACACACACACACAGACAGGCACACATACACACACACAGACAGGCACACACACACACAGACAGGCACACACACACAGACAGGCAACACACACACAGGCACCACACACAGACAGGCACACACACACAGACAGGCACACACACACAGACAGGCACACACACACAGACAGGCACACACACACACAGACAGGCACACCACACACAGACAGGCACAACACACAGACAGGCACACACACACAGACAGGCACACACACACAAAAGGACAGCACACACACACAGACAGGCACACACACACACAGACAGGCACACACACACAGACAGGCACACACACAACAGACAGGCACACACACACAGACAGGCACACACACACACAGACAGGCACACACACACAGACAGGCACACACACACAACAGGCACACACACACACACAGGCACACACACACACAGACAGGCACACACACACAGCACACAGGCACACACACACACAGACAGGCACACACACACACAGACAGGCACACACACACGACAGGCACACACACACACAACAGGCACACACACACAGACAGGCACAACACACACAGACAGGCACACACACACAGACAGGCACACACACACACAGGCACACACACACAGACAGGCACACACACACACAGACAGCACACACAACAGGCACACACACACAGACAGGCAACACACACACACACAGGCACACACACAGACAGGCACACACAACGGCACACACGACAGCACACACACACGAACACAACACACACACACACAGGCACACACACACACAGGCACACACACACACAGGCACACACACAGCACATCCAAACAGCACAAACACAGGCAAAATAACAATCTTCTGAAAAGAGCCAAAAAGGAACAACAGGACATCTAACAGAAAAATAAGAGGCACAACGGCAACACATCATGATTTATCTAATTATCTGTTATAATCAATTTCAGAAAAGATTGAACTAAAATCACTTTAGATTGCATAATCTAAATTGAACTGAATCTGGTTTCCAAATTCTGAGCTTGAGATTGAATGTTTCAAGAAAAAATAAATGATCACTTACATTTGATCAATAAATCAGAAATTTTCAACTAGGAGAAGATGAGTTTTATTGTGTATCAAATGTTGTGTATATGAATGAAACAACCACTGATGTATGCTACCCACTATGAATAGCATCTACGCCAACCCCGCCTAGCACGTTAAATATCTAAAGAGCAAGCTTAGCAGCTGACGTTTGTGGTGCCCCTCAGAGTATGTGAGGCAACCCAGTGCTGAGGATTGGTGCTTCCTCAAAGTGTTTTGCTTTTATGATCACTAACAAGGAAAGCTATGTGCACACTCAGCAAGTCTCCATTCGGTTCTATAAAGTTCTCAGTTTTGATGCGCTATTCATATAACCTCCATGTCGTCTTCCTGTTTATTTTGATTAAGTTTATTGAAATGCAATTTTAGATCTGTTGGTTTTGTGTGTCTTTTATGTATTTTTCTTGATGTTCATTTTATTGTATTTTAAGTATATAAATTTTAAAATCTGTAGTCTGCTGATATACAATGTATGTAAGTTTTAAAGAAGTAGTCTGGGGCCAGAGGGATGTTTCAGGGATTAGGAGCACTTACTGCTCTTGTTGAGAACCTGGACTGGATCCAACAGCCCACACGGCAGCTCACAACTGCCTGCAGCTCCAGTTATTGGGGATTGAGAGCCCTCTTCTGGTCTTCTCAGGTTCCTGTACACAGGTGGTGAACACTGAAGTCATGTAGACAAGCACACATGCACATAAGTTAAATAGACAAATAAATAAAACATACCTAAACATTAGTTTTTTGCCGTAGTTGGAGAAACACTTCTATAGACCAGGATTACATTTCAGGCACTTCCTCCTCTGTGATAGCTGCCAGTCTTGCTGTAGGATGCTGTATGGTCCCTCATAATTAGAAAGCCTGGGTGACGTAGCCATCATTCTCACTTAGGCTCTGGGAATGAAGACACAGATAACCTCCAGTCCTGCAGCCAGCTTGCTTTGGGACAAGATGCTGTGTGATCTGTAGTGAGAAAGCCAGACTCTCCCTTTTCTTCCCTGGAGCAGAAAAGAGGCACTAATCACTGATGGAAGGCCTTGACTTCCCTGTGCTAAAATAATGCTGCAATCAAGTCGGGGTTGGCCATTTGTTCTAAACAACTATTAGCAAAATTGTGAGTTAAATATTGTGTTACTAGATATGGTCATTTTCATTTGGAATAATAACATCTTGGAGCTGAAAAGGCCTTAGCTTAGAAATTGTGAGTACAGAAATTATTAATAATTCCATCCCATGGAGGAGGATGTAAAGCCCAGAGTGTGGAGAGTTCCAGAAAGATCTCCTCCTGTGCCTTCATGTTCTATTTCTTGAGTAGTCCAAACCTCTCTACTTGCTGTCAATCACTACTTTGGTATTTGGTAGTTCCTCCAAGTCAGAGTGCTCTGACCACAATGACAGGACAGAAGGAACAGTCGTGTGTCATGTGAGTAAGGGCACCTCATAGTGGTAGATGACTAGAGAGTATGGGGAAACTGAGGCACGTGTTATTCTAACAGCTTTGAGAGCTGCAGCCAGGCTCTCTTGAGGGGAACTAGGGGAGATGTTTTGAGAATGGACTTTGTACCTTTGCTGCCTTGATCTTCAGCTCTGAAACCACTTTACAGTATGGTCTTCGTAAAGACATTTCACCTCTGTGCACCCCACTTCCCACTTCCCTCCATCTGTCCTGAATATGCATCTCATGGAATGCTTCTAAGACTTATTGGGTTCATGCTCTCAGAACAGTGGCTGACACATGAAACACTCAACAACAAGCCGTTATTATTGGTATTATTATTATTATTTTATTTTTTTGTTTTTTTGAGACAGGGTTTCTCTGTGTAGCCTGGCTGTCCTGGAACTCACTCTGTAGACCAGGCTGGCCTCGAACTCAGAAATCCGCCTGTCTCTGCCTCCCCAGTGCTAGGATTAAGGCGTGCGCCACCACCACCTGGCTGCCATTATTCTTCCATCATAAAAATGGTGCCTTAAATTGAAGATGAGGTATAGAAAATAAAGCCTTGTATTTATTTTTTCAAAAAAAAAAAA